>JAYESA010000019.1:42198298-42798298 GCA_036927795.1 Iris macrosiphon | reverse complement strand
TTCTTGGGTAGACAGAGTACGAGAGTGTATTTCTACTCCAACATTCTCCGTCCTAGTTAAAGGACAACTGTATAGTTTCATTCGCAATAATAGGAGCTTACGACAAGGGGATCCACTCTCTCCGTATTTGTTCACCCTGGTGATGGAATATTTTACGTGCCTTATGGATGTGGCGGTACATCGAAAAATGATTGTGTCGTTGTGCAAGAGGGTTCAGACACATGCGTCTCACATCATCTATGCGGATGATGTATTGGTCTTCATGGTTCCCTCGAGGAATGGTGTTGAAAACTTGGCGCAGATCATGGAGCAGTTTGGGAAATACACGGGCTTACAACTTAACAGAGACAAAAGCATGATGTACTTCAACAGACACTGTCAGAGAAAGGAGGAATGGGCATTGGCGCTTGGTGTGGAGAAGGGCGAACTGCCAGTGAAATACCCGGGGGTCCCATTATCAATAAACTATGCTCGGGAGACCGAATGCTAGAGTTTAGCAGATTATACACAGCGACGGTTGGAGGGATGGCACGCTCAGAGTTTATCTTTTGGAGGACGAATAGAATTTGTGCACTGTCATTTATTTCATAGCAATGTTTTGGCTTCAAACTATCCTGCTTCCTTCGGCGACCATCCGACGGATAGAGCAACTGTGTGCCAATTTTGTATGGAGAGGTGGAATCCATGCCATTGGGTGGGAAACACTGTGCAGGCCTTGCAAGGAGGGAGGAGTAGGTCTACGATCACTACGAGTACTGCGAGACATTGCAGGCCTCAAGCAGACTTGGAGATTTATTTCGCAGGACTCGTTATGGGCAACTTAGATGAAGGAGAGATACTTGCAAGGACACTCCTTCTGGGGGCGAGCAATAAACAATAATAACTTGGTTACTTGGGAAAACATGTTAGCTCACCGTGACCGTTTGAAAGGGCTAATATCCAGGGTAATGACGGATGGAGAAGACACTGATTTGTTGTTGGATTCGTGGATAGAGCATCGGAGCTTGGTAGATCGTGAAGGATGGGCAGCATTAGCATTAGAGAGGCGGTGACCTAGGGTCAGCGCCAAACTAAGGGATGGGACATGGAAACCGGAGCTCTACCCAGCTACGTGTCGTCTGCGGCCAGAAATATGCCGAGTGAGGATTGATCCGGATAACTCTGGGCCAGACTTTTGGGTATGGAGTAAGAACGGTCAGCTGGAATTTCCGCACACGGCGGTATATGAAGCTATTCGGGTTATACAGCCACATATGGAGATGTCAGAGTTTGTTTGGACTAAAGGTGTCACAACCAAAATGCAACTATGTATGTACAAATTGAGTATGGGAAGACTGTTAACGTTGGATCGACTACTCCGATTTGGAGTACAGACGGGGACACAGACATGTATATTGTTGTAGAAGCATGAAAAATCATGCAGGCCGCATGAAAGTCATGCCCCCCTCAAAAGAACTAAAATAGATGAGCTACATGCGGCCTGAACAACCAAACCGTAGAGAAGCCACATACGGCCTGATCAACCAAAGATCTAGAAGCCGCATAGTACACTCTATGCGGCCAGAACGACCACAGGACATGCGGACCGCATAAGACCCCCCTGACACAGCATTCGATAACTGTCACACTGACCCATCACTTATCACATTGAGACGCTTCGAGACTCGTAAAGACGACGACTCAGAAAAAGATAAAAAATCACATCAACTCATTGATGGCCTCGACGAACGTACCATGGCACGTGCTCACTTGCATGCGGCCACATACCCATGCGGCCTCGTCATCATCCGGTCAGAGTGTCCATCCGACCAAAGCCAAACGAGAGCATGTATGCGACGACATACCCATGCGGCATCGTCATCATGCGGCCAGAGTGTCCATCCGACCAAGGCCAAACGAGAGCACGTATGCGACGACATACCCATGCGGCCTCATCATCATGCGGCTAGGGTGTCCATCCGACCAAGGCCAAACGAGAGCACGTATGCGGCCATAATGTCGCATGGCCAGAGTGACCACCCGACCAAGGCCAAGCGAGAGAACATATGCGGTCACAATGCTATTCGGCCATGACGTCATGCGGCTCTCGAACTTTTCGTTCAAATCGAAGACGATTTCTCGCACGATCAGTGCTGACTACGTGTCCAGCTGACAAGTCACGTACACAACGGGTTGAAAACAACCCCGAGATCTCATCAACAGCAGATCCCAACCGAAGTCACGTGGCAGCCTGTCCATTGCATACGGCGACAGTTGTAATCGCATTTTGTTGAAGGAGCCCCATGCGGCCACCAAACAGAAGCATATGTGGCACCTTTAACCTATCAGCATGATGGCTATAAATAGGAGCAACTTGGACGTTCCAAAGGGCTGATTTTTCTGCTTCAGAGACCATACAAGGGGGGAGCTACGTACGTGCACACAAGCTCAGGAGAGAAAACATGAGAGAGCATCCTCATTCCTTCATCAGACCACCAACGAAGTAAAGGAGACGCTACCGCGCTCGATCTCCATCATCACTACCCAGATCAAAATATTGTACTTAGATACCATGTCTAGGATCTCTTTGTACTCTTGTGTTCGTTGTTGATCCAAAGTTTTCTTAAACTCACATTAATGGCAAACAATTGTGCTTACAAGCTAACGAGTCTATGGGACACCTATTCTTCATGTGTCCGACTAGTCATCCATTTGGCATGATCAAAGCATGAAGCTCGATTTGATACATAGGGGTTCACAGGACTGGAAGAAAGTGGTGAGTGATATTGTTGCTGCGAAGAGCCGAGGATCCCATGGTACAATGAAGCGCGAATAAGGCTGGTGGCTGCTGCCTGGCACACATGGAGGGAAAGGAATAGTAGGATATTTGAGTCTGGTTACCCCTATTGTAGGTATTAGTCACAACATTAGAGTATGATGTAAACGTGATGGGGCATTCACCGCCTCATAGGATGGGTGGGATGTAATGTGTTCGGTCATTAATTAATAAAATTACTTTTTTTTTAAATATATAGAGAGAGAGGACCAATAGGTTGGAATGAGTCCCAACCTGGCTCTGTCAGCGAATAGTCTTGGGTCTGCCGATGCTCCAACTGTACCTCAACAGCAACATCGACTAGAGGTCAATGAGAGCCATCGCCCAAGGAAGAGAGGACTTCCTCCTATATAAATACAGGGGAACAAATCTTCTCCAGATCCAAACCCCTTAGTTGGACATCCATCTGCAAGCCACTGGAGTTGGGGGACGAGCTCGAAATGGGCTATAAGGAGCCTGCCATGGTAGAAGGCGTTCACACAACCGTCATTACTCTTACAAACGTTGCACCTTCCCTAGCTGCGTGGCAAAGGACGCTAGTCATGCATGTAGTTGGCCCTCGTCCAGCATATCATCTCTCGCTGCGTTTGTCCTGCAATCGAGTCTCGCATCCGCAAGGAAAGGTGGAAGTCTTCTCCCGCAAAAACGATTTCTTCTTTATTCGTTTTGTGGAGGAGGACCTGGGGATTGTACTAGCGGAGGCCCATGCATGTTTGATAGACACCTAGTAGTAACCAAGAGAAGGGATTAGCAGATCTCTATGGAAAGAAATCTTGTAGCACTTGTACCGCCGTCTGGGTACAGTTTCTGAATCTTCCTCTTAACATTATTGAAAGAATCGATCCTTTGCAAACTGGCTAATGTTATTGGGATCCCTATCAAGATGGATGTTCCTACTGTACACTTCAGTAGGTTGGCATTCTTCCGAATTCTAGTGGAAGTCTTGACAGCTAGATCATTGCCTCAGGAAGTGCCAGTGTTCCTCCAGGACGGGTCGTCGTCTAGTGCTTCCATTGACGTATAGGGGTGTAACTCGGACAGCTTGGATCGGACTTGAGCTCAAACCGAGCCAAACACGATGAATCATAAGTTTAGTCCGAGCCCAAGTCCAACCTGACCTCGGATTCAACATATGCAGTCCAAGACCAAGCCTAGAGGATTGGGTTGGGTCGGATCCATCGGGTTTATCAGGTTCTAATATGATATTTATGATATTTGAAATTATATGAAGTTGGGTAGAAAAATTTAGAATTTAAACTTTTTATTTAAGAAATATGAAATTATATATATATATATATATCGGATTTCGGGTTCTTCGGGTAATCCAACACATGAATCTGAGTCCAACCCAATTTTTAATCGGATTCAAATATTTTAATCCGAACTTGAGTATTTTTAACCCTAATCCAATCCATTAACGGGTTTATCCAATCGGATTCGGATTTAGTCCGTCCGAGTTGCACCCCTATTGACGTACAAGTGGTTTCTCCCAATATGCTCACTATGTCTATGTATAGGACATGAAGTGTCACACTGCCCAGACCCATCATGAGAACCTATTCGTGAAGAAATGATTGAAGTACTACTTCAGGAGTGTACGGAGGATATGCTCGTCCAAGGGCAGCCTCCTTGTTCGGATATGGAAACAAATGAAAGTTTCATTCGTTCAGAGGACTGGCCTAAGACTCTGGAATATGGATTGTTCACTCAGGCCTTCTCCCATGACCGAGAAGATAATCTGGATCAGAGTGGTACCGAAGATGACATATTTGCACTTGTTGTTTGTTAAACACTAGTTATTTAGTCCCACAACAGAAAGAGAATAATGAAGATGCTAGCCCTATCCTATATATATGTAATCCCTTCAATCAATAAAAATTATCCAATTATTCTCTCCAACATGGTATCAGAACCATACTATTTTCTCTTCCTCGAACCCTAAAAAAATTTCTCTCCACGCCCCCTCCCCCCCCCCCCCCGACGGTGCCCCCGACAACAGCCTCCGACAACCTGGCACTCCAAATCCTAGCCGCCATCCTGTCAAAAAAAGGACAGATCTGAAAGAAAGAAAAAACGGCTGAGTTGGGATCTTCAGAAGGCAATCTATGATCGTTTGCGTGAACTTCTGAACCTCGACACAGAAATTAACAGAGAGCAAATTTGATTGTTTATGTGAATCTATGTTCCTGGTCTGGTATCCACATCAGGATCTAACAGAGAGAAAACTAGGTTTGCGTGAATCTCTGTTCTAGCTTGGGTGATCTACCTTCGATCTCTGACAAAATTGCACGAGCCAGTACTGGCACAATTGATGTGCTATCGTGCATTGGCGAGATTGATGTGAATATCGGATCGGGACAAAATGATAGTCGAATCGAGATCTTGAAGGATATCGAACACTGCGGTGAATCGCTGTGCTGGTAACACCAGTGTCGGGAACACAAAGGCAAGGACACCGATTACTGGTACAACAATTTATTCGATTCGACTTGTCGATCGAAGGCTGGATAGTCCGGACTACTCTACATGCGCAAGAAGGTCAAGAAGACGTTTCGGAAAATGAGATCATCAACGCATCTCACAGACAACCCTCCAAAGGAGAATGATTCCACATATGAGCAGTAGGAGACTGATGATAGGAGACTATTTACGCAGTTAATGAATTCGATGGAACCATCCGTCGAGGATATGATTCAGAACACAGATACAGTAAAGGAGTTATGGGAGGCTATTGTAGTTGTGTTTGATAGTAAACGCGATTTGTCTCGTATCTATGACTCGGTTTTTGGCGTCTACCGAACAGATCAAGGAGACAAGTCAGACTAGGATTACTTTCGAGCCTTTAAGGCCATGACTGATGAAGTTGATCGTGTCTTACCATTGACAACGGATCTTAATGAGGCGAAGACTCAACGTCAGTAGCTCTATGTAATGGCGTACCTCGCATCACTTCGTCCTGATGTAGATTCTGCACTATCTCAGATTATTGCTGGGGTCGAGGTTCCATCTCTGATAGAAGCCTACTTTCATATCATACGGGAAGTGAGAGTAGTTGGGACTAATACGAGTAATGCACCTGCTGATCGATCTGCCTTAGGTACTGCTCGTGGTAGATTTCGTGGGGACCACGGTAGTAGACGCGGTGGTCGGAATGCTGGCCGTGATGGTGGTCGAGGCAATGACGGACGTAATAGAGGACGACTGCGGACATGCTTCAACTCTGGGCAATAAGAACATTTTCAGTGGCAGTGTCCCAAAGTTTCTACCGCCAATGTTGCGTCGGATGCTCATCGATGCTCATAATGATGAAGAGCACTCCGTACAGATAACTGCAGTGGCCTACGTTGAATTCGCTGAATTTTAAGCTCAGCAACATAGAGGGGCCTCTACATCTGGATCCAATGTCGGATACTTAACGGCGTGTATGGTAAGACCAAAGAAATGGGTGATTGACTCGGACGCGTCTGATCATATGACAGGTAATGTCGGTATATTGCATGATTATGAATCTGTAGGTGTGATAGATATTAGTGTTGCAAATGACAGTTCTCTGAAAGTTTATGGACGAAAAAGTGTTCGTCTTTCTCCTTCCTTGCCACTCACTTCTGTTTTACATATACCTTGCAACCCATTCAGATTATTATCCATTAGTCAAATAATTCGAGACTCACATCTCTCGGTAACATTCTTTCCTAATGATTGTATTTTTCAGGACCTGAAGGCAAAAAAGACTATTGGTATAGGACTGTTTGACATCGGTGTAAGTTTGAAAATCTTTTGTTTAACAAATAGAAAGTACAAGAAAATCCTAGACAGAAAATCTAAGTACAATATTTTTGATCTGGGGAATGTGACGATGGAGATCGAGTACTGCAGTGACTCCTTTACTTCGTTGATGGTCCAACGAGGGAACGAGGATGCTCTTTTCTCTTTTCTTTCTTTTGAGCTTGTGTGCACGTACCTAGCTCGCCGGGGGGAGGGTATGGTCTCTGAAAAGAGGACCCTGGGAGCGTCCAAGTTCCTCATATTTATAGTCATCATACTGATGGGCTATACGTGCCGCATATGCCTCTGTTTAGTGGTCTCAGGGGGCTCCTTCAACAGAATGTGGTTGCAACTATAGTCGCATACTACGAGCAGGCTGTCACGCGGCCTCGGTTGGGATATGTTGTTGATAAGATCTTGGGGTTGTTTTCAATTCCGTTGTATGCGTGACTCGTTCAGCTGAACACGTAATCAACACTAACTGTGTGAAGATCCTTTCGGTTGTAACGGAAAGATCTTGCAAGCTGAGAGCCGCATGATATCGTGGACGCATAGAGTCGTGGCCGCATATGTGCTCTCCTTTGGCCTTGGTCTTATGGACACTTCGATCGCATGGCGTTATGGCCACATGCAATTTCTCGTCTGGCCTTGGTCGATTGGACACTGTTGTCGCATAATGACAAGACCGCATAACGTCTTGGCCGTATATGTGCTCTCCTTTGGCCTGGACACTTCGGCCGTATGGCATTGTGGCCGAATGCGATCTCTCGTCTGGCCTTGGTAGAATGGACACTTTGGCCGCATGATTGACGAGGCCACATAGGACCGTAACCGCATATGAGGAAACACGTGGCATGGCACATCTGACGATGTTATTAATGCAGTGGTGTGACTTTCCATCTTTTTATGAGTTGTCGCCTCTCACGATTCTCGAAGCGCTCTGGGTGATGAGTAGTGTGTCAGAACTTCGAACAGGAATTGAATGTCGTGTCAGAAAATCCCATGCGGCCCCTTACTTCATGGTTGTTCAGGCCGCATGGATTCTTCTTATGCGGCTTCCAACTCCTTGGTTGTTCGGGCCACATGGCTCTATGTGGCTCCTCTGCGGCCTGCTTTCATTTTGAAGGAACATGAGCTCTATGTAGCCTGCATGGTTTTCATGCTTCTACAAGATCTCATTCAAAGTTTCTAAACTTTGTAAGTTTTTTAGGTTCAGAATACTTTGAACAGAAGCATAGAGGTGTTTGTAGTAAATGAATATGATGTATAGAACAATGTACCTCATTTTGTTATTTCAAAGTTGGAAGCCAACTTTGACAAATTTCTACTCGAATATTTAAGAGCCTATATATTCGTTACAAATTATCAATAAAAGAATTATTTTTTATATTATGTTGTTATTCAACTTCTCTGTTTGTCCGCTGCAAAATTCTACAAAAGGAACTATTTTATAAAATATACATGAACACGTCTTGTATAAGCGTAATTTAGACTTGTACGACATCACGTTCTGTGGTGACTTATCGATTCGACTAAATCGGAATGTGACACTTGTTGCAGTTCTTATTTGGATATAGTTTTCGAAGCTCCCATTGGTGTTATGGAGCAAAGCAGTGGTCCGAAAAATAGAGAGCACGATTGGAGTCCCGATCAATATGGATGCTCCAACGGCTTATCGTAGGCTGTTGGCATATTCTCGAGTACGTACTGGCAGAGTTCTCGGCACCAAGTACTTTGCCAACAGAGGTGCCAATTCTACTTCCTTCGGGTCAGAGAGTGGTTGTTCTGTTCGTTTATAAGCGTGTTGGTGTATTGGGAATGAGGAGATCATTTGTCTAGATCCATCATGTGAGGCCATCTATGAAGAGCTCTTGGAGATGCTGGAGACGAGCACAATGTTCACATATGGAGGCAAATACCATTGGAGTAGGTTCGGATATCTTGCCTAACCCCTTGGAATCATGACTGTTCACTCAAGCTGTCTCCCTGGGAGTACGTTCTGATATCTTGCCTCATTTAGGCAATTAAGATACCACTGAAGGAGCATCGTCGATAAGGGACCCTATTCCATCTATGCCTGGTCTTGTAGCTCAGCCTAATTCATCGAGATTGGGAGAGTTTACAGTCTAAGGAGAGGAAGATCCGGGTACGTTGATTGCGATTACAGGCGATCCCAGCCCACCTGTAGCAGCTGGTTCAGTAGGCAGGCCAGTCTCAGGGATTCGGAAGGTGGCTGAAGGAGACTTAGAGGAGAATTGGCTTTACCAATTAAAGACTTCCTTTAAAGGCTTGTAATTAATGAGCATGTTTCCAAAAATTGGTACTATGTGGAGAGCTCCACAAATGTGTAGGATGGAGATGTCCACGTATGCAACTAAGAATGAGTTACCAATTTTGGGGTCAGATCATCCCATGAAGGTCAATGAGCGATGGTTACAGTTGCTTCAACAAGACAACAACCCCCTTTAAAAGAGAGAGCTCGAAGGAAGAAACAAACTGTATCCCCAGCTGTTCGGGTTAGTTCCTGTTCTACGAAAAGGAAACATTATGTATTGGTTGTAGGCTCAGGTTGTAAATCCTAGTGTGACTGTGTTTGTATTGGTGGTAGCAATGTAATCCGCTTCCTAGTTCAAATCGTCTCTTTGAGTTGTTAGCTACGTTGTACGGACAATAAGCATTTGAACTCTTATCATCCATTTTTTTCAAAACTAAAACAATTACCCTTTTAATATATATATCTACATATTCCACCATTTATTAATGGAAAGAATAATCCGCTTCCTAGTTTATTCGAACTCCAAACCATCCAGCCAAGAAAATTATGTCTCCACCTACTAACCACTAGAGCCAGAAGGTACTCTGCCACAGATGGACGAGGCCGGCTGGTGTAACGACCTGCTCCGCTCAACCCGGAGGGCCGATTCAAACGGCACAAATGTAGCGAACCGACCCGCCTAGCTCAGCGAGATGGCTCGTTCGATGCAAAGGCATTCAGATTTGGATCTTCAAATGGAGTTCAGACTTAGACTTTCAGAGGCGCGCTCGGAGTCTCGCTCGACCGATGCGATTCATCGCTAAGGTGGGTGGCCCCGGTGAACCTGCCCCTACTTAGCTACACACTAAGAAAATGAATAATACATGCTAGTTTTCAGACGATAACATTTGCATGCTAATAAAAGAGATGAACGCACATAGCTAAGGGGATAACCCCGCCTTATCATTTTATAGAACATGGAGATCTTACTTGCTATTTGCGAAATCAGACTATTGAGTTAGAATGTAGTAGCTTCTTATATATATATATATATATATATATATATATATATATATATATATATATATGCCACAAAAGTAGTGTGAGTTCATACTGAGACGTTGCACCGCACGGAACATGACACGGGATAGAGTAAAATCATGTTGCATACATAGACGAGGAAGGCTATCAAGCAGTCATTCCGAGTCAGGAGAAGGAAAGAAAGGAAGGTACTCGGGATATGCAGATCACCGAGGCAGTCTCTAATCAAGGAGCTGCGTAAGGAAAGAAAGATCAGAGTGTAGTCATCGGCTAAGATTGAACCGAGTTGTTTCTCGACTAGGATTGGATGTGGAGGAGTAGTTGCATGGTCACGGACAACTGGTTGCGCACCAGGTAGAGATGAGTCCTCGACACGATTGCTGAGGCATCCGAATCGTGTCGGTCCAGGAGGACAGTGCCAGTGTAGTCCTGGTAATACGCTAGCTGATAACTAGCGGGCAAGAGCGGGACATCCAGCAAGGCTTTCTACCGACCTGGATGGGCGCCGACTCGTCATACGGTTCGGGAGGCCCAGCAAGGCTAGCAACCGAGCTGGAAAGACAGCCGTCCATCGCAGATCATGTCCACTATGGCTAACGGAGCCAGTGATCTTCATATAGATAAGTCATGCTTGCATAGCGGCTATCCGCATTCAGAAGAGTAGTAACAGGAAGGAGTACATTTGTACGACATTTTGCATAATTAGAATGGATGCACGGTAACAAACATAGTTCGAGTAGAATGGGTTTGAGGCAGAGACACGACATAACACTTGGACTTCATAGATGTTCTTTGTTATTCAGTAGATCATTGTTTATATTGGTGCATATGACAGGGAAGGCCGAATGGTAAGAAATGGTAAGACGAACTCAGTTGTTCATTATTATGACACTCTTGAGCAAACACGGATATTATTTTTATTATATTGCCATGTAACTGATCCTAAGACAAAAGACTATAAAGACAACAAAATCAGTCGGTGCACATAACTAATGAACGTGCTTGTTTTGTGGCGTGGGCGAGAGGCCTCCCCACCAGTGCATTCTATGTACTGATACCCAACCAGTCTGCATGCAGGGTGCAGGGGAAACTCGTACGAATTCTGAGATCGCTTAACGCAATGAGGCACCGGGCCGCACTTGGCGTCTCGGAGTGCGGCGCGCGGACCTGCAGCTCACATATATGAGACATAACGTATGGAAACATCACCATCCAGATCGTTTGAATCAGTTCTAAGCCTAAGGGCATATTCATTGTAGAGAGAGAGAGCATGAGCGACTTGTAATCTCGGCCTAGCGCCGCTTGTAATATTTACTTTATATCAATAAAGAGCTTGATTTGGATTCAATACTTGTGTTTATTCTATGTTTCCGCTATGGCGACTCTGCGAACTAGTTATCAACGGTCGTTTCGGTATTTGCCTCACGCGGGCGCAACTACAAGCTCGCACTGTAACGACCCATTCCGCTCAAGCGGACTGCCGATTCAAACGGCAAAAGTGCAACGTCCCGAACCGCTTTGCTCAGGCGAGAACACTCGTTTGAGGCAAAGGATTTCCAGACTTGTCCCTTCAGGAGTTCCGGCTTAGGCTTTCAGAGGCTCGCTCGGAGTATCGCTCGATTGAGGCGAATCATCGCTAAGGTGGGTGGCTACGGTAAACTTGTCTTTGCTTAGCCAGCACACTTAAAATATGGACGTTTCATGCTAGTCGCTAGGTGAATCACCCCCTGCATGCTAATAAGAATACAACGCACCTAGCTAAGGGAGTAATCCCAATTTGTATTGCTTGTGCTAGAACATGGAAATAAAACATTGGTTATATACAGACCCTCGCATACTACATTTGCCTTGTGCAACTAAGACCCCGATTTGCCTCGAGTAGAACGATATATATATGCTCTTCGTAGTGCACTGTTCACATGTTTACACTGCACGACCCTAGATCATGTCGCTCGGTAAGTCCCTTTACGGTTTCACTCATCGGCTTACCTTCGGGCCCGAGCCAACGTGAATGCTTAAGTTTTCTTATGAACGCAATGCTTGCCTACTTATATGTTAACTTGTAATGTTGCCTCGACTCAATGCTTGCCACAATGAGATTATGCCACAATTAACAACACAATCGTGTATCGTGCATGCATCGAGTCAGCCAGAAGACTATCGAATAGTCCTTCCGTGCAATATGAACTTGCAAGTATCCGGGACCGTTAGGTCGCCAAGGCAATCCCCGAACCAGGGGTATGCATCAAGGCAAGTTATACACCAAACGAGAACCCTGTCAAATGAGGCAAGTAATACAGCTCGTGGAGCAATACCGTTCAGAGCACGAATCAAGATTCAACCACATCGTGTATCTCCTGTATCTCGTGCATCTTGTGAATCTGGATTGACCCAAGACTTGCATGGTCACGGACAACTCGTGTACGAGGTATCTCATTCCTCGGACGATCACCGGGGCACCGGAATCGTACCGGCCTAGGAGTAATGCTTGTGTGTATTGCCAGCACCCAAGAAGGGTCCAGTATGCTATCCCGGCTTGTGGATTGGCAATACACAGTATTCGGCCTTGGTAACGCATATTACCTTGGACTCTCCGTCTACCCAATAGTCTCCCTGTTCTAGCGGGATAGCGTGCAACGGCCCTCCTGTGTCGCCCGATTGCCCTGAATTGCTTGTCTTGTACAAAGCGTTGCGCCCCATTCCGCAATTGAGACTATCAAATGCCTGGTCCTTTATGGCTATGCCAGTGACCCCATGTTCATATAGATAAGTCATCCTCGCTTAGCGACAATCCGCGTGCGAGTCACTGCATCGCATCGAGAACACCTGAACGATCTCAAGTATAATACACTTATACATATGTAACACTTCAACATCTTCTGCAACACCTGATATTTCGTGTAACTTGTGCGCCCGAAGCGTAATCTCGCTCACAACACAGCGTTTGCATATGTTATTGCCCCTGAATGTTTATACATGCTCGTAATTGAATTAACTTGGTTTGCCTTGGACAGGGAAGGACAAATGGTAAGTTGGTAAGTCTTACCGTATTTTCTCTTATGTCGTACGTCACACTGCCACACGAGTTCGGCTATTCAATCTTTGCCATGAAACTGATCCTAAGGCAACTAGAAAGACAACATAATAGTTGGTGCACGGAACCTATATTACGTGTTTGGATTTGTCGAGCGGGCGAGTAGCCTCCCCACCAGTGCATTCATGTACTGATAATCCACCAGATTGTTTGCAAGGTGCGGGAGAACCTCGTTCGGTGCGGATGCCTCCTTCGTGCGTGCTAAGGCGTGGAGTTCACTCTGGAGCCTTGTAGCGTTACGTCCGGAACTGAAGCACATATACAAGACATAATGTTGGAACATCGCATGTACATCATTCCACAAATGTAGCCACTTGGCACGCTTTTACTGTTTCAGAGAGAGAGGCTTGAGCGACTTATAATCTCGGCTATGCGCCACCGGTAACACGTGTTCAATATCAATAAAGAGTTTGCTTTACTTCTATACATGTGTTATTCAATGCTTCCGCTATTGACGACTCAGTGAACTTGTTACCAATCGTCTATGCGTTTATAATTCCGCTGCACTCAGACAATCTGTGCGACTCTGTGGCTTAGACCTCTTACTGCCAGCATGAACCTCGGCCTTGCACGGGCGTGGCTCACGCTCATGTAGCATCACGCCCAGATGGGTCAAGCGATCGTTCCACGGGAGCGCTGGAGCGGTGATTCTCGCCTGACGGGGACGGCCGATTAGCCTGCGGGAGATCGGGACGTGACACGCGCGGCATCGCGCCCCGATGGAAACTATCGTCCTGCGGGAGCGCTGGCGCGGTGATTCGCGTCCAGCGGGGACGGCCGATTCCTGCGGGAGATCGGGACGTGACATTTTGGTATCAGAGTACGGCCTTACGTCCTTGGAATTCATATCGATTCTCTCAGTTTTGAACTTGTGTATTAAAAAGTGATAGATGCTCTCTCTCGATGTTCGATGAATGTTCCATACAATAAGTCTAAATATTTTTGAAAAGTGCATATGAATAATACGATTGCTTGAACGGGATTGTGATGCGAGGGCCTTTGTGCCAACCTGTGAAAGACATTGTGGGAATAGACTTATGTTAGAATCGGCAAGATATATGTGAAACTGGATGCCTATACGAGAACACCAAGCGGGTTAGTGTGCAAGATAGAATATCGTTCGAAAAGTTGCCTATGCACACAGTCTTTCAGCTAAGTTGTGTTGAGTATCATGCGCCAAGACCCTTGGTGCTAGTGAGTTGCAGCGAGATTCGGGTATCGTTCGGATAAGAATAAAGTCAGGCTTAGAATGGAAACAGATAGAGACGTTATCGCAGTACCGCTAAGGCGAATAATGGGAATTGTGTTGGATGTTCATATATAGTTGGACGGTTATTCGTAGCGATACGTTATGATTCAAAACATAGTTGTATGGAGGACTATGGATAGAGGTGTATACAAGCCTAAGATCGTTAAGGCGGCAAATAGGGATCGTGCTAGAGTTCTAAGGAATAAATTGGATATACGAGTGAAGGATGCGAACGTGATTCAGGAGTTAAAAGGATGACTCGATTCCTGAGTGGTGTATACGATAGTCCCAGGTTCGAATATGCGAATTGAGGATATGAGTTATAAGATTCAAGAGTATAGCTCGAACCCTGAGTGATGTATTGGTCGGCTTAGAAATGTTCGAACGAATCATAAATTTTGGAGTATTAAGCGAGTCTAGCAGCAAGCGACGAGATTGTGTAAGGCCTATGTATAATATGCCTAGCAAGTAAGCGAACTCGTAGGAAGCATGCCAGATTTGGTTCGAACGAGTTAGAATGAGTTGAATAAGGAATAAGGCTTACATCGAATAGGAATTCAGGGCAATTGAAATTGATATCATGGTCAGGAAAACTTAGAGGATTGTACGAGCGACTTTGAGTTGAAACAAACGAATTAAAACTTGAGTTGAGATGGAATAATCGGGGATACGATAGGAAGTTAGTGCAATCGGAATATGGCGCGAACGAATGATAGCGTGCATAGAAAATTTGGATTTGAGTAGGATATCGCTCGAATGAGTTCGGTTTGAGTACGGATGCTACGTTTCGAATTTGGTAGACTTTATATAATAGCGATGGTTGGAAGATAGCATGGATTGATGCAAGTTAGCAAAATTGTGATTTGAAGATTGTGACAGACGATAATGAATTTAATCTTGAATTTGAACAAACGATCTTGAATCGAGTTCGAAGGGCAACACTCGACAACAGGCCTAAACGAGATCGATTATTCCTCGGGAGCGCTAGCGTGGTGATTTCATGTCCGGCGGGGATGATCGAACTCGCAGGAACATGTTCGAGGATGTTATGAACGAACTCGATAAAGTGGAACATATCGAAAGTGAATAGACTTGGGTCTGGGATGTGAAACTTAGTTGTTCGAGAAATGCTAGAAGTGGACTATGGATTTATCAAACGGAAACGTTGAAGTTGGATGATTTTGTTAAGACGAATTATAAACACGGGATGAACGAACATGACTTGATGGATAAGTATATATAACTTGGATGGAGCAAAGTGAAATAATAAGGTGTCTCGATCGTTTCGATGATAACCATAACGTTTGACCTTCTTGTCTTGTGCGAGTATAAGTCCTTACTCTCACATGCGTCACGTCTGGACTAGGACAATTATTCCGTGGGAGCGTTGGCATGGTGATATCACGTCCGACGGGGATGATTGAACTTGCGGAAAACCGAAACGTGATAATTGAAAGATCATTTTGACTTGTGGTTCGACACGATAAGACAATTTTCAGAATATAAGTGAATCGAGGTATTTTGGGGATGAGTTAGTCTAAGAACATGAAGCAAGACGCTCGATGGTTTAGTGAACGGATACGTGAATTATGTTGTACGACTTAAAAATTATGATTTAGATCGAAGAGATAGAAATTGAATCGTGACTTGGTAGCCTAGATTTAGAAAAGATTGGATATATGAATCCTATCAGGTGCTTTAGGAGATGGACTATGCAAATCGTTAGGTTGGACATGCGACATGGACATATCGTGGGTTCGGTTGAACGAATGTGTTGATGGGATAGAATGATATGTGCTCGATGTTTAGAAATCTGAGTGAAACGAGCTTGGGTAGAATACCCGTGTAAAAGAACAATGGTTTGACCTTAGGGTATTTGGGACGAGCTATGTGCAACGCGATTGCACGATGAGTCGCAAACTCGAACTGTACCTATGACATTGTGAGATGACCTAGTGGCTAGGCAAACGACCCTATGCCTTGAGTTAAAACTGGAGTGCCTGACTTCAGAGTAATTGTTCGGGAAAACGATAGAACTGGGGCAACGAGACTTAGAGTTAGGACTTGAAACTGGGAGTGTATACTAGCGACGTTGGCGTTAAAACGAATGCAATAGGAGATAGGATTTGGGTGATAATTGATTTGGTGGGATAGGTTATGCGACGGTGAGAAATAAGACGGTATTAGAGAATTGTCGGACAGAACTCTTATGATTTGGAATTGGTGATATTCGAGATAAGTTGGCACAATGAATTAGATCATTGCTTGGAAGAGGTGCGTTGCTAGTAATGCTAAGCTTGAATTTGGGTGAGATTGGAGTAGACGATAACTAAATCGAACCAGAGTTCGGTTATTCGTGTAGCAAACAATCGGCAATTCAAAAAAATTTTACAAGTAGCTTGTCCGACTTAGTTGTCACTAAGCTTGGTTGAAATACACATATTTGGGGAACGCCTTGAATATGGGTACGATCCAGACTTATCGATATGCATAACTCGAATGCAGTTGCAAATAAAAATGTTCGAATTCGCATGGATGAGTATAGCAACTGAAATAAGTTAGCCTCAACCTAAACTTTTATAAAGGAAAGATTGTAACGTTCCCCGTGCTACCGAGATCGTTATATGCTAAGGCGCAGTAAGAGACTGAGTTTGGGAATGCAATAGTTGAACGAAAGAATCATTCGGATAAAATGATTAAGCACTCGTGCAAAACGGAACGAGTAAAACAAATAGGAAGTTAAGTTCGGTTAGACCAAAGACGCGAAGGATTAGAACGTAACCCTTGTCACGCCCCGATCTCCCGCAGGCAATCGGCCGTTCCCGCTAGGCGGGAATCACCCTCGCCAGCGCTCCCGCGGAACGATCGCTTGACCCATCCGGGCGTGATGCCGCACGAGCGTGATCCACGCCCGTGCAAGGCCGAGGTTCATTGGCTGGCGGTAAGAGTTCTAAGCCACATAGTCGCACAGATTGTCCGAGTGCAGCGGAGTCATGAACGCGTAGGCGATCGGTAACAGGTTCACTGAGTCGACAAATATAGCGGAAGCATTGAAACACAAGTTGAAGTAAAGCAAGCTCTTTTTATTGATATGAACAAGTGTTACAGGCGGCGTATAGCCGAGATTACAAGTCGCTCAAGCCTCTCTCTCTGAAACAGTAAAAGCGTGCCAAGTGGCTACAACTGTGGAATGATTGTACAGGCGATGTTCAGGCGAGTTCGGATTATGTTCCAACATTATGTCTTGTATATGTGCTTTTGTTCCGGATGCACCGTTGCTTCAGAGTGTTGTCCACGCTTTAGCACGTACGTTGGAGGCATCCGCACCGAACGAGGTTCTCCCGTACCCTGCATACAAACTGGTGGATTATCAGTACATTGAATGCACTGGTGGGGAAGCTACTCGCCCGCTCGACAAATCCAAACACGTAATACAGGTTCCGTGCACAACTATTAAGTTGTCTTTCTAGTTGCCTTAGGATCAGTTTTATGCAAATATTGAATAGCCTAACGTGTCGGGCAGTGCGCCGTGCGATGTTTGAGGAAACACGGCGAGACTTACCAACTTACCATTTGTCCTTCCCTGTCCAAGGCAAACATTGTTAATTCAAGCACGGGCAAGTATAAGCATTCAGGAGCATAGCATATGCAACATGCAAACACGAGAGTCATTGAACGGGACAGTATTTGGTGTGCTCAGTTGTTCTTTGATGCGATGCAATAACTCGCACGCGGATAGCCGCTAAGCGAGGATGACTTATCTATATGAACATGAGTCGCTGGCAAAGCCATAAAGGACTAATCCCAGACGAGAATGGGACGCAGCGAGAGCACTCGATGCGCTACGAACCATTTCGCCCGTACACGATGGATTGCACATGTAGTCCAAGGCCAAGATGGAATGCAACCAAGTACACGATATGCTGCAAACCATCTCGCCAGCACACGATAGACTACACATGATGTGGTCCTAGGCCAAGTGGAATGCAACCAAGTACACGATATGCTGCAAACCACTCGCCTGCACACGATGAACCACACTTGAAGTTCCATCCGGATCGGAGCGGCCCCAGTGCCCCGGTGACCGTCCGTGGAACTATGCCTCGTTTCCGAGTTGTCCGCGACATGCAAGTCAGGGTCAATCCAATTTCAGGCAACACGAGTACGTGACTTATTTGACCAATCTCAGGCAACACGATATTTGACCAATCTCAGGCAACACGATTACATGATATACTTGATGCATTCCCCTGGTTCGGGGCTGCCTTGGGTGACCTAACGGTCCCGGATACTTGCAGGTTCATTCAGGCACGGAACGACTACGTAGTAGTCTCCCGGGGTTTGGATGAAAATATGGCAACACTATAAGCAGACAAGCATGCGTTTCTAAGGAACATAAGTAAACACGTTTGCTCGGACCCGAAGGTAAGCCGAGAGTTAGATCGTTAGGGGACTTAGCATGCGAGGGTCTGAATACAAGAAGTATTTCAATTTCCATGTTCTAGCATAAGCAATACAAGTTGGGATTATTCCCTTAGCTAGGTGCGTTGGATTTATTAGCATGCAGGGGGTGAATCACCTAGCGACTAGCATGAATATTCCAGATTTTATGTGTGCTGGCTAAGCAAAGACAAGTTCACCGTAGCCACCCACCTTAGCGATGATTCGCCTCGGTAGAGCGATACGTCAAGCGAGCCTCTGAAAGCCGAAGTTGATTTCCTGTAGGGGCAAGTCTGGATATCCTTTGCTTCTTGTTGAGGCAAAACGGGTCAGGACAGTTGCACTTTTGCCGTTTGAGACGGCAGTCCGCTAAAGCGGAACGGGGTGTTACACCCCTAAGTAGGCAATTTAGCTTGCGCTAAGGCACAATAAAGAATGAGTCAGAAAACGTAGGCAATTTAATGCGACGACCTTGGCCGACAGTAGATTTACTTAGTGAGATTGGACGGTGACTCAAAGAGATATTGATGCAAACGAGATTGAAAAAAATTAGCTGAGATTCGAGCTTTTGGGTTTAGGCGTCACGATGGGTTTCGATAGGCGACATCAAGTAATCGGTCGGATGCGTTAGGTTCGTATGGATAGAATATAACAGTTGGGCAAGTCCACCCAAAGTCTGAGTTTCAAGTGCCCATTGAGTTATAGAATAGCCTGGGCTTGAGTAATACAACCCTGCGCCAGGTCCAGTAGATTTTGAGTCGATAGTGCAATAACTAAGTTGAGTATAGTTCGATAGCATTGAACGATAGAGTCGTTCTATGAGAATTGGCTAAACATGTGTGTAACGCGTGGTGAGAAAATAAATAAAAGTAGTATTGAGACAGTCCTTGAAAGTTAGGCAAGATGTATAGAGTTTGGTTTAGAAGTTGTGCGATAATACGAATTTCGCTCAGGAAGTCTCGAGGACGAGACTTGTTCTAAGTGGTGTATAATGTAACGACCCGCTCCGCTCAACCCGGAGGGCCGATTCAAACGGCACAAATGTGGCGAACCGACCTGCCTAGCTCAGCGAGATGGCTCGTTCGATGCAAAGGCATTCAGATTTGGATCTTCAAATGGAGTTCAGACTTTGACTTTCAGAGGCGCGCTCGGAGTCTCGCTCGACCGATGCGATTCATCGCTAAGGCGGGTGGCCCCGGTGAACATGTCTCTACTTAGATGCACACTAAGAAAATGAATGATACATGCTAGTTTTCAGGCGATAACCTTTGCATGCTAATAAAAGAGATGAACGCACATAGCTAAGGGGATAACCCCGCCTTATCATTTTATAGAACATGGAGATCTTACTTGCTATTTGCGAAATCAGACTATTGAGTTGGAATGTAGTAGCTTCTTTTATATATATATATATATATATATATATATATATATATATATATATATATATATATATATATACCACAAAAGTAGTGTGAGTTCATACTGAGGCGTTGCACCGCACGAAACATGACACGGGATAGAGTAAAATCATGTTGCATACATAGACGAGGAAGGCTATCAAGTAGTCGTTCCGAGTCAGGAGAAGGAAAGAAAGGAAGGTACTTGGGATATGCAGATCATCGAGGCAGTCTTTAATCAAGGAGTTGCGTAAGGAAAGAAAGATCCGAGTGTAGTCCTCGGCTAAGATTGAACCGAGTTGTTTCTCGGATATGATTGGATGGAGGGGAGTAGTTGCATGGTCACGGACAACTGGTTGCGCACCAGGTAGAGATGAGTCATTGACACGATTGCTGAGGCATCCGAATCGTGTCGGCTCGGGAGGACAGTGCCACTGTAGTCCTGATAATACGCTAGCTGATGACTAGCGGGCAAGAGCGGGACATCCAACAAGGCTTGCTACCGACCTGGATGGGCGCCGACACGTCAGACGGTTCGGGAGGCAGCCGTCCATCGCAGATCATGTCCACTATGGCTAACAGAGCCAGTGACCTTCATATAGATAAGTCATGCTTGCATAGCGGCTATCTGTATTCAGAAGAGTAGTAACATGAAGGAGTACATTTGTACGATATTTTGCATAATTAGAATGGATGCACGGTAACAAACATAGTTCGAGTAGAATAGATTTGAGGCAGAGACACGACATAACACTTGGACTTCATAAATATTTTTTGTTATTCAGTAGATCATTGTTTATATTGGTGCATATGACAGGGAAGGACGAATGGTAAGAAATGGTAACACGAACTCAGATGTTTATTATTATGACACTCTTGAGCAGACACGGATATTATTTTCATTATATTGCCATGTAACTGATCCTAAGGCAAATGACTAGAAAGACAACAAAATCAGTCAGTGCACATAACTAATGAACGTGCTTGTTTTGTGGCGTGTGCGAGAGGTCTCCCCACCAGTGCATTATATGTACTGATACCCAACCAGTCTGCATGCAGGGTGCAGAGGGAACTCGTACGGATTCGGAGATCGCTTAACGCAATGAGGCGCCGGACCGCACTTGGCATCTTGGAGCGTGGCGCGCGGACCTGGAACTCACATATATGAGACATAATGTATGGGAACATCATCATCCAGATCGTTTGAATCAGTTCTAAGCCTAAGGGCATATTCATTGGAGAGAGAGAGAGCATAAGCGACTTGTAATCTCGGCCTAGTGCTGCTTGTAATATTTACTTCATATCAATAAAGAGCTTGATTTGGATTCAATACTTGTGTTTATTCTATGTTTCCTCTATGGCGACTCTGCGAACTAGTTATCAACGGCCGTTTCGATATTTGCCTCGCGCGGGCGCAACTACAGGCTCACGCGGTATCGTATCCCGATGGAAAACGATCGTCCTGCGGGAGCGTTGGAGCGGTGATTCGCGCCCAGCGGGGACGGCCGATTCCTACGGGAGATCGGGACGTGACAGCTGGAGTTCAAATTGCATGCCCTGTCAATCCAAGTCCAGATTGGCGTTAGGGCCAAGGGGAGAGTGAAATGACAGCAGTAAGATCAACGGGCGAGTATAGGGCCATAGGGATTATCGTATGGAAGAGGGGGGGGACCTCGAGATACGACATGCTCTTTGTTAGGTCTCCATCAAGGAGATGGAGTAAGGCCTAAGGAGATGACAAGGTCAATTATATATGGCCAAGACCAAGTGTTTAGAGCCTCCCGACCCTCTTCCTGGACAGAGGTATACTCCTCCATTTTTTCATCTCAACCATCGTCGCATATGGAGACCGAGGTGCTCCTGCGGGTGGCACGTCCAGAGGTGGTAACGGGTGGGCGCACAACAATCATCTTGCTGGATGATGTGGCGAGTTCTATTGTCGAATGAGAGAGCACCTTGCTCTTGTATATTCTAGGGGACATGTCTTCCTTTCTTACTATATCATCCTTCGTGCGGCGAGTCTTGCATTCAGAATGTGGCATTGAAATCTTCTCACAAGAAAAACGACTAGTTCTTTGTCAAATTTGCCAAGGAGAAAGCACTAACACGCGTCTTACAAGCATACCCTTGGATGTACGAGAGGTGTCTGATAATTCTCAAGCGATGGGATCCTCTGCTATTGCTGGAGCGCAACCTTCGTATATTCGTCCCAGTTTTGATCCAACTGCCTCAACTGCCTATGAATTTGTGGAATGCGAGGGTCAAAAGTAAGATATATAGTGTAGTTGTGTAATGTCCCGCTCCGTACGGTGCATTACGCTAAGTCGGATTTGAAACGAGATAGTTGGGTTGGTTGCATAACATAAGTCAGAATGGGAATGAGATATTGAGTTGCTTGCATTATTATGATAAAACAGATTCGGAAACAAGTATTGAAGCGGATTTTGGTTTTATTTGCAGGCTTTTATGCGAGACTTTCTGAGGTCGATTTATCGTCTCGATGCGGACAAATACACAGAGTCAAGTATCGTGCAACGAAATCAATGTGTTAGTTCACAGCAGTGCAGAAATAGCGAAACTTAAGCGATGACGCAGTCTTCCTTGAATCTGCTCGGGTTGGATGATTGAGAAGCACGATCTGCTCGCATGGTTATACCAGTTAAGTAAATCGTGGTTCGCATCAGACCACGAAATTTGGGGATAGGCCGTATCGACTCAGGTGAAGCGAAAGGTGGCAGTGGCTCGGCAAGGAACGTTAAGCATATGAGTATAAGGTAGGCGGGCCCTGACCCTTCTCCTCTACTCCTTCATGCTTAATAAAATACTTCAGTTGCATACTAGCGATATCATAGATTCAGCGACCGTGGCTCGAAGAAACATAAGTCGGAACATAGTTGAATACTTAAGATAGAACATTGAAACACAGTATATTGAGGCGTACATCAAGAGCACGAGTATCGAACGGAAATGCTTCGTCGAGCGAAGCATGCAGTTTTGGTCCAAAATTGTGCAACTGTATCGGATGGGGAATAATGCCACGGAACTATCGATCAGGGATAGGGCACCATGGAACACTTTGTCGAGAAGCGGCACGGTGACTCAGTACCTCGGGGCCTTCGGGTCACCAATCGAAATACGATATCAGGTGCCACAGAATATTGGTGACTATGGATCGCCACGGAACATGATTTGGAGGACGGAAGAGAACGACGCGAGTAATAGTGGGGCGAGAAGGCTCTTACCTCGCCGTACTTACATTATAGAAACTATCGAACGGGACACGGTGCCTTGAGACAACGCGAGAATGATATACTACGTCGAGTAGAAACGTTGCATGGTCACGGACTGCCCGTGCACGGGCTAGGTAATATTCCTCGAACGAAAGTATTCCGGGGCACCGGGACCGGCCAGCCATAGAGGAAACGAAAGTGCAAATTGAGTACGGTAAAGCAAGACATTCTATCTGCAGTATTGCAACCTGTGGATGAATGGCGCATCGCTTATTAAGAATCGCGTTTCGCGAGCACTTGCAGGACCTATACAGGTAAGGCGTTGCAACCGAATACCCTGAAGGAACGTCGCAGGTGTTGTGTTAATAGTCTGTTTTGGTGCTCGTGTCGCCAGTGACCTTTACATAGATAAGCTGTGGTAGGCTGTCGAACGTTTGAGCCAGGAGGATGAATGTCGCCTTGTGTCGAGCAAAGAGTGTGCACATCGGCTATATATTCGGAGTCGCTGTTAAGCGAGACGATTCAACGTGTTTCATGTGTTTCATAAGCGATACAAGTATTGCTTGCTTAGTTAACGATACGATTCGAATATAACAAGCTTAGTGATCGAAGTGATCGAAGCGACCGAATGTAACAAGTTTACTTATCGATGCATACCAGAATAACATGCTTAGTTATCAAACGAGATACGAGAATAACATGATTATCCGCTTAAGTGAATTCAATGCTTTACATGTGAATATGCTTTCATAACTTCAAGTTTACATGCGAGCATGATTTACTGCTTTCGAGACGTGCCTCAACATGAACTGAAATCCATCTAAGTTCTAATAGAAAGATCACTATAAATATGTATGATTGCCATGATCACTTAGTGTCGGTTTAGACGAGTAGGTTATCCTGCTCACCAGTACAAGTTCCGTACTGACCCACGTTTGTGGGCAACCTTTCAGGTACTCAGGTGCGAGGCATTAGCTTGGTTATACGAAGACATGATGTATGGAACGGTGAATATCCTTTGTAAGCAAGAGAGATCAACGAGTGTTGTAGCCAACTTGACATATTTCAATAGGACTATTTAAGCCTTTGTAACCGCTATAATTATCGATAAAAGAGCTTCGCTTCGCATAATCTGATTGTTTCATATGACTCTATAAATCTTCCGCTGCGACTCGATATTTTCTATGAAAATCATATTGTTTTATCTTCTTGCCTTATACGTTCCGCAACCTAGGCACGCACGACATCATGTCCGGGGGATGATTATCGACTTTACGGAGTTGGGACGTGACAAGTTTGGTCTCCAATATGAATGGACAAGGCGACGACAAATAGGATAAGATTGACTTTCACTCGGTTGTTGGTGGAAATCACATCAAGCAATGACCTCCTAAAGGAGATTCTATTCAACTATCAAACGGAGGGATATTTCGTCAACCGGTATTCTATGAGTGGATTCCTCCAATGTGTGAAGTGTGCTGATGTGTAGGACATACTTCAGCAGAGTGTACAAACAACATTGGAGAAATATTGCAGAAAGAGGTATTAGAATTTGGAAAGTATATTTGGCCCTCCCCTGGGGGGTGACCGCGCTGGCCCGCGCCCACGTGGCCAGTAGCCATTGGCCCCTGCTAGCTTGGGCCTGCCCCTGGCCAGGAGGCCAATGGTTGGCTGCCACGTGGCTGCAGACCAGCGTAGTCACACCCGGGCGGACAATGTAGCAGCTTTGATTAGAATTTTGGCGAGAAGCAACAACTATTGAGCATATGGAGTAGAAACAAAGGGAGCTTCATTAATCTTCCAGTCGATTCTTTTTGCCTAAGGAGATTCTAGTAGGAGATGTCGTTCATAGTAATCCTGATGATAATGACAGTCCTGCTTATGTGGACTCCACAATAGGTTCAACTCGAGAGGTCATCCGGTTGGTCCTTTTGCTTAACCAACTGGACGCATACGAGCATCGTGGATCGGCTAAGAATACCTTAGCAGACCAACCATCTGCAAGGACAGAAGAGGTGAAACTGCACAAACAAGCTACAGGAGGAGAGACTTCGCCTGGATATGGAGTGCAGTAGATACTAAAAGATGTGGGGGAAGAGCTCCCTTCAAGGGGTCAAACACAACCCGACACCAGTAGGGGCAAGGTTGAGATGTTTAGAGTAGGTTGAGTTATAATTTGGAAAAATTGTGATGAAAAGAGTTTGTAGAGTATTCGGTACGAGAAATATATATCTATACAACTATATAACGAAAAAAGTTCAACTTTACCGTAAAATTTTTCTTTCCAAATAAATATATCTTTGCATATGTTTACTAATTAAAATTAATAGGGACATCTAAGTAATTAAAAAGTTGTCCTTTGATTTTTCTAAATCGTATTACATGCATATATAAAATAATTTATATATATAATATAATAATAATTTTAGATTAATTAAGGTGACTGCCTTTTAGTGTTCCTAAGTACTCCTTGTAAGGATTATAATAGCTACAACATGTGTCTTTTTGTCTTTATAATAATTATCTATGAATACATCCACGTGCATATATATATATATATATATATATATATATATATATATATACTCATGTAAAAAAAAATGAGCACTATATATATATATATGGGTAAGCGGGATATGAGCCATAGTGCTCATTTTTTTACATGAGTATATATATATATATATATATATATATATATATATATATATAAAGCGACTTTTAAACGGCTCAAAAATGAGCCATCTAAGCCGTAAATAAATACTTAACCAATTAAATTTTAAAAAAATTATTTACGTGTAAACCCCCTGAATTTTCAAAATTTGAAAATCTGGATTTTTCACAATTTTCTGGAATTTTCTGGGATTTTTCTGTAAATTAAAATCAGGGTTTTAATTATTCAATGATTTTTAATTGATAATAAACAGTATTAAAATATTATGAAAATAATATTTTTGGATGTAAAATGAAAAACTGGACTTAGGACAATTTTTCTGGAATTTATCGGACCCCGGACCTATTTTTAAATGCCTAAAAAATATTTTATTATTTAATTAATTAAATTATTTATTTAATTACTGATTTTATATTTATTATTATTTTTAATTTTTGAACCGGCCCGCGGCCCGTTGGGCCGGCCCGGCCCAGCCCTACCCAGCCCGCTCCCCACCGGGTCGGGTCGGGTCCGCCCGCCGCCCGACCCGCGAACCCGACCCGGCCTCACCCGCACCCACGACCTGCACGCTGACCGCATTTTCCGCCGGACCCGCCGGCCGCGCCGCCCGCCGCTCCGCGCGCTGGCCACGTCCCCGCGGCCACGACTCCGCCCAGGCCGCCTTTCTCGGCCTGCCGCACCCCCGCCGGATCCCCTATTTAAACCCTCTTCTCTCCCCCTCCGCCTCGCTGCCTCTCCCGCCGACCGCCACAGCCATCCACCGCACCGGCCTCGCCGCTCCGCCGGCGCCCTCGGCCACCCTGCTCTGCAGCCGACCGCCGCCCCCTCTTCTCCTCCTCCTCCGCCGGCCTCCATCGACGACAGCAGCAGCAGCGAGCAGTCCCCGGCCGCCGGCGAGTCTCCGCCGCCTTCCAGCGCGCCGCCACCGCTGCCCCCGGCCCCTCCGCCGCAGCCAGCCCCCAGCGCCGCCGTCTCCGCCGCGTGGCCACCGGAGCTCAGCCGATCCCCAAAACCCTAGTTTCGGTGTCCTGTGTCCGGACACGTGTCCGACACGTGTCGGACACGGTCTGACCTTAATTTTCGGGTCCCCTTCAGGTGCGTGTAACTTTTGATTCGTAGCTCCGTTTTCGATTCCGCAAATTGCGTTGCGAAGCCTGTATGACCCTCTCGATGTCCGGACAAACTGTTCGGGGCATCGCGTCCTGAGGTGATCGCACACCGCGATCCAAAAACAGGAAAAACCTAGACCCTGTTTCACCCCGGAACTGAGTACGCCCCGCCAAACGGGACAACTTGGTCGCGCGCGGTCTTCACAGATACGTGCGCCTTGTCGATACGGACGTGTGGGTTTTTGCGGAAGCTGATTCGGGTGTGCGTGCACACCGGAATCAACGCGTATCCGCGGACATCGTCCCGTATCCGCCTTTTCTGCAATTCGACCTAACTCTGTGTACACACGTCGGATCGAGACGAAACTTGCGCCATCGGACTCGTAGCGATACGCTGGTCCTGTGGGTCAAGTTTGGTTCGATTCTGAGAACGTTGACGAAATCGCGTGTCGTGGGCCCCACAGGCCCCGCTCGACGGGCGATTTTGTGATCGGCTCATCGGAATTCAATTCTGAAAGTTCCGTTGGGTTTGTATCAGCGTTCCTGACCTGTTGACACTGAGTTTGGTGAATTTGGAGACCTTTGACCCGGACGCGTTTTTCGGTGCAAAGCGGGCCCACCGGTGGACCCCGTTTTGGCCCGAAACTGCCGTTTCTGCCCTTGTCTCCAATTTGGACCCAAGGGCAGGCGTTTCTAGCTGATTGATATTTTCTGGATCTGATGGTGATGTTTGTTTCAGCAACCGGAGTACCGCCTGCAATTTCCGCTGAAGTCAGAACTGCAAACCGAACCGGAACCACAGACAAGTGTACCTTGCCAAAACTTGCAGCTTGCTACCTATTTTCCTGGACTTGGTTATACATCCGTGGGCAAGTAAAACTTGCCAATTCTCAGATATTCCTGGTTATAGTATTTTACTTGATTTCTTGTGGATTTAAATGTAAACCTGTTTAACTGCTTAACCTAGGAAGCGTGCGACGTACTTAGCGTCCGATCATAGTCGGGTGCCAACCCCGTACGCGGTGTTGGGTACGTCACTTAGAGTTGGACATTTGATACCCTTACTCTTGGTACTTGTCCTATCAAGTACACCTGAACCCAGGACACTTGACACTATTCATGAGACAGAGTCTTCCTGAGATATTCATGGTGATTCTGTATAGGATACAGGACTTGGCAGAGATTTGTTATAGACTTTATGACTTGTTGCATTAGCTATGATCCCGCTTGACATGGGCATGAGACGTTATGGTCATGTTATGCGTGATTACATTGGGTGGGGAGAGACACACAGGCTACAGGTTGATTCTATATTATGCTGGCGTCTTAGTCTCCCATCGCGAGCTAGACAACTACATGATATCACTGCTACCGGCTCCCCGACACAGAGCTTGTAGTAGTTTCAGCCTGAGTTTCTCGTGCTGCTCTCATACTGCATGTCACTTAGCTGGTTACATAGTTTACCCTATTGCTTATTTGTTTCTGCTCTACTGTATCTATTTTGGCTTGTATTTATCTGTACCTTGCTATGTCCCCTGAGGACCTGGAATGGATGATGTCCCCAGGTATAGCCGAGGAGATCCATCCAGAGATACCCCGTACAGGAGCACTTCCAGGAGCTGTACCAAGGACCTGAGGCCGAGATCGTACCAGAGAACTGCTCTTGAGCATTGGCTGTACACAGTCAGTTATTTCTTTTTCCAGTTCCTTTATTTCCTGTCTATTTGTTTTGGATGTATCAGACCTAATCTCGGATTGTTCACCGAGATATTTATTGAGATTTGATAGTTATTCTATTACATTATTTCTGGCATTTAATCTGTGATTATCTGTTGTGGATGAGATTAGATTAGTCTGTGACCTGTAACAATTGTTCTAATTCCTGTTAGACTACAGCTTAAGCATGCCCTGATGGATCCATTAAATTGGGTTGTCCATCGGTGCGTGCTGCTGGCCATTGCCACGCCCCTCCAGTCCCTCGTCATTTTGGGACTGGGGCGTGACATGGTTTTTGTGGTGGCCCATGCAGGTCTACGACTAAATTGTTCGGTTTCAACTTAGGGACCGAACAGGCCTGCAAATAAGATAGGATAAGTTTTAGGATCTCATCCACTTGCTTGAAACGTTCTTGATATCCATATCGACTTCGAATTAATTTCTTGACTTGCATCCTGCCTTGATTCCTGTGCGCCTCTTATTGTTTATTTTGGTTGCAGGGTTATGGATTCACGAGCAAACGACGAGACTCCCATAACGTCACCACGAGATGCTGAGGTAACCAACGAAGATGAAGTAACACCAGTGTATGGAGGACAGTCAGCTCAACAACATGCCCCGAGAATCCAGCAAGATGACATTCCTCCAACGACGCCAGTTACTCCACCAATGCCCGTACTCCCACCAGGACAGCCGATTGACGGGCAACAGATATTTCAACTGATCTACGCGATGATACAAGCTCAGCAACAAGTCCAACACGAGGCTCAGCGTCGTGAGGCTGATTTCTTGAGGAGCAGCATCGTGACTGCACTGGAGCAGGCCAACCTCCCAGCACGACGGCCAACGACGGGCTCTATCACCGATTTCCGGCAGCTGAAGCCCCGTACCTTCTCAGGCAAGGAAGAGCCCACTGAAGTTCACGAGTGGCTCACCAACACTCAACATCAATTAGAAGCAGCTGAGCTTCCAAAAGAACGTTGGATGACTGCCGTCAGAATGCAGTTGACGGACAATGCACATCACTGGTGGCTATCTGAGGAAGCACGGCTCGGGCCAGACCGAGCCACTTGGGAAGAGTTCTCTAGACTCTTTCAGGAGATGTACATTCCAGCGGTCGCTCGATCAGAACTTCGGGACAAGTTCAATCACCTCACTCAGGATACTAAGACGGTGGAAGAGTACAACGCTGAGTTCATTCGTCTAAGTCGCTTCGCTCCAACATTGATCCCGACAGAAGAAGAGAAGGCTGAGAAATTCTTCGACGGACTAAACTTTGAGCTACAGAAATTAATTGGATCCGTTGCGCCTACCTCGTACTCTGACGTCCTTGCTGCAGCGCGACGCATTGAGCTCGTCATCAGGAGAGAGACTAGTCTGAAACGGACTTCCACTTCAGCACCACAGGAAGAAGTTGCAAAAAGACCTCACGTACACCCGCCACCAGAAGCATCTCCGCAGACAATACCTGTTTGTCCATATTGTCGCCGGCGAGGTCATATAGAGAGCGAGTGCAGACGAAAGAAGAGATTATGCATAGTCTGCGGATCCAGTCAGCATTTATTAAAGGAATGCCCTGAACGTCGAGACAGAGCACCAAAGGGTAACCAGCAAGCGAGGCCAGCCTCTCCAGCACTGGAAGCACCGCAAGCGGAAGTTCAAGAAGTCCTACCACCAACTCCAGCAGGGTATCAGCCAAGGCCACCCTTGATACCCCAGGAACTACTCTTCCAGCAGGCTCAACAGCAGAAGAAACGGCTGCAAGGACGCGAGCAAGCCCTGACGATGACCGTGGAGTACGCGCAGACTCGTGGAGTAGCCAATGCGAGTAAGTGATTTATAGTTTTCCATTCTAGTCTTGTTGTAGTTCGTGCCCGTTGGTCCGTGACCTCAGCCCCAACCTAGTAATTTGCAACTTGTTAATAATAACCTGGTTTTCATAAAAGTTATAGTTTTAACTAGATTTTTCTGTAAAGTGTAAACTTTCGATTTTTAGGGAAACGGTATTTCCCTGAAGCCTCTTGTGATGTGTTTTCAAACGCTGCTTGCGACCGCGTCATCTCTGTTGACCGGTTAATCTTTGATTGCGAGGACGCAATCTTCTTAAGGGGGGTAGATTGTAAACCCCCTGAATTTTCAAAATTTGAAAATCTGGATTTTTCACAATTTTCTGGAATTTTCTGGGATTTTTCTGTAAATTAAAATCAGGGTTTTAATTATTCAATGATTTTTAATTGATAATAAACAGTATTAAAATATTATGAAAATAATATTTTTGGATGTAAAATGAAAAACTGGACTTAGGACAATTTTTCTGGAATTTATCGGACCCCGGACCTATTTTTAAATGCCTAAAAAGTATTTTATTATTTAATTAATTAAATTATTTATTTAATTACTGATTTTATATTTATTATTATTTTTAATTTTTGAACCGGCCCGCGGCCCGTTGGGCCGGCCCGGCCCAGCCCTACCCAGCCCGCTCCCCACCGGGTCGGGTCGGGTCCGCCCGCCGCCCGACCCGCGAACCCGACCCGGCCTCACCCGCACCCACGACCCGCACGCTGACCGCGTTTTCCGCCGGACCCGCCGGCCGCGCCGCCCGCCGCTCCGCGCGCTGGCCACGTCCCCGCGGCCACGACTCCGCCCAGGCCGCCTTTCTCGGCCTGCCGCACCCCCGCCGGATCCCCTATTTAAACCCTCTTCTCTCCCCCTCCGCCTCGCTGCCTCTCCCGCCGACCGCCACAGCCATCCACCGCACCGGCCTCGCCGCTCCTCCGGCGCCCTCGGCCACCCTGCTCCGCAGCCGACCGCCGCCCCCTCTTCTCCTCCTCCTCCGCCGGCCTCCATCGACGACAGCAGCAGCAGCGAGCAGTCCCCGGCCGCCGGCGAGTCTCCGCCGCCTTCCAGCGCGCCGCCACCGCTGCCCCCGGCCCCTCCGCCGCAGCCAGCCCCCAGCGCCGCCGTCTCCGCCGCGTGGCCACCGGAGCTCAGCCGATCCCCAAAACCCTAGTTTCGGTGTCCTGTGTCCGGACACGTGTCCGACACGTGTCGGACACGGTCTGACCTTAATTTCCGGGTCCCCTTCAGGTGCGTGTAACTTTTGATTCGTAGCTCCGTTTTCGATTCCGCAAATTGCGTTGCGAAGCCTGTATGACCCTCTCGATGTCCGGACAAACTGTTCGGGGCATCGCGTCCTGAGGTGATCGCACACCGCGATCCAAAAACAGGAAAAACCTAGACCCTGTTTCACCCCGGAACTGAGTACGCCCCGCCAAACGGGACAACTTGGTCGTGCGCGGTCTTCACAGATACGTGCGCCTCGTCGATACGGACGTGTGGGTTTTCGCGGAAGCTGATTCGGGTGTGCGTGCACACCGGAATCAACGCGTATCCGCGGACATCGTCCCGTATCCGCCTTTTCTGCAATTCGACCTAACTCTGTGTACACACGTCGGATCGAGACGAAACTTGCGCCATCGGACTCGTAGCGATACGCTGGTCCTGTGGGTCAAGTTTGGTTCGATTCTGAGAACGTTGACGAAATCGCGTGTCGTGGGCCCCACAGGCCCCGCTCGACGGGCGATTTTGTGATCGGCTCATCGGAATTCAATTCTGAAAGTTCCGTTGGGTTCGTATCAGCGTTCCTGACCTGTTGACACTGAGTTTGGTGAATTTGGAGACCTTTGACCCGGACGCGTTTTTCGGTGCAAAGCGGGCCCACCGGTGGACCCCGTTTTGGCCCGAAACTGCCGTTTCTGCCCTTGTCTCCAATTTGGACCCAAGGGCAGGCGTTTCTAGCTGATTGATATTTTCTGGATCTGATGGTGATGTTTGTTTCAGCAACCGGAGTACCGCCTGCAATTCCCGCTGAAGTCAGAACTGCAAACCGAACCGGAACCACAGGCAAGTGTACCTTGCCAAAACTTGCAGCTTGCTACCTATTTTCCTGGACTTGGTTATACATCCGTGGGCAAGTAAAACTTGCCAATTCTCAGATATTCCTGGTTATAGTATTTTACTTGATTTTTTGTGGATTTAAATGTAAACCTGTTTAACTGCTTAACCTAGGAAGCGTGCGACGTACTTAGCGTCCGATCATAGTCGGGTGCCAACCCCGTACGCGGTGTTGGGTACGTCACTTAGAGTTGGACATTTGATACCCTTACTCTTGGTACTTGTCCTATCAAGTACACCTGAACCCAGGACACTTGACACTATTCATGAGACAGAGTCTTCCTGAGATATTCATGGTGATTCTGTATAGGATACAGGACTTGGCAGAGATTTGTTATAGACTTTATGACTTGTTGCATTAGCTATGATCCCGCTTGACATGGGCATGAGACGTTATGGTCATGTTATGCGTGATTACATTGGGTGGGGAGAGACACACAGGCTACAGGTTGATTCTATATTATGCTGGCGTCTTAGTCTCCCATCGCGAGCTAGACAACTACATGATATCACTGCTACCGGCTCCCCGACACAGAGCTTGTAGTAGTTTCAGCCTGAGTTTCTCGTGCTGCTCTCATACTGCATGTCACTTAGCTGGTTACATAGTTTACCCTATTGCTTATTTGTTTCTGCTCTACTGTATCTATTTTGGCTTGTATTTATCTGTACCTTGCTATGTCCCCTGAGGACCTGGAATGGATGATGTCCCCAGGTATAGCCGAGGAGATCCATCCAGAGATACCCCGTACAGGAGCACTTCCAGGAGCTGTACCAAGGACCTGAGGCCGAGATCGTACCAGAGAACTGCTCTTGAGCATTGGCTGTACACAGTCAGTTATTTCTTTTTCCAGTTCCTTTATTTCCTGTCTATTTGTTTTGGATGTATCAGACCTAATCTCGGATTGTTCACCGAGATATTTATTGAGATTTGATAGTTATTCTATTACATTATTTCTGGCATTTAATCTGTGATTATCTGTTGTGGATGAGATTAGATTAGTCTGTGACCTGTAACAATTGTTCTAATTCCTGTTAGACTACAGCTTAAGCATGCCCTGATGGATCCATTAAATTGGGTTGTCCATCGATGCGTGCTGCTGGCCATTGCCACGCCCCTCCAGTCCCTCGTCATTTTGGGACTGGGGCGTGACATTACGGTAGATAAATAAAACCTTAAATCAACTTACATCTTATTCGTTCAAATCCTTAATAAATACTCAAACAATTTAATTAACAAAAAAAAAAGGGAGATTAAAAAAAAAAAAATCTAAAACCAACATTCTTCTCATCATCAGTAATCCACTATTTTTCTTCCAACATACCTAAATACTAAATTTAAAATAGTTTAAATACTAAATTTAAAAATTAATTTAAAAGAAAAATAACAAAAAAATTAAATTTGTTTTACAAATTTAAATTTTGAACTAAGTACATGGTATCATCTGACTCACATATCCAAAATGTAAAAACATATCTATAACAAACTCTAATTAAAATATATTTCAATCATATTTTAAGTATGTTAAAATAATTTAAATTTTATATAATTTTTAATAAATTTGTTTTTACTTGCAACGCACGTGGAGGTACCTAATGTATATTCCAAATTGGCTTAAGGTTAAACATATATATTTTCGAAAATTATGATTACCCAGATAAATTATTTACCCACAAAACAAGGAATCATATTCTTTAAGAATATGTGGATTATTTTATTTTATTTTTTGCCCGGACAAAAAAAATTATGTTTTTTTTTCGTCTTTTGTCATTTTTTTCAGTTTTCCCCTTTTTTCATATTTTGTTTTTTATTTACTCCCCTTTTTTTATCTTTTATTTCTACGACAATATTTATATATTTACCAAAGAGGATAATGTAATTTTTTAGAAAATTTAATACTTGAAATTTGATTTCCGAAAATATAGAATTCTTGACTATATAGTATTCCGCATACCAAACACAGTGTCTGTTACCCCCAATATACTAAATAGTAAAGTAAAACAAAAGCATAAAATATATTTCTTGTGATTTAAAAATTATATATATATATATATATATATCAAATAACCTCATAAACACGGTCTATTCACGTGATCATATGTCTCTGCCTCCGCCACTATTTTTTCCTATCAAACAAAGCATGCAAGAAAATTACTAAGGACTTGTTTGGTAAATCGTAAATGTAGAAAAAGTTGGATTTGGATTTTGAAGAATGGAGAGTGGTTGGATTTGGATTTGGACAAAGGTGTTTGGTTGGATTTAGATTTGAATTTGGACTTTTAATGATGTAATTATTTATAAAATATAATTACTTTTTAATTAATCTAATATAATAATTATTTTTTCAACAAATAATAATTATGTTTCCATTTAATCTAATATAATAATAATCACTTAATTTATAGTAATTATGAAAAAAATTATAATAATAAAAAAATATTCAGCACCGCTCCCACCCCCGGGATCCCATCCGGTAAACAATTATTATTAATGATGTAATAATAATAATAATAATTATTATTATTATTATTATTAAGTATTATTATTATTAAACAATCTAACATAATAATAATCATTATTATTATCTCTATTATTTTTTTAAAATTAGCATTAACAATTATTATTATTAATTAATCTCTAATTTTTTATATTAATTATCAATATAAAAAAATATTTGAAATAGGAACCGGTGAACAGGAACCACTTTGGAAAAACTATATTAATTATTATTAATTAAAACTCTAATTTATTTTCTCTGCCCCCCCCCCTCCCCCCCCCCCCCCACCCACCCCCCCCCCCGTCGCAAATCCCCCCTCTCCCGATCCGGTGAACAGGAACCACGTCGAGGGCTCCTTCGCCCCGATCTGGCCGACGGCTCCTCCGCCCCCATCTGGTCGCAGTTTTCGGATCCTCCGTCCCCGATCTGACCCACGGCTCCTCTGCCTCCGATTTGACCGACGGCTCCAGCTCCCGATCCGGTGAACATGAACCTCGTCGACGACTCCGCCGCCCCTGATTTGGCCGGCCTACGGCTCCAGCCACTGTTGCTCGCTGCTGCCTTCTTTTTTTTCTACTTTCCCACCCAAATCCGGTGGAGATGTGAGGATGTGGAAATCCACCCCAAATTCAGTTTACAACCAAACGGTGGATTTGAGGATTTCCTTCCCAAATCCAAAAATTCTCCAAATCCAGGTTACCAACCAAACCCTAAGAGCATCATTAGTAGTTCGTACCCAAATTGGATTCTTGATAAAGGCACATCAAAGATGACACAGACTGTTACAATTTTTTTTCTAAATTTTTCACTTAAAATTTTACTCAGTGATAGTCCAAAAAAATATTTATGACTCCTTCCAATAGTTTGGACTGTCGAGCTGTCAAAATTTTAATAATCCTAAATAAATTTTTGGATAGTCTGAGTAAAATTTTAAGTGAAAAATTTAGAAAAAAAAATTGGACCGCCTGAGTGAATTTTGTAGTGCCTTTATCATCAGCCCCAAATTTTCATCTTGAGTCCCAAAATATTAAAAAAAAGGTAAATGTAGAATGTATTTGGTTTGTATGAGAACAATGGAGTATGATAAAATAGCTTTTGTTCCAAAAATTGTATTGTCAAAAATTAATGTAAAAAAATAATATAAATCTAGAATTGGATTTCAAAATAAAATTTACTATTATACAAAATAATTTTTATATTTTAAATCTATGGATGTATTGGACCTAAAAATCTACAAATTGAAACTTAGAATAATTTTTCTATTCTACAAATTGAGATCGTACATTCTAAATCTAGACTCTAAAAATTGTGATGGGCTTACTAATGATTACTATTGATGCTCTTAGTAATAGAAAGCCCATATAGGCAGAAATAAGGTAGTGATAAGTATTTCATTAAAAAAAATTAAAAATTTGACTTTTGTTTCACTTATTAATATAATTTTAGACTTATATTTTATTTTATTTATTAAACTTATATTCTATTTTTTATCAAAAAAATATTTATTTTGTTAAAAAAAATTGAAGTTAAATATTTTTCGTGACAAAAAAAAATAATATAAGTCTAACAAATACAAAAAATTAGAATATAAGTCTAAAATTATAACAATAAGTGGGACGATGGTAAAAAAAAAAAAAAAAATACAAAACTGACAGTACTAGTTTTCCAACAATTTAATCAAAATAAGGAAAACGCTATTTTTCTTTATCATAAAATTTCCAAGAATAATTAATAACTCTCTTTATTCTATTTCCCCGTACATGATACATCCCTCAATATTTCTTCCGTGAGCCAACAAAATTTAACCAAGATATAGAAAACAATATTTATCATTTCCCCATACATGATACATCCCTCTATATTTCTTCCATGAGCCAAAAAAATTTAACCAAGATATAGAAAACAATATTTATGTAAGCATAGCTCATCAATCATCTTAAGTACAACAAAAATTTCAAAACAAAAATCAAGAAAAAAAAGTACACAAGAGAGAACAATGGATCATGAGAACAAGACATAAAAATCATAAGTTTTATGAATATATGAAGTACCTGGAGCTGGAGAATTCATAGAGCTTCCCCCTTGCATTGAAGACTATGAGGCCAACCTCAGCATCACAGAGCACAGAGAGCTCAAAGGCCTTTTTCAGCAGACCATTCTTCCTCTTGGAGAAGGTCACCTGCCTGCTTGTCTCATTCTCTATCCTCTTCACCTCTGTCTTCCCTCTCACCATTCCCCCTCTCTCTCTCTCTCTCTCTCTCTCTCTCTCTCTCTCAATGAGAGATTCAATGAATGATAGGGAACAAAGAAGGGGTAGTAGCTTAATAGCTATAGCTATAAAGAGAAAGGAAGCAGAAGAGGGAATAAATATAGTACAATGACAGCACTTTCAGAGGAATAGAAATAGAAAGAAAGGGAGAGGGACAACACACCACAAATGGCAAAGATCTTCAACGCAACTTCTCCATGGAAAAGGAAAGCTCCAAAAAAGCAAGTAGCAAAATTTCCCGTAGCCTGTAGGGGTTGTTCTTTTTCTTTTCTTTTTTTTTTTTTTTTTTTTGTTTTGCTTGAAAGCCCCTTAAAAATATCTTATTTTCTATAAAATTAAGTTCTCAAATCTCGTGTTTTCTTAACATGGAAAGAGTATTATAAAAATAATTTTAATTTTTTGGATAGGACAATTATATCCTACTGTATCAATCTCAGCTGTGAATACTCTGTTCTTCTAATTTTCTTCTAGTTCTTCCCCTCCCTTCCCAGTGTCCATATCAATCGAAAAACTTCCGAGTCAAAGACAATGGAAATGTCCAACCTTTGGGCTAACAACATAAAATGACCATCTTGCCCTTCTAGTTTTCTCCTTCAAATCTTATTGTCTTTTTTGTCCTCCACACAAATAGAACAACCCAAATTCGACCGAAAAAGAAAGAGCATAACCACTTGGGCTGCCACCGCTGCAACAACAACAGAAAGGGAAAGAAGATCACACTTTTCCTTCCTTTCCATTTTCTTCTACATTTTTTTTCTTCAAAAATCCTAAGTTTACAATTATTGGTCCTACAATTCTCTTATAACTGTCTAGTTAGCAATTATCAATTTGCTCTCCTCTACCACCCTACCCCACATGAAAACAGGAGACCTACTTAAAAAATGTCACCTAGAAAATTATAAATATGTTATAAGCTAAATTGTTGTAATCCTATCATTCTTCTTTTTTATTTTCTACCAAATATGTCCTGACACTGTATTTGAAAACTTTTGTGAGAAGAAAAAAAAAATTTAATAATAGAGGTGAGTAAAATAAAAGTAAAGTCATTTCCTTGTTTGAATGAACAAACAATAAAAAAAAATTAAATAATAATTTGTTTGTACGTAGATAGAAATATAATTACTACTTAATCTTTGGAATTCTCAAATCATAATTTATACTTAACTTTTTTTTAAGGAGTACTTGAGTAATTCTTTAAAAATTTCTCTCATCTTTCTCTTAGGCCATGTTTGGTAACTAGAAAAATTAGGATTTGAATATTGGATTTGGAAATCCAAAATTTTTATTTTGGTACAATCATAAATTTTCAAACACAAATTCATTGTTTGGTAAACTATAATTTTGTCATTGGATTTTGTTAAATCCAAATCCATTGTTTGGATAGAGAAATAAATTTTAGCATTGGATCAAATAAAATATTAATTAACTAAATTATAAATTATGATTATAATTATGATTAATAAATTATTAATTATAATTATAATCAAATATTAATTATGATTATAATTATGATTAATAAATTATTAATTATAATTATAATCAAATATTAATTATGATTATAATTATGATTAATAAATTATTATTAAGAATATAATAAAATAATAAATAATAAATGAATAATTATTATTATTATTAATATTAATTAAATTTGTAACTAAATATTAACTAATAAATTAATAATTAATATTATAATTATGAATAATTATTATTATAATAAAATATAAATGCATAAGATTATAAATTAAATAATTATGATATAATTATTTTAATTATGATTATAATTATGATTTAATAATAATTATTAATTATGATTAATATATTATTAATTAAGAATATAAGAAAATATTATTGCATAAAATTATAAATTAATAATTAATTATTTTAATTAAGAGTATGATTATGATTAATAAATTATTAATCATAATTATAATAAAATTTAAAATTATAAAATTTAAAATTAATTAACTTCTATAATTATAATAAAAAATTAATTAATAAAATTATAAATTAATTAACTTTAAATTAATCATTATAATTATGATTAATAAATTAACAAATATGATTATAATAAAACTATAAATTAATAAATTATTAGTTAAGATAAAAAAATTGATTATAATTATGATTAATAATAAATTATTAATTACGATTATAATAAAATATTAACTAATAAATTAATAATTATGATATAATTATAATTTAATATTAATATTAATATTAATATTATAAATATGATTATAATAATGATTAATAAATTATTAATTAAGAATAAAATAAAATATTAATGCATAAAATTATTAATTAATTATTTTATTTTGAGTAATAAATTATTTATTATAAATAGTAATTAATAAATTATAAATTCATTAACTATTAATTATTTATTAAAATGATGAATAATAAATTATTAATTATAATTATAATTATAATTATAATTATGATTAATAAATTATTAACTAATATTATAATAAAATATTAATTATTAAAATTATAAATTATGAAATTATCACCCACTTTTCAAAGATAGGATTCCAGGTAGGATTTTATGGATTTGAAAAGTAATTATTACCTATTTTTCAATTCCAAATTCAAGACCCAACCAAACATAGGATTTCTTTGATTTGGTTCTAAATCCGTGAAATCCTAAAATCCGACTCCAAATACAATTTACCAAATAGCCCTTGTTTTTGGGAATTGAAATCTACATTTTTTTTTCCTCACATTTCCTTCTCCCACTTCTCGAACTTGACCAACCAAGAATAATGTCTCTCTTCTTAACCGCATGAACTAGAATAAGTATTTGATTACAGTTATATAATATTATGTAGTTAAACAATTAGTTAAAATTTATTTATTTTCTAATTTTTAATTACGTGATGATATACGTACTGCTTAGACGGCTAGAATTTTTAAATTTTTTATAAAAAATAAAAATAGATTCATAATAAATTATTTTTAAAATATTTTTAAATATTTAAACTATTTTATAATAATATTAAAAATATTATTTTATGTGCAAACGTAGATGTTTTTACTAGTAGGATGATCTCACAAGGGTGTGATAGACGAATGAACTCCTGATAATCTCACTTTAAGTTTTTTTTATTATATAGTTTTAAAACTTAAAACCGGATTGCTGAACCAGAATAAACAAACGTACGCAGAAATAAAACGGAATAATGCACACTCCTGTCCTGTCCTATACTGAGGGAGGGGACCAATTACTTTGAATATTTTATATCAGCATATTTCTTTTTTATATCAGCATATTTCTCTTTAATACCCCATTTTTGGTATGGATCAAGGTTTCCTCTTTTTGCCAGAGATTCTTCGTGACCACACAAAGCTTTGAGCGATGCGCATTGCATGCTCCTTGTAATGTCATCCACAAAGTTTCTCTTTCTAGAAAACAGCAATAAGATCACTTTTGACTAATTAATTATAGCTATTCCCTAGACTACTTAACAGCTGCTTAGATTTTAATCCGACATGGTTTAGTGGCTCATCATTACCATTCATCAGGACCAATAATGGTAATATCATCCACAAAGTTGTTACAGAAAATTAGAAATAAAACATAAAAATTTAAATTTATTTCAACTAAAACAAATAGTTGATTAAATTTATATTTTAAACAACAATCGTTGTAGATTTGGACGTAAAATCATAATCTGAATTAAACAAATCATATAAAATATTTATGACATTTTTTAGGACGTAGGTTCTTAACTTACGACCTATTATAGAGCATAAGTTATCAATAAGTATTAAATTATTTTAGAAGGTGCGGAGTTTTAGTTTTAAACCGCGGATTAAATTTATTTGGAACTTACGTCCTAATGTAGGACGTAAGTTAAGAATCCACGTCCATTTGTTTGACGTAAGTTACTATTTCGATTTTTTTTATATATGTTCTTTTTTTTTTTGTTAGCAATAGAAAAACAGAAATAAAGAAAACAAACTTCTTCCTTCTAAATTACTTACGGGAGAAAAATCAAGCATTCAACCAACTGCTTTCTTATCCATCAAAACATTAAATAAATAAACAAACAATTTAATTAACAAATTAATAAAAAAAAAAATTTAACTGTTTTTCTTACGTAGAAATATCTTTAAATTATTATAATTACCTAAACATATATTCAAATATATATAAAGATATATATAACAAATTCAAATAAAAATATATTCAATATTCAATATTTAAAATATATTTAAACTATTTTTTATATCTAAACATATATCTACAGTTTTACAAAAATACATATTTATAACAAACTTTAATTTAAATATATTCAAACTAAATTTAAACTATTTTAATATAATATAAGTTGTATTAGTACTTTCTAATATCAATGAATTTTATAAATAATTAATATATTAATTAGGGAGAAAAAGACTTACATTCTACATTAGGACGTAAATTTAACTTACATCAAAATATTAGACGATATTATTCTTCAGTTAATATTTTTTTTAAACTATATATTTTAATTGAATTAAACTTAAACGTTTATGTTTTATTCTTAATTTTCTGAAGTTTTTAAACCAAATATTTTCAGTTCAATCATCCGTTCGGAACTAATAAAAAAATAGGAAATATTTAAGAAAGCGAATCTCAATTAGGTAAATATGGACTTAACAAGGAAAGACCAATAATGGTAAAGAATCTACGTAGATGACGACGTGGCACGAGGTCAGTGGGTGTCCGTACAATTTAATTGGATAACTTTCGTACAGATAGCCAACGAGGTTTGGACACTTGGTGAGTCCACGTGGGTTAGGAGTGGGCTTTGGAGACCGAGTAATGCGGACATGAGATTGAATAGAATCTAGTTTTGAGAGCGGGAGGGGATTTTGTTTCCCTCTCAATTTCCATATTTGGATTAATTTAAATCCTTCACCAAATCCACTTCCTACAGAAAATCATTTGTTTTTTAATATTAAGAGTGACAACTATGATTTTTTAGAATATATGTAGGAAAACGTTTCTTTCACACCAGCCTCAAAAAAGAACAATCGTGTTCATCTACTAATTCGCAATGGTGCTTGCAACTTTGTTAAGTAAATATGACTGCATTGAGAAGAGGGATCGGTTAGTAATTATTTTAAAATAATTTACAGTTTGACTACAGAAATAGGAACTCAAAATAAGAAATATCTTCGGGTGCCGGCTCGCCTGTTGACGAGGTTCCGATATCTCAAGAGGAGGACGAGCATGTCATTGCGACAATGCCTCCTGTGAGTATGCTGGTATCGTCGTCCGGTGTTGGCGCTTCTTCTTTCGTCGCACCACCTGTTGAGGCGACGGCCGTGGCAACATCGTCTGCGGTTGTTCTTGGAGGGGGACTTGCCAATATCGAGGCCACTCCCGGCGTCCATTCGGATTTAGCTGCACTGATCGAGCAGTATACCGGCATCTTCTACGCCACTTTGAAAATGTTAATATCAATGGTGTTGACGAAGAATCTGAGCTTTGCGTCGCTGAAGAGGTCCTCCCAGTCTGCGATAGTGCCGGTCCGAGAATTTGACGACACTGGGCTAGCTGATACGCTGGAGGAGATAGTTAATGGTTTGGAGCAACCCATTAACGAATACTTGCAGCTAGCTCGCGACAATATTGAAGATCTGGTCCAGGCTAGATACGACTCCATGACTGCGCGGCTTGCCGAACAGATGGCAGGCATAAATAAATCCATCCAGACACATCAACAGGAGATGGATGAAGGAAAAGCCATCCTGGAGGAGGCCATCGCTCTTCAAACGAAGTGCCAGACCGAGCATGAAGGGAATGTAGCGAGGGTCCACAGGCTGGAAACAAAACTCGCTCAGGCAAAGGAGTGGGCTTCTCAGTCGTCGGAAGCTCTAGTTGTGGCGGATAGCCGATTGGGCGTAGCACAACAGAACTTGGCGCGTGCAGGAGTCGCCCGTGCTGGTTTTCTTCGGTCTAGAGCCGAATTGTCCCTCATGAGCAATGATGAGGCACGACTGGAGCGGGCTCGCAGTGATGTCTTGGATTCCAGGACTGAGAGGATGGCTGCACTGGCGCAGCAGCTTCGCGACCTGACCGCTCCCCCAAAATGATGTACTTTTGCTTTTGCTTTTCAATGTACTTTCGCTCTTTTTTGGGAATAATAAAGAGGCTTTCATCAGACTTTGTGGACCCATCATTTCAGAATGTAAATGACAGGTTTGGGTGAAAGTGATATCAGAGGTAATATGGACGTGATATACTCTCGGTAAGTTTTAGTAGGATACATCTATTCAGAGGTTATATGGACATGATAGAAATATCCAACTAGTTTCGTTTTGGAAGTAGTTTTGTCAGAATGAGATTTTTGCCATATCCCACTTGAGCAGAGGAGGTTAAGCATAGTACCTTTTCAGAAATTTGCCATTGATAGGAGCCATTAACAGGTCATTCTTTTCTTGAGTCAACTCATTAGCCACGGCTATCCTGAGTGACGGAATTTGGATCTCGATGGGGAGAACTGCTTCGCTCCCGTAGACTAATGAGAATGGGGTGCAACCTGTAGGCGCTCGTACCGTTGTGCGGTATGCCTAGAGACATCCTTCCAGCTTCTCATTCCAATCCCTTTTGTTCGAAGAGACAAACTTCTTCAAGAGCTTGATAATGGTTTTGTTGAAAGCTTCCGCCAAACCATTAGCAGCAGGATTATATGCCGTAGAGGCGACATATTGTATCCGATTTTTATCGCAAAATCGATGAGACGCATGGCTGATGAAGGCCCATTGTCATGGATTATCCTTTGGGGTATCCCGAAGCAATAAATGACGTGATGCTTGATGAAGCTGATCACATTTGATGTCTTCACTTCAGCAAGAGGGATCGCCTTTGCCCATTTGGAGAAGTAATCCGTGATGGCCAGTATGAACCGGCGACCTCTGGAAGAAGACGGGTGAATAGGACCAATGATATCCATACCCCATGCTTCGAAAGGCCAAGACGCAACCGTAGGATGTAGATGTTCGGGAGGTTGATGGATAAAGTCTGCATGGACGTGACAGGCTCTGCATTGTCTTGCATGGTTTATTGCGTCTGTGATCATAGTAGGCCAGTAATAGCCCATTCTCCTGATGCTATCCTGTAGCTTAGGACCGGGTTGATGCGCTCCGCATACGCCGTCGTGGGCTTCACGGATAATCCGCTGTGCTTCATCACCAGAGAGACATCGTAATAATAGTCCGTCATAATGTCACGCCCCAGTCCCAAAATGCCGAGGGACTGAGCACGTGAGCAATGGCCAGCAGCACGCACCGATAGACAATCCAATTTAATGGATCCATCAGGGCATGCTTAAGCTGTAGTCTAACAGTAAATAGAACCAATGATACAGGTCACAGATTATTCTAATCTCATCCACAACAGATAATCACAGATTTAAATGCCAGAGTAATGCAAATAGAAATAACTATCAAATCTCAAATAAATGTCTCGGGAAATAATCCGAGAATATGTCTGATACATCAATGCCAATAGACAGGAAATAAAGGAACTGGAAAGAGAAATAAATGACTACATACGGCCAATGCTCAGGAGAAGTCCTCTGGTGCGAGCTCGTCTTCAGGTCCTGGTACAGCTCCTGGAAGTGCTCTTGTACGGGGTATCTCTGGATGGATCTCTTCAGCTATACCTGGGGACATAGTCCATTCTAGGTCCTCAGGGGACATAACAAGGTACAGATAATACAAGCCAAAATATAAGCAGTGCAGCAGAATTAAATGAAACAGCAGGGTAAACTATGTAACCAACTAAGTTATAAATGCAAGTTGAGAGCATCACTAGAACTCAGGCTGAGCCACTACCAGCTCTGTGTCGGGGAGCCGGTAGCAGTAATAACACGTAAAGGGTCTAGCTCTGCTGGAGAGTCTACGACCACACACTAATAGTATATATATATGAAAACAGCCTGTAGCCTGTATGTCTCTCCCCACCCAATGTAATCACACGTCTCATGTCCATGACATGCAAGATCATAACTAATGCAGCAGTCATATAATGTCTAGGAATAAACTGTCCATGTCATAACCTGTATCCTATACAGAATCATCGTGAATATCTCAAGAGGATTCTGTCTCATGAATAGTATCAAGTATCCTGGGTTTTGTTGTACTTGATAGGACAAGTACCAAGAGTAAGGGTATCGAATATCCATCTCTAAATGACATACCCAACACCGCGTACGGTGTTGGCACCCGACTATGATCGGACACTAGGTACGTCACACGTTTCCTAGGTTAAGCAGTTAAAACAAGTTTACATTTAAATCCACAAGAAATCAAGTAAACTACTATGTCAAGAATTACTGAGAATTGGCAAGCTTTACTTGCCCACTGATGCATAATTAAGTCCAGAAAATAAATAGCAAGCTGCAGGGTTTGGCAAGGTACACTTGCTTGTGGTTCTGGCTCTGATTTCAGCTCTGACTTCAGTTGAATTTACAGACGGTACTCCGGTTGCTGAAACAAACATCACCATCAGATCCAGAAAATATCAATCAGCTAGAAACGTCTGTCCTTGAGTCCAATTTGGAGACAAGGGCAAAAACGACAATTTCGGGTCAGAACGGGGTCCACAGGCGGGCCCGCTTTGCACCGAAAACATGTCCGGGTCAAAGGTCTCCAAATTCACCAAACTTAGTGTCAACAGGTCAGGAACGATGATACGAACCCAACGGAACTTCCAGAATTGGATTCCGATGAGCCGATCACAAAATCGCCCGTCGAGCGGGGCTTGTGGGGCCCACGACACGCGATTTCGTCAATGTTCTCAGAATCGAACCAAACTTGGGTCACAGGACTAGTGTATCGCTACGAATCCGATGGCGCAAGTTTCGTTTTGATCCGACGTGTGTACACAAAGTTAGGGAGCGTTCTAAAAAGTACGGATACGGGACGATGTCCGCGGATACGCGTTGATTCCGGTGTGCACGCACACCCGAATCGACTTCTGCGAAATCTCACACGTCCGTATCGACGATGCGCACGTATATGTGAAGATCGCGCGCGACCAAGTCATCCCGTTTGGCGGGGCGTACTCAGTTCCGGGGTGAAACAGGGTCTGGTTTTTCCTTTTTTGGATCGCGGTGTGCGATCACCACAGGACGCGATGCCCCGAACGGTTTGTCCGGGCACCGAGAGGGTTATACAGGCTTCGTAACACAATTTACGGAATCGAAATACGAGCTACGAGCAAGAAGATACACGCACCTGAACGGGACCCAAAAACCGGGGTCGAATTGTGTCCGACACGACACAGGACACGTGTCCTGTGTCGGACACGGGGGGAAAAATTAGGGCTAGGGTTAGGGATTCAGCCCTGCGGCGGCCGAAGGCTCGCCGGAGGGAGGCTGGAGGCGGTCGGGGGCTTCGCCGGAGGCGGCCGGGCTCGCTGGCGGGGCAGCGGCGGCGGCAGGCGGCGTCGCCGGCAGAGCTGGGCGGGGGCTGCTACAGCTGCGTCCTGCTGTCGGGGAGGAGGGAAGAGAGGGAGGCCGACGTCGGAGGGGGCTGGCAGGGCGAGGCACGGCGGTAGGCGGCGCAGCGGGGTCTGGGCGGAGCGGTGGCGGCGTCGGGTGAGGGAGATCCGGCCGGAGGGGTGACTCGGGGGAGGGGGGTTATAGGGCAGGCGGTGCCGCGGGTGGCCGGGTGAGGCGGAGGGGGTCCGGGGTCAGGCGGGTCGCGGGTTGGGCGGACCCGACCCGACCCGATAAGGCGGTGGGCTGGGCTCGGGCTGGGCCGGTTAGGTGGGCTGGGCTGGGTTTATTAAAATAATAATAATAATAATAATAATAGTTAACAAAATTATTAAACAATTAATTAATTAAATAATTAATTTTATGTGTTAAAAAAATAGGTCCGGGGTCCAATAAATTCCCAGAAAATTATCCTAAGTCCAGTTTTTTATTTTACACCCAAAAATATTATTTCTATAATATTTTTATATTGTTTATTATCATTTAAAAATCATTTAATAATCATTTATTAATTAAAACCTTGTTTTTAAATTACAGAAATTTCCCAGGAAATTCCAGAAAATTGTGAAAAATCCAGTTTTTAAAATTTTGAAAAAATCAGGGGGTTTACAATCTACCCCCCTTAAGAGGATTGCGTCCTCGCAATCAAAGAATAACCGGTCAACAGAGATAACGCGATCGCAAGCATCGTTTGAAAACACATCACAAGATACTCAGGGAAATACCGTTTCCCTAACAATAAAAGTTATGCACTTTCAGAGAAAATCTAGTTAAAGTAAAAGAACTACAATTTTTATGAAAACCAGGTTATTAGCAAGTTGCAAATTACTAGGTTGGGGCTGAGGTCATGAACCAACGGGCACGAGCTAAAACAAGACTAGGAACGGATAACTACAAATCACTTACGCGCATCAGCTACTCCACGAGTCTGTGCGTTCTCCACGGTCTTCGATGGAGCTTGTCCGTGTCCTTGCAGTTGATTCCTCTGCTGTTGTTGAGCCTGCTGGAAGAGGGTTGCCTGAGGTGCCAAGGGTGGCCTCGGTATGGGTGAAGCTTGCAATGCTGGAGAGGCTGACCGTGGTGCTGGTAACACTTGCTGGTTACCTGCTGGTGCTCCGTCTCGACGCTCAGGGCATTCCTTGAATAAATGTTGACTGGATCCGCAAGCTATGCATAATCTCTTCTTTCGTCTGCACTCGTCCTCAGTGTGGCCTCGCTTGCGACAATATGGACAGACAGGTATTGCTTGTGGAGATGCTTCTGGTGGCTGGTGTATGTGAGACTCCCTTGCGATTCCTGCCTGCGGTGCTCCAGCTGGTGCTGATGTGGCGGGTTGAAGATTCGTCAATGCTTTCTCTCGATGCTGGGGGCAATCCTTGGCCAAGTGTTCATTGGTTCCGCAAATCAAGCATAATCCTAACTTACGTCTGCACCCGCTCTTAATGTGGCCTTGCTTGTGACAATGTTGACAGGTAGACAGTACTTGCGAAGATGCTTCGGGTGGCTAGAGTACGTGAGGCTTCTTTGGAGTTTCTTCCTGTGGTGCTCTGGCTGGTGTTGATGTGGCTGGTTGGTGAATCACCACTGGTTTCTCTCGACGTTCTGGGCAATCCCTTACCGCATGCTTCTTGGATCCACAAGATAGACATTGTCCCAGTCTGCGTCGGCATTCCTTAGCAAGGTGGCCTACCTTGCCACAGTAGTGACAAGTAGGAAGGAATGAGGCTCCTGATGCTGCTCTCGGTGGTGGATTTATCTGTGGTCGTTTTGCAGCTCTTTCCTGTTGTGCTTGGCCTGGTGCTGACGCATACGGCCACTTCTGGATGGACTCACTCCTTGGGGTGCACTCCACGGGTCTTGCTGCAGTAAGAACGTCTTCGTCGAAGGTAGTTGCATTTGAACTGTTTGGCCTCCGTGACTCCGAGCTAGTTCTATCAATGGAGTTCTCCGATTGGTTTTGTTGAGCTTCTTGTTGCACCCTCTGATAGGCTTGCATCATTATGTAGAACATGCGGAACATCTGCTGTTCGTCCATAGGCGGTCCCAGTGGGAAGGAAGGCATTGGTGGAGTAGGCTGCGTCGAGGGTGGTACGTCATCTTGATGGATTATTGAGGCAAGCTGACTTGCTTGACTGCCTTGTGATGATTGGCCTTCACCGACTGGTATCATATCGTCTTCTTGGGTAACCACAACAGTTTGTGGTCTTTCTGCATGGGCCTCGTTGCTGGCTGGTGGGTCCATTTTTCCTGCGTTCAAAATAAACGATAAGAGGCACACAAGAATCAAGGCAGGATGCAAGTCAATAAATTAATTCGAATAGATATCAAGAACGATTCAAGCAAGTGGATGAGATCCTAAAACTTATCCTATCTTATTGCAGGCCTGTTCGGTCCCTAAGTTGAAACCGAACAATTTAGTCGTAGACCTGCATGGGCCACCACAAAAACCATGTCACGCCCCAATCCCAAAATGCCGAGGGACTGAGCACGTGGGCAATGGCCAGCAGCACGCACCGATGGACAACCCAATTTAATGGATCCATCAGGGCATGCTTAAGCTGTAGTCTAACAGTAAATAGAACCAATGATACAGGTCACAGATTATTCTAATCTCATCCACAACAGATAATCACAGATTTAAATGCCAGAGTAATACAAATAGAAATAACTATCAAATCTCAAATAAATGTTTCGGGAAACAATCCGAGAATATGTCTGATACATCAATGCCAATAGACAGGAAATAAAGAAACTGGAAAGAGAAATAAATGACTACATACGGCCAATGCTCAGGAGGAGTCCTCTGGTGCGAGCTCGTCTTCAGGTCCTAGTACAGCTCCTGGAAGTGCTCTGGTACGGGGTATCTCTGGATGGATCTCTTCAGCTATACCTGGGGACATAGTCCATTCCAGGTCCTCAGGGGACATAACAAGGTACAGATAATACAAGCCAAAATATAAGCAGTGCAGCAGAATTAAATGAAACAGCAGGGTAAACTATGTAACCAACTAAGTGATAAATGCAAGTTGAGAGCATCACTAGAACTCAGGCTGAGCCACTACCAGCTCTGTGTCGGGGAGCCAGTAGCAGTAATAACACGTAAAGGGTCTAGCTCTGCTGGAGAGTCTACGACCTCACACTAATAGTATATATATATGAAAACAGCCTGTAGCCTGTGTGTCTCTCCCCACCCAATGTAATCACACGTCTCATGTCCATGACACGCAAGATCATAACTAATGCAGCAGTCATATAATGTCTAGGAATAAACTGTCCATGTCATAACCTGTATCCTATACAGAATCATCATGAATATCTCAAGAGGATTCTGTCTCATGAATAGTGTCAAGTGTCCTGAGTTTCGTTGTACTTGATAGGACAAGTACCAAGAGTAAGGGTATCGAATATCCATCTCTAAATGACGTACCCAACACTGCGTACGGTGTTGGCACCCGACTATGATCGGACACTAGGTATGTCACACGTTTCCTAGGTTAAGCAGTTAAAACAAGTTTACATTTAAATCCACAAGAAATCAAGTAAACTACTATGTCAAGAATTACTGAGAATTGGCAAGCTTTACTTGTCCACTGATGCATAATTAAGTCCAGAAAATAAATAGCAAGCTGCAGGGTTTGGCAAGGTACACTTGCCTGTGGTTCCGGCTCTGATTTCAGCTCTGACTTCAGTTGGATTTGCAGGCGGTACTCCGGTTGCTGAAACAAACATCACCATCAGATCCAGAAAATATCAATCAGCTAGAAACGCCTGTCCTTGAGTCCAATTTGGAGACAAGGACAAAAACGGCAATTTCGGGTCAGAACGGGGTCCACAGGCGGGCCCGCTTTGCACCGAAAACATGTCCGGGTCAAAGGTCTCCAAATTCACCAAACTTAGTGTCAACAGGTCAGGAACGATGATACGAACCCAACGGAACTTCCAGAATTGGATTCCGATGAGCCGATCACAAAATCGCCCGTCGAGCGGGGCCTGTGGGGCCCACGACACGCGATTTCGTCAACGTTCTCAGAATCGAACCAAACTTGGGTCACAGGACCAGCGTATCGCTACGAGTCCGATGGCGCAAGTTTTGTTTAGATCCGACGTATGTACACAAAGTTAGGGAGCATTCCAGAAAGTATGGATATGGGGCGATGTCCACGGATACGCGTTGATTCCGGTGTGCACGCACACCCGAATCGACTTCTGCGAAATCCCACACGTCCGTATCGACGATGCGCACGTATCTGTGAAGACCGCGCGCGACCAAGTCGTCCCGTTTGGCGGGGCGTACTCAGTTCCGGGATGAAACAGGGTATAGTTTTTCCTGTTTTTGGATCGCGGTGTGCGATCACCACAGGACGCGATGCCCCGAACGGTTTATCCGGGCACCGAGAGGGTTATACAGGCTTCGCAACGCAATTTACGGAATCGAAATTCGAGCTACGAGCAAGAAGATACACGCACCTGAACGGGACCGGAAAACCTGGGTCGAATTGTGTCCGACACGACACAGGACACGTGTCCTGTGTCGGACACGGGGGGAAAAATTAGGGCTAGGGTTAGGGATTCAGCCCTGCGGCGGCCGAAGGCTCGCCGGAGGGAGGCTGGAGGCGGTCGGGGGCTTCGCCGGAGGCGGCCGGGCTCGCTGGCGGGGCAGCGGCGGCGGCAGGCGGCGTCGCCGGCAGAGCTGGGCGGGGGCTGCTACAGCTGCGTCCTGCTGTCGGGGAGGAGGGAAGAGAGGGAGGCCGACGTCGGAGGGGGCTGGCAGGGCGAGGCACGGCGGTAGGCGGCGCAGCGGGGTCTGGGCGGAGCGGTGGCGGCGTCGGGTGAGGGAGATCCGGCCGGAGGGGTGACTCGGGGGGGGGGGGGGGTTATAGGGCAGGCGGTGCCGCGGGTGGCCGGGTGAGGCGGAGGGGGTCCGGGGTCGGGCGGGTCGCGGGTTGGGCGGACCCGACCCGACCCGATAAGGTGGTGGGCTGGGCTCGAGCTGGGCCGGTTAGGTGGGCTGGGCTGGGTTTATTAAAATAATAATAATAATAATAGTTAACAAAATCATTAAACAATTAATTAATTAAATAATTAATTTTATGTGTTAAAAAAAATAGGTCCGGGGCCCAATAAATTCCTAGAAAATTATCCTAAGTCCAGTTTTTCATTTTACACCCAAAAATATTATTTCCATAATATTTTTATATTGTTTATTATCATTTAAAAATTATTTAATAATTAAAACTCTGTTTTTAAATTACAGAAAATTCCCAGAAAATTCCAGAAAATTGTAAAAAAACCAGCTTTTAAAATTTTGAAAAAATTAGGGGGTTTACACATAAGACCGACTATATAAACATTGTGATGATGCATCAAAATAGAAGCATAATGATCGTCTTTTGACGGATACTTCTTCTTTAGGATCTTCTGGCAAGATTCTGTATGCTACGAAGTCTATAAAGGGAGCTCTCCAGTCTCTCCCGGGAGGATCTGTGTCCACCGTGTAGCTGCGTTCTATGTGGAAGTTATTTTTCACACAGAATAAATCTCTGTTAAGAAGGATTACCGAATTCTGCCTTCTTATAGGGGTAGCCAAATCTGCAGCTAGACTGGCTAGGGCATCAGCTTCCAGATTCTGAGATCGAGGTACATGCTCTAGGAAGAATCCTTTGAATGTCATGGCTATCTCGACCGTTGCTTGGTGATAGGGGATGAGGTCTGGATTCCGGACTTCATATATTCCTCTGACTTGATTGACGATCAGCAGAGAATCACCGAAAGCTTCCAGAGATTCGACGCCCAATTCTTTAGCGACTTGGAGACCGATTAGTAGAGCGTTGTACTCCACCACATTGTTGGAACAGGGCTCACTAAGAGAATATGCTCGGTAGATGACAAGCTTATTAGGAGTAACCAGGACAATTCCTACTCCCGAAACTATGTTTCCCCTGGGACCAGTTCTGGAGGCACCATCGAAGAAATATTGCCATGCATCACTTTCTATTGCGGAATTACACTCTACAACTTCGTCGGGAATGTCCTCGTACAGCTTGGAGGCCTCCGGGATCGGATGAGCAGCTAGAAAGTCAGCCAATGCTTGGCCTTTGACGGACTTCTGGGGGACGTACACCATATCATACGGTGTTAGTAACATCGCCCAAGTCGCGAGTCGGGAATGAAGAACACTTGGCTTGTTCATCAGTACCCGAAGAGGATTGATCCTGGAGATGATGTGAATGGTTTTCCCTGTGACATAGTGTCGCATTTTCTGAATAGCGAACATCAGAGCCAAGCATTCTTTCTCTACTGGATTGTACCGGTGTTCGGCTCCTACCATCGTCCTATTGAGGTAGTAGATAGTCTGCTCGTGACCCATCTCATTCTTTTGCGCGAGAAGAGCTCCCAGAGAATGATCCATCGCTCGAATATACAGCACGAATGGTCTTCCTATGACAGGAGGCACCAGAACTGGCGGACTAGTGAGGTAGCGCTTGATATCATCGAACGCTTGCTGACAGGCTTCGTCCCATACGAAGGATACACCTTTCTTCATGAGACGAGAAAGTGGCTGACATCTCCCAGAGAGGTTGGATATGAATCTCCGGATATAAGCCAGACGACCTTGAAATCCCCTGAGTTCCCTCAGATTACGGGGTGGTCGCATTTCTAAGATGGCCTTGACTTTATCAGGGTCCACTTGAATGCCTTTGGCGGTTATGACAAATCCCAGAAATTTGCCACTAGATACCCCCAGAAAGGACTTTGTAGGATTCATTTTGAGTTGATGTTGGCGCATCAAGTCAAATACTATCTTCAAGTCTTGGATGTGATTATCCTTGAGGCAGCTTTTGACAGCTACATCGTCCACGTAACACTCCATTGTCTTTTGGTAAATGCTCATGGAATATGTTACTCATAGCCCGTTGGTACGTAGCCCCGACATTCTTCAATCCGAAGGGCATGACCGTATAGCAATATACCTCCAATGGTGTCCGGAAGGCAGTATGCTTCTCGTATTCAGGATGCATTTTGATTTGATTGTATCCTGAAAATCCGCATGTATTGTCAATCATGACGTCTGTGATGGGAAAAGGAAACTCATCCTTGGGGCAGGCTGCATTCAGATCTCGGTAATCGATACAGACTCGTACTTTCCCATTTTTCTTCATGACCGGGACAACATTGGTAACCCAGTCGAGATGTTATTCTTCACGGATGAAGCCGCATGCTATCAACTTCTTGATTTCAGCTTCATTGGCGTCCATCATTTTTGGGCGGAACCGGCGTTGGTGCTGCTTCACAGGCTTCGAATCGGGCAATATATTGAGCTTATGAGTAGCTACCTTTGGATCAAGGCCTGGCATGTCCTCATAATTCCACGCAAAGATGTCGATATATTCTTTTATCAGCTGGATAACTTCTTCCTTTTCTGCTTCGGAAAGATTGTTACCGATAAATATCGGCTTTGGCGAAAGTTCATCCCCAACGTCAATTTGGATAACTTTGTCTTCAGTGGGCGGTTCTCTCTACTCGAAGCGGAACTCTCATTGTGTATCCATTTGCTGAGCTCAAGCGTCATTCTCAAACAGTTCAGATTCTTGTTCGTCTGATTCGAAGGAATCTGTCACTACCATATTTACTGATAATGTTCGCTCGAGAGCATGAGATGAGTCGGAGGGCGCTGAGCCATTTTGAGAGGAGGAAAAGATATCCTCGTTTGACTCAGGAGTTGCGAGGGAGGTGGTATACCCTAACCCGAAACGAGTTCGTTGATAGTAGGGCTCGTCGTGCAGCGGCATTCGTCTGTCTTTCCCGTAGTTGAGACCCGGTTCCAGCTTCAAGTTATAACCCATATTTTGCATGATCTTCAGAGCTTGCGGGCTGTATCTGTGCACCTATATTTTACCTACATTGTCGTCGGAAGAATCCTTTTGCACAGTCGGTTCATTGTGCATGCGGCCGAAGACTATTGGATGCTGACTGCTGCAAGTAGGCGGGACAATGAAGATAGAATCTTTATGCGGTCCATATGTCGTGGTGACATTGGATGATGATGCTACTTCCCATATATACGGATGATAGGAATCTATAGCTTCCAAGAATTTTTGCGCTATAGGTTCTATATCGTCGTAGGGGGATGATTCCTGATTTGGAATTTGGGCGTCAATATAGTGGAAAAAAGGATGTTTATTATCATCTGAAACTCTGTTCCCGGTTGCGTTTACATCACTCGGCTGCCTGTCGCACCGGAGGTTGATGACCAAGGGTGGAGGCTTCTGGTTCAAAGTGATCACTAGAGGATCACCCCATTTTCCTGACCTGGTCTCGTTTAGGTGGATAGCCATAGGCTCCACGGCTTTTGGACGAGTAGTCCGTCCTTTCACCTTGATTGTCAGAGGTTGCTTGGCAGAGGGTTCTTCTGGCTCCCGGTGGGATTCCTTCTCTGCTTCGGCTGACACCTCTTTCGTGCAGTCTTGAGAGTACAACACGGCATCAGAGTAGTAGGATTATACTCCTTTGAACGGGTTCAGGTCAGCAATCTCCGTCTGTACTGTTCCTCGGGCGTCTACATATATAAAGCATTGGTGTAGAATTGAAGGAACGATATTGTGGTCGTGGATCCAAGGTCTACCCAGCAGAATATTGTAGGACACTTCTGAATCGATGATGTAACACGTAGCCACCGATCTGAGGTTGCCAATTTGGATCCTCAGGCGAATCTTCCCCAATGGCTTACTTCTTCCGGCATTGAAATCCACGATCGTAGTGGTGGTGTAAGCCAATTGGCTGGTAGGAATCCTCAGCGGTCTGAACAGACTATGAGGAATGATGCTGATTGATGATCCCAGATCTATGTGAATTCGGTCGACCTCCATGGAACCGATGTACCCGGTGTAATAGAGGGGTCTGTCATGCCTGTTATGTTTTAACAGCATGTCATCTTGAGTGAAAGTGATATTTGGGACCACCTCCATCACACTGTGGCATTGAGGACACGCCACAGGTTCTTTGGTAGACCTATTATTCGTTGCGCACGAGAGTGCAAATAATAGGTTTGGGACAAGACCTGCCAGAGGTAATATGGACATGGCAGTCTTTGTGGACTTAACACCACGGGCGTACTTAGAGTTAAGTACGGGTGTTAAGTTTAGATGACAGCCGATATGATAATCGATAGCCAGAAACTCGGAGAGTTTGTTCAGAGGTAATATGAACATGACAAACTTCTGGGATGCAATTCCATCGGGGATGGAGGCGCATATATGTTCAGAGGTAATATGGACATGGCAGTTTTTGTGGACCTAACACCACTGGCGTACTTAGAGTTAAGTACGGGCGTTAAGTTGAGATGACAGGCGATATGATAATCGATAGCCAGAAACTCGGAGAGTTTGTTCAGAGGTAATATGAACATGACAAACTTCTGGGATGCAATTCCATCGGGGATGGAGGCGCATATCTGCTCAGAGGTAATATGGATATGGCAGTTTTTGTGGACCTAACACCACTGGCGTACTTAGAGTTAAGTACGGACGTTAAGTTGAGATGACAGCCGATATGATAATCGATAGCCAGAAACTCGGAGAGTTTGTTCGGAGGTAATATGAACATGACAAACTTCTGGGATGCAATTCCATCGGGGATGGAGGCGCATATCTGCTCAGAGATAATATGGACATGGCAGTTTTTGTGGACCTAACACCACTGGCGTACTTAGAGTTAAGTACGGGCGTTAAGTTGAGACGACAACCGATATTAGAGGTAATATGAACATGATAATCGGTAGCCAAAACCGAGAAGGTTTGTTCAGAGGTAATATGAATATGACAAACTTCTGGGGAAAGGAATGAAATGCTTGGATGATGAACATAAACTTATGTCTGGATAATTCACTGTGGAGTGATTTTCCTGAAGAATCCATTGAAGAAACTTTTTAGGGACTCTTCCTCAGGTACATTCTTGAAAAGAGCGAAATTGTCACGTAAAAAGAATGAAAATCCAATTGGTAATGACCGTTCCTTTGTTTACAGATGCAAAGTGATGACCTTGGCCTCGATCAACTCCTGAATTCTTTTTTTTAGCACATAACACGCCCTTATGGAGTGATGAGTGTACCGATGGAAGAGACAATAATCTGGAACATCAACTTTGCCAGCCCTCTCAGGATGTCTGATATTGGGTAGCTGAAGCTTGCGTTCCTTCATCAACATATTGAAGATTTCAATGATGTCGTCTTCATTGAAGGAGAAAGTCCCTTTTGGTCTTCGGGCTCCTGATGCCTGAATTTTACGGTTTTCCGGAAAGATCGTCGTCATTGCATCACCTTTGGATCTTGAGGGAATTCTACCCCCAGCTTTGGATGCCGTCCTGTTTTGTCGAGGTAGGCTACCCCAGACATGCCGTGGCGTCTGTCCACAGAAGCTGATTTAGCAGGACCTGCCTCTGGTTGTATAGGACTAGACTTTGAAGATTTGGGCTTTGCAAGAGATGCAGTATACCCCAACCCAAAACGAGCTTGTTGACAGTAAGAGTTACCATGCAACGATGTTCATCTGCCCTTTCCATAGTTGAGGCCTTGTTTCAGCTTCAAATCATAACCCATGCCTTGTATAATTTTTAACGTCTGCGGGCTATATCTGTGGATTTATATTCTGCCAGTTTCAGGCTCGCAAAATTCTTCCTGTATGATCGGGCTGCTCCATATGCGACCGAAGACTATTGGATGCTGGTCGTCGCGAGTTGGAGGAATAATAAAGATGGAATCTTCACGTGGTCCACCTGTCATGACGACATTAGATGTTGATGCATCTTCCCACAAGATCTCTCCGCGTTTGACCGTTATGGGAACTGAAGCCTGTTCATGACCCTTGTCTTCGTGTTTCTGGATCAGAAATTCACATAAGTCAGGAGTCTTTACAGAAGAAGAAGATGATGGCTTGTTCCTTCTGTTCACATCAGTGGGCATGCGGATGTTGGGAACCATAGTTTTTTCTGTACCACCTATATACAACAGGTTGGCCATTTGGGTGGCGGATAATCCCCGAGGAGGGTGTCTTCCCACAAATTGAGCCTTCTTTACGCTGAGGGGCTTCTTCTGACATAATTTGGAGCTCTGCTCTGGTTGGCGTGAAGCTGAGGATATGCTCAGTCGGCCATCAGCTTCTCGCGTAATCCGGAGGGCAGGCATATTGTTCCCTTGCTGGCGTAAAGGCCGAGAAGTTGAGTAGTCCGCCGCTTGCTTTCCCTTGCGTAGATTGCAGGGATCATCTGCTTTTCCGCAGAAGGCAGATGTATTTTTGTGCGCGGAGCACTTTTGTGATTCCTGATTTGGCGCTGAGGCATCATCAGGAATTTTGTCTATTCCGCCAGGGACGGAAGACTGAATTTTACGCGTAGAGCGCGAATTATACTTCTAGGTTAGCGCTGAGACATTGTCAGAAGTTTTGTCGGCCCTGCCAGAGACAGGCGACTGAATTTTACGCGCAAGGCTCGGATTATACTTCTGGATTAGCGCTGAGGCATTGCCAGAAGTTTTGTCGGCCCTGCTAGAGACAGACGACTGAATTTTATGCGCAAGGCGCGAATTATACTTCTGGGTTAGCGCTGAGTCATTGCCAGAAGTTTTGTCGGCCCTGCCAGAGATATGCGACTGAATTTTATGCGCAAGGCGCGGATTATACTTCTGGGTTAGCGCTGAGGCATTGCCAGAAGTTTTGTCGGCCCTGCCAGAGACAGGCGACTAAATTTTATGCGTAAGGCGCGGAGGGAGCATTCCTACAACCTCATTGGTCGGAGAGATCGGAGAGATCGGAGAGATCAGAGAGTCCACAGGAATGGTAGAGGATGTCTTGGGCATCCAGACCTTACGCAGCTTCCTGTTATTTTGGACGGAGAGGGAGTGAGAGCTAGCCCCTGTTCGAAGCATGTCTTCGTAGGCAGACTGGTCGAACTGGACGACCAGTGTCTTCTTAACGGATCCCATGGATACCGCATCGTGTTGAGCAATAGATTCCTCATCAGAAGAGAAAGATGTCCCCAGCAGAGTCGCCATCTTGTTTCGGATAATAAACGGAAAAGATGATATGTGGAAAACGAGGTCTTATATGAAAACTCGTCCTTCTTTTATGTTTACAAACAAGATTGTATAATTTAATCCTATACGAGGATGTCTAAGTACAATTTATTTAATCTGGATAAATATTGCTATAGGTGTCTGATCTGCAGTCGATCACTTTAGCCCTTGGACCACACGATGTTGAAGAAGTGCCGTGGAAGACAGAAAGCAGCTTCGCGGGTTGCTAAAGAGGGTCGATGCTCGATGCCAAAGTGTCACTACCACATTTTAGGAAAAAGGGTATTTTAGTAATTTCCTATTAAATAAATATTGTGCATGGTAAATAATTAATTGTTGTATTATTTAATTGTTGTTAGATATTATTTAATTATTTTGGACTTATTTTAGTGGACCCAACTAGTTTAGTTTGGACCCATGGACCAACATGAATTAATTAGTTAGACTTGGCCCATTTAGAATGCCCATGGTTAAGAAGATGGATTAAATTAATTAAATGATTAGACTAGAAGCTTCCTTAATTATTTCTTCATGAGAGGCCCCAAGGGGTACATTGGATATTTTACAATTGCTTGGGGGAGGGGCTATGGCCGGCCTATTAAAGAGGGGGGGAAATTTCTCTCTCTCCTCTCATCTCATTCCAAATCTAGATCTAGAATTCTCCCACTACCAAATTCCCTCCATTTCCAATCCAATTTCCTACCAAATTCATTCCAAATTCTTTCCAATTCACCATTAGAGAAGGAGGAAGCAAGGATCTAGAAGAAGGAAGCAAGGATCTACAAAGAGGAGCAAGGATCTACAATTTGGAAGCAAGTTCATCTCAATTGGAGGTTTCATTGGGAATCCATCTCCCAATAGGTATAATTCAGATTTTCCCATTTAAATAGCTTCTAAATCTGAGATTTAATCATGTAAAATCAACCTATATGTATGTACTACCCATAGGACTTTGTTTTGTGTTCATAGGAGACCCATGGAGAAAGTTATGGTGCTTTTTGTGTCAATTTTGTTGGAATTCCGAATTTATATTTTTTTTTGTGTGTCAATTGATCCTATAGATCAATTGGACATGAGATTTGTGTTTGAGGCTAGTGTCGTGTCCATATTGGGATACTTGTGGTTCGTATCCCAACTATTTGGTGATACGTATCATTTGGGGGTTTTCCTCCGACACGGGGCTTTGAACATGTCGTATTTTGACACGGACACATAGATCTACTTTTGACGCTTTGATTTGTTCATAAATATTATTTGTGATCTGTTTGTGTCCTTCGGGGTGCATTTAGTTGTGTGTTGGACTCGTGTCGCATGCGTATCCTAGATCTAGTGGGATACGGTGAGATACTCTCCAATTGTGTGTATTTTTTTATAGATCTAATTAATTGTGGTTCAATTCTTCATTTATAATTAGTATATATATATGGATATTAAATATTTATTTTGTGTATTTATTATAGTAATTATTGTAGCATAGATCTATATTTTGGGTGTGCTAATATAATGTACAATATAATATGTAGCTTTCTTGCATGCAAATATATATGTTACTACTTGTTAAATAATATAATTTATACATAAAATGTTTTATAAAATATATTTGTATGTTTAATTGTGTAATTATATTATTTATAATTATTATGTAATTATTTGGATATTAATGTAAATATTTTAGGTGTGCTTCTAGCCATGTAAATTATATGTTCTTTGTTAAATATTTGAAGGTATAAGTTTATGTGTATATTAATATATATATGTACATTTTTGTATTAATGGTTTATATATATATATATATATATACTGTTTTATATATTCTGTTTATATATATATATATATTGTTTTATATATTCTGTTTATATATATATATATATTGTTTTATATATTCTGTTTTTATATATATAATTATATATATATAACTTATTTTAGTGACAGTGAATTAATGACAGTAAAAACTGTCATTAATTAGCCGACTAATAGCAGCCGCTGTAGCCTTCGGGCAATTAATGACAAACCTGTCATTAATTGCAGTAGCGGGAAACAGCAGCTTTTCTGCGACGCTTTTTCGCGACAGTTTAACTGTCAGCGAAAACCAAAGCAGTGGCAGTTTATTATTTGGGTTTCGGTGACAGTCCTTCGGTGACAGTCCCGACTGTCACTATTTAAACTGTTTTGATTTAATCCTATTTTATTCACTGTTTTTCAATGACGCTTTGACAGATTTAATGTATATATTATATATTATAATTGTATATATATATATGTATATATATATGTGTTTTGTGAGGAATAATAATTGTAATAATATATTATGTTATTTATATAAATGTTGGGTTGTATATATATTATTTTAGGGTATATATTAATTGTATTATTAGTATACTTGGTGTGAGTTCTTTTTGAATCTAATTTGATTCCTAAATTATTGTAGTTTATCTCTATATTATTTTATAGATGTCTTGTGAGGTTGACTTTGGGTTTGACCATGTTTGACTTTAGTGGACTTTAGAGTTGACCATAGTTGACTTTTACCTTAGAATTGACTTATTGACCTAGAAGTTGCCTAGTTTGACTTGTTCTCTTTCCGGGACCTTGTATTAATGTGGTATTCCATGTCTAGGTCTTCGAGGCACCGAGTCAGACATTTGTGAGACTGTTCATTGGACTTCAGGCGAGTACATTCTCTGATAGTTTCTCATTTATGATATCCTCTATGTTCGTTGTATCTAGTGTAGATATACATGTTCTCTTGACACTATGGTTACACGGATTGGTATATCCGGATCTCGTCATGAGATGTTATTCCTTGGTATATGGTGTATATGGTGCAAGTATTGTTTTATTGGTTATCTTGTATATGTACAGACACCGATTCTCGGGGAGACTAGCTATCTTCTTGGGGAATCTAGTGCCATAACGTACCGTGGTTGGATCTATTATACCAGTCGGGGTGGGGAGTATTTTAGTGTAGATATGTGATCATACCCTCCTTGTGCATGTCATGTTCCTTGTGAGTGTTGATCATACACCGCACGTATAATCAGCCATGCCATCATACTCTTGTGCAAGTTCCCAAGCCGATCACATGTTAAAGCTAGTACTCACACACTTAGTCATTAGTATTCTTGTTCCATCAGCATATTGTTCATTATTGTATTTCTTTCCAGTATTTCCTTATTGTCTATACATTCTTGTATCTATTTATGCATCTTGTTTATCCACAACTATTTACTGTTACATAGTTTTTATCATTATTTGAGAACTGCTGTTAGGGTTGTACTCTGCTCCTTTCCTGACTGGATATATTTTTCCAGATGACACTGAGGAGTACCCTACCTATTATGGACCCCAGGATGTTGTGGGTTTAGATTCTGAGACCCTGGCTCAAGAGGGACTTATCCCAACTGAGACAGTTGACCCTGGAGTTGTAGCTTTATAGTTTTGTAGTATTCTTTGTACTGGATTTGTCTCCAGCATATTTCTGTAATTTTCTTCAGACTCATTGATGTATTATTTTAGACTCATGAGTTGTATTATGACTATTCTATTCTTTATCTGATTCGTGTTCATTCTATCTTAGTTTCTGTGATTGAGTATACTATCATTATTGGTGGTTCATTATATTGTTAGATAGTTTATCTAGACAGCGTTCTACCGCCGATTCTGCGGCGTAGGCTGGGCGTTGTTTCCGACTAGTACCCTTACACCGGGTGCGGGTCGTGACACAAAGTCGTCGATCCCTTCTCTTTGCCTGAGCTCTGGATTCTCCTCTCTCTCTTGACCTCCAATTTCTTCGACCGTTGGATCTGATACTGGATCTCTTGATCAATTTTCTGACCTAATTTCTTTGACCCTGTCCTCTGTTGATAGAGGTCTCTATTTATAGAATTTTAGTGACAGTGACCACTCAGTTGTTGTAGAAACCGAGTAGTGGAAAGTACAATACCCTTTTACACGATGGTTTAAAATAACCAATGTCTACGTATAGATGACCTTTTGAGTGAGCATCTGACGCGTGTCCAACTAAGGGACAAAACGCGTAGATCTGCTGCGAAGACCACGGCGTAGAAGCCACGTAGGTAGTTATCCCTTGTGTAGAAGAGGTTGGCGTAGAAGCCAATAACTGTCACCATGGCATAGAAGCCAAAATAGACGTAGAAGCCGAGTAGGCGTAGAAGCCGAGCGGTCATAGAAGCCGAGTGATGTGGACGTTTTAGCCGGAATTACGGCTCTTGGAGATATAATCAAATTTCTTGCATTAAATGCAGAGATCTGCCCCCATCCTGCGCATTAAATGCAGAGGCTTAACTTTAAGATTTGCCATCATTCTGCGCATTAAATGCAGATACGCGCCTCGAATTCTGTACGAAGAGTAACTGCTGATGTGGCAGTCTGTTTGCCTTCTGCGGAGCGTAAGAAGCTCACGTCTGCCTGTGTAGAACTGGGCGACGTATTCCCTTATATGCATAAGAGTAGTTTACGCAAAGGGGATGTTACTAAACGATGGTTCGATGACATATAAATGCGGGGATCCGCCTTGATCCCGCTCATTAAATGAGGAGGCATGTTTTGAAGGCCTGCCACCCTTCTGTGCATCAAGTGCAGAGACGTGCCTTGGGCATCTGTCAGTATTCGGCGCTTTAAGTGCAGAGACGTGCCTCGAAAAACTGTCACCGCTCTGCGCATTAAATGCAGAGACGCGCCTCGAGCCCTGTACGAAGTGCAGCTTTTGACGTGGCAGGCTGTTTGTCTTCTGCGGAGCGTAAATAGCTCACATATGCCTGTGTAAAACAAGGCAGCGTATTCCTTCGTATGTGTGAAAGTGGTTTATGCAAAGGAAATTACAGTAAATGACAGACTGGGTTGCAGTGTCGCACCATCATGATACCCGTCGCTTGGGTTGTCGTGCAGTACTCTTTGTCAGGAGTCCAGACGTCAGGTTCATTGCATGATTTGACAGGTTCATTTCGAAGAATATGAAGCGTTCCTCGTACACTTCAATGCTGCATTGAAAGCGGATGAGTTTTACGCCATAAAGGCGATGAAGCACCCTGTTTTCGCCGAAGCAGCCTGGACATACTGCATTACGCGGATGGTCCTTGAGCCTATATTTTTACGCTGTGCTCAGCGAAAAAGCTCTGTTGCACGTTTGATGGCTCTGAGGTCCTCTGTTTACGCTGCCCTGCATCAATATGCTGCGTATAGCTATCCAGCGTATTTTTCATGCTTCTACAACTGCAAACCTTGCATTTTACGCACTGGATGTAAATTCCAGCATAAAACTCAAATTTTGGCAATCTGGCGTAAAAACTCAGACTGTTATGTTTTGGCGTATACTGCCAACCTTGAGTTTTTACGTACTGGAAGTAAATTCCACCGTAAAAAAGTCAAATTTTTGCAGTCTGGCATAAAAAACTCAGACTGTCAAGTTTTGGCGTATACTGCAAGAGTGTAGCGTCTAGCGTAAAACTGACTTATTTTCTTGCTTCTTGCAGTGGACCTACAGATTCTCCCTCTGGCTGAAGTGATGGGCTCTGCTGCTGGAATGCTGAATTCCAACTATCTTGAGGACTTGTCCCATGTGACATTCCCCATCTCTGGAAACGAGTATCCTCAAGAAAGGGGAACTCTGATCTCAGCCCAAGGAGAACGAATGTTGCTGAGTATGATCAGTGGGGAGCCCCTGACATACATTGATGGGACTGAGTATAAGAAACCAGCTTTCTTATTCGGGAATGTTATTGATAAGCAGTCTCAGACCAAGCCTAAGAAGGAAGATTGGGTATTTTTTGCTGAGGGCACGATCATGTATCAGCCAAAGATGTCCAGAGATTACCCTATCTCTGCATTCTTCCATGCCACACATCCCAGAAAGATGTCATGGACTCTGACTCCCGATCTTCATGGCCAGCCAGGAAAGATCTTTTATAAGAAAGGATTGGACCGAGGGTTCTTTGTAAGTAGTCTCTCAGGCCCTGTCATGCCTTTCATAGGATTACTACCGGGCAGTGTCCCGAGTGAAGACACTTCACTGATCCAGCTGCTTCAAATAGTGACTTTCTACAATGACTTTATGGGGCAGGGGGGTATACCCCAAGGTTAACCCTCGCACCAGTGGATGGCTTAGCCCCCATAATCTTTGATGGGCCAGTTTAACTGTATGGGCCCTGAAGCACTTTCAGGTGGAGTGCTACTAGTGTTGGGCTGCCTCTCAACCCCAATTTGTTCTTAGCTTTCATGGAGCGATATAACTCGCTCACTGGGACTTTTGCCACTTTGATAGGTGAGTTGGGCCTGGCACTTCATGAGATGGCAGACATCTCAAAGCTGCCAATGGGAGATACCCCTTATGAAGAGTACGTTCCGACAAATAGGGAGCTGAAGGATACCCACCCTCGGGCAGTGGCAGTGTACCAAGAGCTGATGAGCCACTACCTTGCATGCACCGCCTTCTATAAGGAGCCCTCTGATTTAGCCCATATCAACAAATGGGTATCCTACCTCTTCTTGCATCAGGCTAGAAATGCCAAACAGGACAAGATTGTAGATAGCAGAAATAAACCCCTGAACCTTCTGAGCATGCTTAGTGCCAACACAGTCGATGATCTCAATGAAGATGCAGGGGCTTCAGATTGTATTCTCGATGAAGAGATAGGGAGTTATTCTGCAGGCACTAAAGCCTACAGTTATTGAGGCATTGTCGCAAGCCTCTGTCAAGGGAAGCTCAACTGGCTGGCTTCCTTTCTATCTGGATACGCTGATGGGTGGTTCCTGGCATCGTGTCTGCGGATCGCATTCATCGCAACACCTTATGGCCAGCAGTGCGTTTGGTGTTTGGAGCAAGATTGGGCCTGCTCCCTGCCATGGTATGCAGGATTCAAGCTGGCCTGAGGGCCATTACTGAAGGACTGCTGGCTGATGATACACGGCGTGAAGGATATTCCAGAGTGGAATTGCCATTCTTATATCTGATGGGATGGTTAATCCTTCACAACACCAGAGTGATGTCTCCCGGATCGGCAAGTGGTTCGGGAAATAACTTCCTGTTGAATTACAGGAATTCTTCTTGGAATGTGGCTAGCGTCATAGACTGTCGGCTAGCACTAAATTTTGCCCATAGTTGGAAGTTCTTCTGCATCGTCCCTCCCCCCCCCCCGTATATATCAATCAACAGGGGACGAAACTTCAGTATGCAGGTCAGGGGAAGACTATTCTTTCTCCTGAAGCCTTTTATTGGTTGGTCTACATTAGACCTTCCCATCTGCTGTACAGAAGTGAGGACCACTGCTACTTGGAGCCTTATCTGCCTAGCCATTTTGCTAGGCAATTTGGATATGATCAGTTGCACGTGGGGAATCTTATCACCAGCTTTAAGTTCAAAGGTGGACTTATTGATGGAGCTAGAGGATGGTGGTACTTCGTAATGTGTTGTACTGGAGCAACCTTTGCTGCGCCCGCAACTTCTCTCTCCACGGAGCTGCGCATTCTTCACTCGTATGCGCAGTTTTATGTGTCCATCAATACCTTCCATCGTTATTTGGATGTTCATGGAAGTTTCAGGATGCCCTCACATAGGTCCACTGGGAGAGAGGAGATACCATCTGTCTCCTCTGATGAAGGTGATGAAACCACCGGTGCAGATGATTATTTGTTGATTTTACCGAGAGGCGTAATAGCTCCGCCAGCAGAGCCTTTCAAAATCTCCAATAAATGAAAGGCTTCCACTCTGAAAGAGCCTCCCCCCCGCAAGAAGAAGCTGACTACCGGAGGTCCTAAAAGGACTTCCACCAAGGGGGCCTCTAGGAGTGAGCCTATTGTTTCCCCTGCTGGGGATAATTCTTTGATCAGGGGTCCTTCGCCTTTTAGAGAGGGAACCTCCACAGTTCCAGCTGACAGTGCTGGAGATTCTTTGCCCGCGACTGTTGCCGCTACCACCATTACTGGTAGTGCTTCTAGATCGCCTTCGAGGCCGAGCATAATAAGGATCAATATACCTTTACCCAGACAAATAATGGGCCTAGCCCCTCCTTCGTCTGTAAGTATATCGAGCGAGATTCCACCCGATGAACCTCGAGTGGATCTGGGTGACGACTGGGATGACTACCCTCAAACGTCAGTTGGTGTACCCTCTTCTCCAGGTATGATAGCTTGTTTAGCATCATTAAGAAATGATTTAGTTATACAGGCTGCAGACGCAATATATATACCATCGGCCATGGGTAAATATTGTCTTCACGCTTTCTTTAGGAAAATTAACATCAAATTGATATTAACTTTCTCTTATCTTATTTTCAGGCGAAGACATCTCTGGGGAGGGCGGAGTTGACACAACTTCTGATTTTGTTGTGGATCCAGCTAATGAAACGGCGGCGCCTGACATCGATGAAGCATACTTTGAAACTGCCGATCTTTCATCCGCAACATTCTCGGGTGTCATCCCGCCAGTAGCAGTTCAAATAACATCAGAGGAGGATGAACCCACCATCTCGACCGTGCCTCTTTTGTTAAGCATGCCAGCAACTCCAACCGTAGTTGGTGTCTCTTCTTTTGTCGTGCCATCTGTTGAAGCAACGACTGTGGCAATATCCTCTACAGTCCTTCCCGATAGGAGATTTACCGATATTGCGGCCACTTCCAGCGTAAATTCTATCTTTGCTACGCTAGTTGAACAATATACTACAATATTCTACCGTACTTTGAAAGAATTGATATCCATGGTGCTGGAAAAGAATCTAGGCTTTGATGCTCTGAAGACGTCCTCCAAGCTCACTATAGCGCCGATTAGAAATTTCAATGACGCTGAAAGAGCTGATGCGCTAGAGCAAATAGTTAATGGTTTAGAACTGTAAACCCCCTGAATTTTCAAATTATTAAATCTTGGATTTTTCTCAATTTTCTGGAATTTTTTGGAAATTTTTTATAATTAAAATCAAGATTTTCAATTAATAAATGATTTTTAATTGGCAATAAATAATATTAAAATATCATAAAAATAATATTTTTGGGTGTAAAATGGAAAACTGGACTTAGGGCAATTTTTCTGAAATTTATTGGACCCCGGACCTAATTTTAATTCACCTAAAACTATGTATTTATTTATTTAATTAATTATTATTATTATTATTATTATTATTATTATTGTTATTATTATTATTATTTTGTTTCCGGCCCAGCCCGTTATCGGCCCGCTCGGCCCGGCCCAGTCCCCCCGGCCCAAACCCCTAACGGGTCGGGTCGGGTCCGCCTGAACCCGACCCGCCCGACCCGGCTGACCCATCTCCCCACTCCCCTGCGACCGAGTTTTCCGGCAGAGCCGCCGCGTCCGGCTCCGCTCCGCCCGCCACGTCCTCCGGCGACCTCGCCCACGACGCCACGACCACCCCTCTCCGCCTCCCTCGGCACGACCCCCCACCGCCGCTGCCCTATTTAAACCCTCGCCCTCCGGCCAGTTCACCCCCCACCAGCCTCCGCCGACGCCCGGGCCCGCAGCGCCCCACCGCCGCGGCCAGCCGATCCCCTCTCCGTCGACGCCACCACCGCAGCTCCCTCGCCGACCTCGCCCGCCGTCTCCTCCCCTCCGGCGCCCCGCTCCGCCGTCCCCGACGCCAACAGCAGCAGCGGGCAGCGCCTCCCGCCGGACTCCGGCGCCGCCCCGCCCGCCAACGGCTCCGCCTCGCCCAGGCGAACACCCCCCGACCACCACCGGCCAGCCAGCGCCGCCCAGGCCCCCGGCCGGCCACCCGCCGCAGCAGTGTCCAAACCCTAGCCCTAATTCAGCCCCGCGTGTCCGACACGAGTCGGACACGACTCGACCCTGATTTTCGGGTCCCCTTCAGGTGCGTGTAACTTTCGCCTCGTAGCTCCGTTTTCAATTCTGTAAATTGCGTTGTGAAGCCTGTATGACCCTCTCGGTGTCCGGACAAACTGTTCGGGGCATCGCGTCCTGTGGTGATCGCACACCGCGATCCAAAAACAGGAAAAACCAGACCCTGTTTCACCCCGAAACTGAGTACGCCCCGCCAAACGGGACGACTTGGTCGCGTGCAGTCTTCACAGATACGTGCGCCTCGTCGATACGGACGCATGAGTTTTCGTGGAAGCTGATTCGGGTGTGCGTGCACACCGGAATCAACGCGTATCCGCGGACATCGCTCCGTATCCGCCTTTTCTGCAATTCACCCTAACTTCGTGCACACTCGTCAGATCGAGACGAAACTTGCGCCATCGGACTCGTAGCGATACGCTGGTCCTGTGGGTCAAGTTTGGTTCGATTCTGAGAACGTTGACGAAATCGCGTGTCGTGGGCCCCACAGGCCCCGCTCGACGGGCGATTTTGTGTTCGGCTCATCGAAATCCAAATCTGGAAGTTCCGTTGGGTTCGTATCAGCGTTCCTGACCTGTCGACACTAAGTTTGGTGAATTTGGAGACCTTTGACCCGGACACGTTTTTCGGTGCAAAGCGGGCCCAACGGAGGACCCCGTTTTGACCCAAAACTGCCGTTTTTGCCCTTGTCTCCAAATTAGACCCAAGGACAGGCATTTCTAGCTATTTGACATCTTCTGAGCATGATGGTAATGTTTATTTCAGCATTTGGACTCATCTCTGGATATTTCCCCGAAGAACTATTAATCGGATCCAAACAACAGGCAAGTACCTGCACTTCAAGTTTAATCTTTATATTGTGATAGTTAATTCCCTGCCTTACATGTACCATTGATGATTACACGTAGTGCTAGAACACTGGATTTCATGTCTTGAATATTGGAGTTCATGTCTTGTTTTCATGTTGGGTGGGAGAATACTGAAAGGCATGTAGTTTACCCTGACCCTTGCCATGATTAATAGCTGTTGGTACACGACTGTCCATCAGCCGGATCTCGATTATTCCTGTCTAATAGCCGTCTATGACGGCCGGTTTAACCCTATAAACTCCTACATGCCAACTAGGTATTCTAAATACACAAGTTCACACACATAGTTTCTTGTCTTGTTACAGTTCCTATTGCCTGGTTGTAATTCATTTTCCTGTCACCTTGTTCCTGTTTTACTCATGTCCCTGTCTTACAGCAATTAACTCTTAGTTATTGTTACTATTTATTTATACATATTCTCAACATAATACCTGTCAGTTCTTTTTAATTGTCATGAATATTTAGTTTAATCTTGTTGTGCATTGTGTACTTTGCTCCTTTCCTGACTGGATCCGTTGTTTTAGGCGATGATGAGAACTTTGCCCCCACCTATTATGATCCCTATGAGGTAGCAGATGACACAGTTGAGAAGCCGGTTCCTACTCAGGAGATTACCTTTGAGGAGTAGCCAACCAGTTAGCTAGCTTTTCCCTTTCAGCATAATACTCGGGTTTGTCCCCGATTTATCTTCTGGCTTTGTATTAACTGTGGATTTGATTGTCACAGATTAAATATTATGAAATCCAAGCATTCTTATTCCTGTGATTATCTTTGCCCGTTTATTATTGTGGATGAGATAGATAGTTATTGATCCCAGAAAATGACCTAGACAGCGTACTACCGCCGACACTGCGGCGTAGGCTGGACGTGCCCACGCACTCGTGCCCGAATATCCGGGTGCGGGTCGTGACACGTTTTTGTGGTGGCCCATGCAGGTCAACGACTAAATTGTTCGGTTTCAACTTAGGGACCGAACAGGCCTGCAATAAGATTGAGGATTTTTAGGAAAAGCTCATCCACTTGATTGAATCATTCTTGATATTCATATCGGTTTCAAATCATTTTATTGACTTGCATCCTGCTTTGATTTCTGTGCGCCTCTTATTGGTTATTTTGAATGCAGGGAAATGGACCCACCAGCCAGCAACGAGGCTCATGCAGAAATACCACAAGCCGTTGTGGTTACCCAAGAAGACAATGTGATGCCAGTCGTCCAATCATCAGAAGGCAGTCAAGCAAGTCAGCCTGCCTCAAGAATCCACCAAGATGACGTTCCACCCTCGACGCAGCCTACTCCACCGATGCCTTCCTTCCCACTGGGACCGCCTATGGACGAACAACAGATGTTCCGCATGTTCTACGTAATGGTGCAAGCCTATCAGAAGGTTCAACAAGAAGCTCAGCAAAACCAAGCGGAGAACTTCATCGACAGAATTAGCTCGGAGTCACAGAAGCCAAGCAGTTCAAATGCAATTACCTTCGACGAGGACGTTCTTACTGCAGCGCGACCTGTGGAGTGCACCACAAGGATCGAGTCTAGCCGGAAGCGGCCGTATGCGTCAGCACCAGACCAAGCACAACAGGAAAGGGCTGCAAAGCGACCTCAGATGAATCCAACCCAAGGGCAGTACCAACGAGCTCCCATTTGTGGCTATTGTCGAAAACAAGGTCATATTTGGAAGGATTGTAGAAAGAGGCTAGGTGTCTGTCTATATTGTGGATCAGCAGCACATCAAGTGAGGGACTGTGCAGCTGCTCCAAGAACACGGACAAGCTTACGTGATGACCGTGGAGAACGTGCAGACTCTTAGAGTCACTAATGCACGTAAGTGATTCGTAGATACTATTTTCTAGTATTATTTTAGCTTGTGCCTATTGGTTCGTGACCTCAGCCCCAACCTAGTAATTTTGAACTTGCTAATAACCTGGTATGCTTTTATATTTAATAACTGTAGAGATTGTAGAGTTTTCTGTTATTTTGCTTATTATGTGAATTTAAATTTTGTACCTCCTTTCATCATCATCTAGCGCACTTAATTTTGATGTACTTTGTTTATGCTGCTATTCTATAGCCTAGTTTTGCAAGCTTACTCTTTATCAGGCTTGTTCATGACACGTGTATTATTGGACGCGTACACTAATACAAGTGTCTGTTCAGAATCAGTGTATTACGGTCTGATCAACCTTAGTGCATTTTGATTCGCACTTCGCACGACTACTTTACGTGGATTGAGATACGTAGTGATTAGTAGACAAACATACTTGACCTAGACATGCTGAGCATATCGTATCAGTTACATAACTAAACTAATACGAGCATACGAATAAATGACTACCAGAATAGAACCTCAATCCATAACCGCCTGACAAATCCTACTAGAATTCTTTAAACGCCTTGATCCCCATACTTCCGTTCTATCACCCCATCCTTGAACTCTTTATTATTGATCCTCGTCTTCCCTTATTTCGGGAAGACGAAATCATGTGCTTGGTATAAGTTTGATACATAGATAGTACTAGATATGCCACTTAGGCCGATCACATACTTGAGGACTAACCTTTCGTAATTGAGGACATATCATATGTGATATGATCGGCGTTGAAATTTCGAGGATTGAATGACATGAGTAACCATATTAAGGAATATTTTCTTAAAGTATATAGTCTTTTGTGATGAATGGGTAAATTCTAAGTTGGGTAGCAATACAATTGTCAACTCGAGGGGAATGCCCTTTGGATTATGACCGAGTAAGGTTAGATTGGAAGAAGCAAGCCTTTCTCATTTTTTGAAAATTTAGAAAAGTGACTAAGATGATTAATGATATCGAGGACCCAACAATTATACCTTAGGTACATGATTTAAATCTTGAATAATGAAAGTAAAATCGTCAAATTAAAAGGATACATGATTCAGAACATGGGTGGACTACACTTAAATTATTTTTCAATTTGATGATTTGAATTTTGATGATTGGATTACCTAGTCGGAATATTGAGAATGTGACTGGAATTTAAAAATTTAAAGCATACAATTGTGAATGGAAATACTGTTGGACTCGAATCACTTCTAGAGAAAATTTATGATAGTTAGTGAGGCAATGTCATAAGCATGTGCAATCCTTGAAGATATTATATGGACTTAAATTAAACTTCACCTGTAGATAAATTGAGGAAGTAAGAAGTAATAATCCCAGGCTGAATCTTGATTGGAACAGTAGTTATTTTAACCATGAAATGATCGCAGTAGATATGATAGGGATTCTAACTATCGCAAGGAGATTTCGATTGACTTGCCTTATGTACATGAAGGGTTAACAGAGTATGGCTTAATTTTAAATTTCGAGGACGAAATTTTTTGTAAGTTGGGTAGGTTGTAAACCCCCTGAATTTTCAAATTATTAAATCTTGGATTTTTCCCAATTTTCTGGAATTTTCTGGGAATTTTCTGTAATTAAAATTAAGATTTTCAATTAATAAATGATTTTTAATTGGCAATAAATAATATTAAAATATCATGGAAATAACATTTTTGGGTGTAAAATGGAAAACTGGACTTAGGGCAATTTTTCTGAAATTTATTGGACCCCGGACCTAATTTTAATTCACCTAAAACTATGTATTTATTTATTTAATTAATTATTATTATTATTATTATTGTTATTATTATTATTATTTTGTTTCCGGCCCAGCCCGTTATCGGCCCGCTCGGCCCGGCCCAGTCCCCCCGGCCCAAACCCCTAACGGGTCGGGTCGGGTCCGCCTGAACCCGACCCGCCCGACCCGGCTGACCCATCTCCCCACTCCCCTGCGACCGAGTTTTCCGGCAGAGCCGCCGCGTCCGGCTCCGCTCCGCCCGCCACGTCCTCCGGCGACCTCGCCCACGACGCCACGACCACCCCTCTCCGCCTCCCTCGGCACGACCCCCCACCGTCGCTGCCCTATTTAAACCCTCGCCCTCCGGCCAGTTCACCCCCCACCAGCCTCCGCCGACGCCCGGGCCCGCAGCGCCCCACCGCCGCGGCCAGCCGATCCCCTCTCCGTCGACGCCACCACCGCAGCTCCCTCGCCGACCTCGCCCGCCGTCTCCTCCCCTCCGGCGCCCCGCTCCGCCGTCCCCGACGCCAACAGCAGCAGCGGGCAGCGCCTCCCGCCGGACTCCGGCGCCGCCCCGCCCGCCAACGGCTCCGCCTCGCCCAGGCGAACACCCCCCGACCACCACCGGCCAGCCAGCGCCGCCCAGGCCCCCGGCCGGCCACCCGCCGCAGCAGTGTCCAAACCCTAGCCCTAATTCAGCCCCGCGTGTCCGACACGAGTCGGACACGACTCGACCCTGATTTTTGGGTCCCCTTCAGGTGCGTGTAACTTTCGCCTCGTAGCTCCGTTTTTAATTCCGCAAATTGCGTTGTGAAGCCTGTATGACCCTCTCGGTGTCCGGACAAACTGTTCGGGGCATCGCGTCCTGTGGTGATCGCACACCGCGATCCAAAAACAGGAAAAACCAGACCCTGTTTCACCCCGGAACTGAGTACGCCCCGCCAAACGGGACGACTTGGTCGCGTGCAGTCTTCACAGATACGTGCGCCTCGTCGATACGGATGCGTGAGTTTTCGTGGAAGCTGATTCGGGTGTGCGTGCACACCGGAATCAACGCGTATCCGCGGACATCGCTCCGTATCCGCCTTTTCTGTAATTTACCCTAATTTCGTGCACACTCGTCAGATCGAGACGAAACTTACGCCATCGGACTCGTAGCGATACGCTGGTCTTGTGGGTCAAGTTTGGTTCGATTCTGAGAACGTTGACGAAATCGCGTGTCGTGGGCCCCACAGGCCCCGCTCGACGGGCGATTTTGTGTTCGGCTCATCGGTATCCAAATCTGGAAGTTCCATTGGGTTCGTATCAGCGTTCCTGACCTGTCGACACTAAGTTTGGTGAATTTGGAGACCTTTGACCCGGACACGTTTTTCGGTGCAAAGCGGGCCCAACGGCGGACCCCGTTTTGACCCGAAACTGTCATTTTTGTCCTTGTCTCCAAATTGGACCCAAGGACAGGCGTTTCTAGTTATTTGACATCTTCTGAGCGTGATGGTAATGTTTATTTTAGCATTTGGACTCATCTCTGGATATTTCCCCGAAGAACTATTAATCGGATCCAAACAACAGGCAAGTACCTGCACTTCAAGTTTAATCTTTATATTGTGATAGTTAATTCCCTGCCTTACATGTACCATTGATAATTACACGTAGTGCTAGAACACTGGATTTCATGTCTTGAATATTGGAGTTCATGTCTTGTTTTCATGTCGGGTGGGAGAATACTGAAAGGCATGTAGTTTACCCTGACCCTTGCCATGATTAATAGCTGTTGGTACACGACTGTCCATCAGCCGGATCTCAATTATTCCTGTCTAATAGCCGTCTATGACGGCCGGTTTAACCCTATAAACCCCTACATGCCAACTAGGTATTCTAAATACACAAGTTCACACACATAGTTTCTTGTCTTGTTACAGTTCCTATTGCCTGGTTGTAATTCATTTTCCTGTCACCTTGTTCCTGTTTTACTCATGTCCCTGTCTTACAGCAATTAACTCTTAGTTATTGTTACTATTTATTTATACATATTCTCAACATAATACCTGTCAGTTCTTTTTAATTGTCATGAATATTTAGTTTAATCTTGTTGTGCATTGTGTACTTTGCTCCTTTCCTGACTGGATCCGTTGTTTTAGGCGATGATGAGAACTTTGCCCCTACCTATTATGATCCCTATGAGGTAGCAGATGACACAGTTGAGAAGCCGGTTCCTACTCAGGAGATTACCTTTGAGGAGTAGCCAACCGGTTAGCTAGCTTTTCCCTTTCAGCATAATACTCGGATTTGTCCCCGATTTATCTTCTGGCTTTGTATTAACTGTGGATTTGATTGTCACAGATTAAATATTATGAAATCCAAGCATTCTTATTCCTGTGATTATCTTTGCCCGTTTATTATTGTGGATGAGATAGATAGTTATTGATCCCAGAAAATGACCTAGACAGCGTACTACCGCCGACACTGCGGCGTAGGCTGGACGTGCCCACGCACTCGTGCCCGAATATCCGGGTGCGGGTCGTGACAAGAACAACCCATTAACGAATATTTGCAACTATCCTGAGGCAGCATCGATGACCTGGTTCAGGCCGAGTATGACTCCCTAACTGCGGAACTTGCTCAACAGATTGAATCTTTAAACAAATCCATCCAGGAACAACAATAACAGATAGAGAAAGAGCAGGTAGTATTGGTGGAGAGTATTCCTCAGTTGGCTCAGTGCAGCACTGAATGTGAGGGATATGAAGTGAGGGTTCGAGAATTAGAAGTTGAACCTATTCAGACAAGGGAGAGGCTTCTCAAGGCGGTAGTTCGTGATGTATTTGAGGGCCAAGTGAAGACAGCTCAGCAGAACTTGGCACATGCGGGTGTCATCCATGCAAGTTTTATTGATTCTTTGTCCGAACTATCTCTCTTGAGAAATGACAAAGCAAGGTTGGAGCGGGCTCACAACAACATTTTAAATTCCAGGAATGAGAGGATGGCTGCTTTGGCGCAACAGATCAGGGATTTAACCGCTCCTCCCCAATGATGTACTTTTTTGTTTCTCCTATAATTTCTCAGAGATAATAAAGATATATTTTCTGACTTTGTGGACCCATCACTTTAGAATATAAATGATAGGCTAAGATAAAAGTGATATCAGAGGTAATATAAACATAATATACTTTCAGTAAGGTTTTGCTGAATGTAAATCTATTCAGAGGTAATATGAACCTGATAGAATATAATCCAACTAAATTTGTATCCCAAACATTATCAGAGGTAATATGAACATGATAGGTTTACAAATTAGTTAAGCATACCCATTAAGAGGTCATATAAATCTGATAGAATATGATCCAGCTAACCTTTGTACGTAGTATCGTCAGAATAAAGTCTTCATCATACTCCGTTAAGCAAAGGAGATCAAGTATAGTACTTATTCAGGAATTTACAGTTGATAGGAGCCATTATTAAATCTTCATTAGGCTTGGCTAACCTGTAAGCGCCATTTGAAATCATATAAGGGCCCTCCATTTCTTTATGATTGTTTGTGCGAACTTTGGTCATCGTACCAGAGGTAATATGGACGTAGTATAATACCGTATTTTTTGAGGACATCGCACTGGAGGATCTTTGGTGGACCTATTATTTGTTGCGCACGTTGAGTGCAAATAATAAGTTCGAGACAAGCCCTATCAGAGGTAATATGGACGTGATAGGTTTTGTGGCTAGTAAGGACATCCTGCTGGGGAATTTTGGTGGACCCATTACTTTTTGGGCACGTTAGTGCAAGTAATAGGGTTGAGATAAGTCCTGCCAGAGCTTGTAAAATATGACTCTGTGGGGATGAACATGGACTGACTCTTTTTTTTTTTTCTTTTTTTTGCTGGGGAAAGTGAGGATAGTTCAAAGGTAATATGGACATGAACAATTCGTTTCCTTTGCGGGCATCCCACAGGAGGATTTTTGGTTGATCTATTACACTTTATGCACGAGAGTGCAAGTAATAAGTTTAGGACAAGCCCTGTCAGAGGTAATATGGACATGGCAGTTTTTGTGGACTTAACACCACTGGCATACTTAGAGTTAAGTACGGGTGCTAAGTTAAGATTACAACCGATATCAGAGGTAATATGGACATGATAACCGATAGCCGGACCCGGAAGATTTGTTCAGAGGTAATATGAACATGACAAACTCAGCCTGAAAGAAATATTATGACAGCAGTTCAGAGTTAATATGGACGTGAACTGATTGATAGTAACAACCTGAGAGGTTTGCTCAGAGGTCACTTGGACATGGCAAACTCAACTGGGAGAAAAATATTTGGAGAACAGTTCAGAGGTAATATGAACGTGAACTCATGTCCAAAAAATTCATTGGAGATTGATTTGTTGAGTGTGGTCTATGAAGATAGACCAGAGGATCTCTCCGTTGAGGATATTGATGGGACGATAGCTCAGAGGCAATATGAGCATGGCTAGCGTCTAACTAGATAGATTGTGAATAGTCATGGTAGGAGTGTGCGAGTAGACTTAGGAACTCATCATCAGGTACTTCTTGAGGGAGCAAATGGCCACGTTGGAGTGAGATCAATTTGCAATGACCGTCTTCTTGTTTATAAATGCAAAGTGATGGCTTTAGCGTCGATCAACTCCTGGATTCTCCTTTTCAGTACATAGCATGCCTTTATGGGGTGATGAATGTACCGATGAAAGAGACAATATTCTGGGTCAGCGACCTTGCCAGTCCTTTCAGGGTATCTGATGTTGGGTAGCCGAAGCTTGTTCTCCTTCATCAATACATTGAAGATTTCAATGATGTCATCATCATTGAAGGAGAAAGTCCCCTTTGGCTTTCGGGCTTTTGATACCTGAGTCATACAGTCCTCAGGGAAGATGGTCATAGTTGCATCATCTTCAGACTCAGAGAGAATTCTACCCCCAGCTTTGGATGCCGCTGTGTTTTGTCGAGGGAGACTACCCCCAGACATGTCGTTGTCTGGTTCTTCTTTTTCTTTTTATTTGCCTTTGTCCACAGAAGTTGATTTAGAAGGGCTTGCCTCTGGTATTACAGGATCAGACTCTGGAGGTTTGGAGTTTGTAAGAGATATGGTAAACCCTAACCCAAAACGATTTCGTTGACAGTAAGGATCACCATGCAACGGTATTCGTCTGCCTTTTCCATAATTGAGGCCTCGCTTCAACTTGAAATCATAACCCATGTTTTGCATAATCTTTAAAGCCTATGGGCTATATCTGTAGATTTACATTTTCCCAACATCAGACTTGTGAGAATCTTCTTGTATAATCGGTCTATTCCGCATTCGACTGAAGATTATCTTATGCTGATTATTGCGAGTCGGTGGAACAATAAAGACAGATTCTTCATGTGGCCCATATGTCATGACGATATTAGATGTTGACGCTACTTCCCACATGATCTCCCCACGCTTGGTAGTTAAGGGCGCTAAATCTTGATTTTGACCCCTGTCTTTGCATTTCTGGATCAAGAAATCACGCAAATCATGGGAATTAACAGAAGAAGAAAAATGCTTATTCTGCCTTTTTACATCAGTGGGCCTGTGGAGATTAGGAACCATAACCCTTTTTTGGCCATAGAAATACAGCAGTTCCCCCATGTAAGTAGCATACGATCCATCATCCTTCCGAGGATCGTATTTTCCCGTAAAACGGGTCTTCTTTACGCGGACAAGTTTATCCTGGCATAATTTGGAGTTTGGCACTGGTTCGCGTAAAATAGGAAAAGTCCTCAAGCGGCCTACAGCGTCACGCGTAATTTGAAGAGTGGGCAACTTCTTCTCTTGTGGGCGTACAAGCCTAGAGGTTGGAAGATTCGCCACTTGTTTTCCCTTGATGTGATTAAAGGGTACATCTGCCTCATCATAGATGGAAGATATAATTTTACGCGCAGTGCGCGTTTAAAATTTTCGGATTGACACTGAGGCTTTGCCAGAAATTTTGTCTGCCACGTCACAGACGGGAGACGAAGTTTTACGCACAGAGCGCGTCTGAGACTTCTGGATTGGCACTGAGGCATTGCTAAAAGTTTTATCTACCACATCACAGACGGGAGACGAAGTTTTACGCACAGAGCGCGTCTGAGACTTCTGGATTGGCACTAGGGCATTGCCAGAAGTTTTGTCTGCCACGTCACAGACGGGAGACGAAGTTTTACGCACAGAGCGTGTCTAAGACTTCTGGATTGGCACTGGAGCATTGCCAGAAGTTTTGTCTGCCACGTCACATATGGGAGACAAAGTTTTACCCGCAGAGTGCATCTGAGACTTCTGGATTTGTACTGAGGTATTACCAGAAGTTTTGTCTGTCACGTCACAGACGGAAGACAAATTTTTACGCACAAGGCGTATTGGCTGTATTATCACAGCCTTGTTGATCAGAGAGTGACAGCTTGCAGAAAGGGCAGAGGACGTCTCAGGCATCCATACTTTACGCAGCTTCCTGTTGTTCTGGACAGAGGAGGAGGGGGAGCTACCCCATGTATGAAGCATGTCTTCATAAGCAGATTGGACGACCAAAGTCTTCTTCGTCGATCCTACGGATACAACATCGTGTTGAGCAATTGCTTTCTCGTCAGATGAGAAATTTTCCCCAGCAGAGTCGCCATCTTGTGTTTGATGATAAAAAAAAAATTAGGTTTATACGAAACCCTTTCTTTGTTTACAAACAAGAAAAAAGAGTACAATTAATCCTATACGAGGATGTTAAGTACAATAAAAATGATTCTGGGGAAAAATTGCTATAGAAGTCTGATCTGCGGTCGATCACTTTGTCCCTTGGACCACACGATGATGAAGAAGTGCTGTAGAAGAAGAAGAAGCTTCGAAGGTTGCAAGTGGGGTTGAATTCTTGTTGTCAAAGTTGTCAATCGACACTCTCTGTCTGTGCTCTCTGCTCCTCTATTGATTCGATCCATGATCTTGATCTTTTCTTCCCGACCCCTTTTTCTCCTGTGACCGAATGTCTCTATTTATAGAGATCAGTCATAATAACTGTCCAGTCGGCGTAGAAGCCAAACTGTGAAGAGAGTTACACCCTTTACGCGACGGTTATAATAACTGTTACCCACGTTTGAATGATCTCCTGAATTCGCGTATGACGCGTGTCCCATTATGAGGTAACGTGTATAACCGCTCCTCGAAGATCACGACATGCAAGCCACGTAGGCAACTGCTTCTCGCGTAAAGATGGTTGGCATAAAAGCCAAATAACTGTCTTGTTGGCGTAGAAGGCCAAACTCTGCGTAAAACTTGATGATTCGTGAATAATATATAACCAGCGTAAAATAGCCAATTATCCATCATGACTGAGATCTTGAGCGTAAAATAGGCTAAATAGCCTTATCACGTACCTTTGCAATTATAGACTAGTTGGCGTATTTCGAGGAGATAGCATACGGCGTACTCCTATAGTTGAAAATAGCCAGGTTGGCGTAAAATGCAAGGATGGTGACGTGAGCGTATTAGCCACTTATCCATCACGACTGAGGTCTTGAGCGTATTCTAGGCTAAATAGCCTTATCACGTACCTTTGCAATTATAGCCTAGTTGTCGTATTTCGAGGAGATAGCATACGGCGTACTCCTATAGTTGAAAATAGCCTGGTTGGCATAAAATACAAAGATGGTTGAGCGTATTAGCCACAGTTTTAGCTTTCCCCAGTCCTGACAAAATTTTAAAATTAGAACAAGATCTCATGCAATAAATCCAGAGATATGCCTCCATCTCGTGCATTAAATGCAGAGATATGCCTTGAGCTCTGTGCAGGAAGCAGCTTTTGATGTGGCATCTAATTTGTCTCTTCTTTGAGCATAAAAACTCATTTCTGTCACTGTAGAATAGGCAGCGTATTCGTAAGACTCCAGTCTTGAGCGTAAAAATGACCTGTATCAAGAATATATTACTAAACGACAGCCTGAGTCTCTGTGCAAAATTATTATCACAGTCGTCCTCTCGATCGTCGTGCAGTACTTTTGTCAGGAGTCAGGTTTACGGTTTTGTCTGACAGATTCATCCGAGGAATACGAAGAGTTCCTCGTACGACTTTATGTTGCATTAAAAGCAAACGTATTTTACGCCGGAGAGAGGTATAGCAACCTTTTACGCCAGGACAGTCTTTGAGTGCTGCTTTACGCGGGCTGTTCTGAAGTCATATTTTACGCTACATAGCTCTGAAGCTCTGAGGCTCTACTTTATGCTGACTTCATGTATGTTGGGGAGTTTGACTGTATAATACACGTACAATTCCCAAGCATATTTTATGCTTCTACAATACCCAGCCAAAAATTCAAACTTCGTCCAACACATTTGCTACACGAGCAACTCATGCAATAATCCATTCTCATCTGATGCTCCTACTCACAACATGCAACATAAACAATCTCGTCTGCCAACAAATTAATCCACTGATGCAACCAGAAACTCCCCAAACGATAACCCAAACCCACACAATGACACCTCTCGACTTGTTGCACAAATACAATAACGCCACACAACTTGTTGCACGAATGCAACAATGCCCAACGATGCTAAGCGATCTACCGAAAACCAACGAAAGCCAACACAAAAAAACAACAACATGGAACCACAACCAACAAATATATAGACTAATTGCATGAAACATCCAATGCGGCACCGAGTAGAGCCAAGAGCCAAACGACACGTGGTAGCTATTTAGAGTTTGTGATGAAGCGAAGGACAAAGTCCGAGGAAATGAACCGGGCACTCTGATACCAATATTATCACGCCCCAATCTCCCGCAAGCTCAATCGTCCCCGCTGAACGTGAATCACCATGTTGCAGCACTCCCGCAGGACAATCGTTCTCATTGGGACGTGATGTCGTACGAGCATGGAGTTGCGCTCGTACAAGGCAATATTATCAAACATCAAAGTTATCATCGAAATGACCAAGTTGCAATAAAAGTCAAGTATTGTGTACCGAGCACACATCAGAGTATACGCAGCGAAGCTCTCGATAGGGTCCAAATGAAAATGCCACAAGGAGAATGCCATAAAGGTGAATGCAATACGCTTGCTCTTTCTCTTGCCCACAAAGGTATTTTTCGTTCATACATCATTTCCCGTATATCCAAGCAGCGCCACTACACCTATGTACCTGAAATAATGTCCTGTACTAGTGAGCGGGGTAACCCACTCGTCTAAACCGACACTAAGTAGAATAGTGAATGCAAACAGTTATATGGTGTTCTTTCTACTTGAATCCTAGATTCATTTCATAGCAGAGGTATGACATGTTAAGGAAAACTGTAAAGCAGGTTAAGCATGCAAGCTTTTCACTCAAGCAAATGTACAAGCAGTTATAGACTACTCGAAGAAAACTAGCATGCAAACCATCCTACTCAAAACCCAAGCAATGCGTGAACCTATCGGACCATAATCCAAGCCTCAATATCCATCCTCAAACCAAGTCTTATTAATCCAATCATCGATATGCACACTCTTGCCGAGGTAAGGTGGCCTCCGCCTACACGAAAAGCATAAACCAAACCAAAGCAAACCAACTCTTATCTATATGAAGTCACTGGCCAAGCCATAAAGGACTGATCAACTGCAGTTCTACCCGATCCAGACTGAGTACACTACTAGAATAAGCGGGATTAGCGACGTATTTTAGCGACTCCTAGTAAAAACGTCGCTAAATTAGCGATTCGGTACAAATCGTCGCTAGGCGTCGCTAAATGGCGACATTTAGCGACGTTTAGCGACTTTTATTAAGATTTTAAAAGAATAGTCACTATAAGTTCAATTAAGGTCGCTAAACGTCGCTAATATATCTAATTTAGCGACGTTTAGCATCGTAATTAGCGACGTATCTATCAAAAATATTTAGCAACGTATGTAGCGACGTCTTTGGTGTCGCTAATTTTTATTTTAGCGACGTTGTTATTTGACGTCGCTAAACGTCGCTAAATTTTGGTTAATTATGGCTCAGTTTTCTTTTCTCCATCTGTCGAAATTTTTGAAATCGTTTCGATTTCCCCCGCCCCCGCCCTCCGGCGACCGGGTCTCCACGGCTGCACCCCCCTCTCCGGCGACCGGGTCTCCACGGCATCCCCCTCCTCGAGCTCTAGGTAATCTCTCTCTCTCTCTCTCTCTCTCATGTGACACAAGACACACACAGACGCAGACACACACACACAGACGCAGACACACACACGACACACACACACAGACGCAGACACACACACAGACGCAGATTAGGGTTAGGGTTAGGGTTAGGGTTAGGTTTAGGGTTAGGGCTAGGGTTAGGGTTTAGGGTTAGGTTTAGGGTTAGGGCTAGGGTTAGGGTTAGGGTTAGGGTTAGGGTTCTGGATAGTTGGCTCTCGGATGTCTTGTAGAAGAAGAACTTGTATCAGTTAGTCAAGTGTAACTTTTTGGTGATGCCCACCTTTTTCTAGCTCTCTATCAATTATTTTGGTTGATGCTATCGATTGGTTGCAGTGCTACTAAATTCAAGTCTTGCTTTTGTTTTAACAGCTGCTGATTTGCATTTTTTCTGTATATTGTAGTGCATTAGCTATAGGTGTCTTCTCTGTGTTTAATTATAATGTTTCAGTACCTGTGTCATCTGATACCTAAGTTCTACAATTACCTCAGTATATCCTGACTTTTGGGATACACCAATTATGTGCATATATGTTCTACAATTACCTCAGTATATGTTTTCTCCACAACAAAGTTGCATTTATTTTTATATGTATAATTTGATTGCCAATATAAGAGTGACATTTCCAACAAAATAGTACTAGAGAATAGCCATTAATGTTCATAGCAAAATATTTACAGAACATTCATGACATGAGTGTGTAATTGGGATGTAAATTCATACTTGACAAACGTAGTATTTTTTGCTAGTGACAAAAATTAGGATACATAGTGCTTCAAAACGTTATAGAAGAACATAACTCAATAAATATCTGAAACTCATTCTTTATTTTGTCAAGAATGACATATTTAACACCTGAATTAAGATATCATGTGGTAATGAATATAATTATGTAATATTGACTAATTGTTTATTTATTTAGTTCAGTATGCATAATTATTTTATTTCTGGGAAGAAGGAAAGAAGAGACCCATATCTGTCTTTCAGTATGCATAATTATTTTATGTCAATCAGCTGATAGATAATAACATCAGCTGCGAGATTTTAAAGTGCACAAAACTATAGAGATTAGTGGGGTCACTGTGCTCAAGTACACCCCTTAAGTTTTGTTGCATTCTTCTTATCTCTCTGTACCCCTGACTTTAATTACAGCTAATTCTTTGTGAGTCATCTAATTCTTCCGTTCCGGTCCAATAGCTAATTCTTTGTTTTCATCTATCTTACCAGATGGCACCCAAGAGAGCGACACCTCCTACTGTTAAGGAGGAAGTGATGCCTCCTACTGTTAAGGAGGAAGAGATACCACATGCGGGGAGTTCCAGTCACCCAATACCTATCGCGGCTGTATCTCAGACGGGAAGTTCCAGTCACCCAGCACCCATAGCGGAGCTTGATAACATAAACGCTGTTTATGCGCAGTATTTGAGGGACTGGTATCTGCCCCGTTTTGGAAATCCTCGAGATTGATACTATAATATTTCATATACTTATATATTATGCATTTTGTGTTACTGTGATACTCTGATACTTATATATTATGTATTTTGTGATGCTGTTTATGCCCATTTTGTGTGACTGTGATATTGTGATACTTTTATGACTGTGATACTTATGTTGTCTGTCTATAATATTTGTGTGTATTAATTGTATGCCTGTGATACTTTTATTCATATTAAATATTGTTAATCCGGTGTTGAGTGTTCCACCGAAGGGGACGGCGAACCCATAGAATTCAACGGAGGGTTGCTCCGGGTCTATTTTTAATTAAAAATTTATAAATTGCAGGAATAATAGTTTGGAACAATTCAGTTTTTTTTTGTTTTTTTTTTAATTTAGCGACGTATTTAGCGACGTTTAGCGACGTCTAGCGACGTTTTTATAAGTCGCTAAACAAGTCGCTAATTAGCGACGTGTCATTAGCCGTCGCTAACGACGTCGCTAAACCAAGTTGCTGTACGTCGCAAATTGCTGACATGGCAGTACAGCCAGGTCATTAAAGACGTCGCTGTTACGTCGCTATATAAGTCGCTAATGAGCGACGTTTAGCGACTTTAAGAAACGTCGCTATTTCGTGACGCCGCGTCGCTAAACGTCGCTACATTTAGCGACTCAATAAAGTCGCTAAAAAACGTCGGCATAGCGACGTTTAGCGACATTTTTCCGTTCAGCGACTTGGTTTCTTCCGACTAAGTTAAAACGTCGCTAATTACGTCGCTAAACGTGTTTAGTGACGTTTTTTTGTCATTTGGCGACGTTTTTAGGCGTTGCTAATTTGACTTTTTTTGGTAGTGGTAGCTAGCCCGCCTGGTCGTATCGACTTGCCCACACCGCACCCAATGCACGTTACCATTGTCTCCTCTATGGCCGAATGGTCCCGGTACCCCGGAGCCTATCCCGTTCGAGGAAATCAAACGTTGTACGCAACAGGTTATCCGTGACCGATGTAAACACCAAGTAGGTATGACGAGAGAATCGAGCATTCTCGCCCCACCTAACTATTTAGCCTCAATCCAACCAACTATCCATAACCATTCTCCAACTTATATCCCAAGGCACCATCTCAAGTTATCCCCATAGGCACTATGCCGCTTTTTGACACAGTGTTCCAATTGGTGCAACACCCCTCACTCAGAAAAGTCTGTGGCATAATGCCCCAACAGTGGCACAATGCCCTCACCGATGCAGTTGTCCGGTTTTGAACCACAACTGCACGCTTTGCTTGACAAAGCGCCCAACTTGATACTCGTGCACGGACGCACGCTCGTTCGCCCGCCCAAAATACCTCGATGTTCTAACCAAGATGATCTACTCAAGCTCTAACTGCCTACTCAAGCTCCAACTGCCCCAACGCAAACCAACTCAAATAACAAATCATATCCAACCAAACGGTACACATTCTATGTATGCCACAGTGTAGTGATTTTCAAGTTTCAGTCCAAGTGTTCAAGCCATTACGTGTGTTCTATATTATTAGGCATGAAGGAGTAGAAGAGAAGGGACAAAGCCCACTCACCGATATCTGATTTCATTAAGCACCCTGCCTTGCCGATACGGTCCATCCCTTGAACCCGTGGTCCGATAAAAAGCACGATCTACTCAATTGGTATGACCGTGCGAGCAGGCTGTGCTCTCCAAATTATCTGACCGATCGGACTAAGGAAGACGGTATTATCGCTCCAATCCTGCTATCGGAGTATTGCTCTGAACGAACACATGATCCCATCAAACTCTGCTTGCAATCTACACATGAAACTAACTCAATCAATACTTGTTCCCAAATCCAACAAATCAAAATATAACCTGCTATTGCCTCATTCAATCCGACTCAGCGTGATGCACCGTGCGGTTGCAGAACATTACAAGTGTAGGAGTAATGGCTCTCTTAATATATTTCTTGATCTATGACTCGAATCCTCTAATTGTCATTTTGGTTACTAAACTTACTTTACTGAGTACTACTTAAGTGGGCCCTTCCCATTACAACGGCTGGTTGGGCTAGTAAGTAACATTGGATCCTGGTTTGAGGGGACTTGCCTATTAAGGGGTCTGGGGTGGTCGTCCAACTCTCCACCCTCTGGACCGGCCATGTATATCTCTACTCTTATAATGAGGCCTAAAAATGGCTCAAAAGTGAGCCGTCTAAACCGTTTGTAAATACTCAACTATTTATTTAAAAAATTAATCTTACGTAAAAAAAAATGTTGAATTTTTTTTTGTTATAAATAATATCATGGAAAATCGAACTTGACCAACCAAGAAGAATGCCTCCCACCATAACCACGTGAACTAGAAGAAATATTTTATTATAGTTATATAATATTATGTAATTAAACAATTAGTTAAAATTTATTTTTAATTTTTAATTTTTAAAATGATATACGTACAGCTTAGACGGCTAGCATTTTCAAGACTTTTATAAAAAGTAAAAATAGATCCATAATAAATTATCATTAAAATATTTTTTGAAAAAAATTCAAAAATATTTGACGTGCAACACACGTGCATTTACTAGTACTAGTAAATGCACGTGCGTTACACGTCAAATATTTTTGATTTTTTTCAAAAAATTTTAAAAATATTTTTTAAAGGTAGATTTAGATTTAGATTTAGATTTAGATTTAGATTTCTTTTCAAATATTATTGAAAATAGTTTAAATATTTGTAAATTTAGATTTTTTATATATATTTATTAAAAAATTAGATTTATAAAATTAATTGATATTAATGGAAATTTTAATAAATATTAAAATTATATTAAAATATTTTAAATTTGATTTGAATAGATTTAGATTAAAATGTGTTATATATATATATATATATATATATATATATATATATATATATATTGAATATTGAATATATTTTTATTTGGATTTGTTATATATATATCTTTATATACATTTGAATATATGTTTAGGTAATTATAATAATTTTAAATATTTTTACGTTAGAAAAATACGTACACGTGTAGTTAGAAAATTTTCAATTGTTGAGTGGTTGAGTATTTACATACGACTTAGACGGTGAACCGTCTAGAAGTCGTATTATAATAGTAGAAATAGAGATTATTGTTGGTGTTTTTGCCTTTGGACTATAAAATATAGTCCCACATTGGCTTCACCACCAAGTGGGTATCTCAATATAATATTTTGCTTGTGTTGAGGTGTGCACATGGGGTGTGGTGAGGCACATGGTGTAGGAGTATTTTATTAGGATGAAGAAGGATTAACTCCTTAATAAAAGCATTTATGCTTTTTGTCATTCTCTTGGAATTTATTCCATAGGGCGACTCAGACTCGGACTCAAGGGCACAAAGTGGCACTTTGTTGGCGTACTTTGCACTTAGCACGTCCGTATCGGTGCAGGCGCTTGTGCGGTTGTGTCGCATGTCAGCATCGACGCATGCATGGGCTGCCGCGTGCGCTGCTGCTGCTGCTGCGGATATATTTGAACGGTTATGGAAAGATATGGTATATTATTCAGATCCATTTTTTGTGGGATCTGAAATTAATTTGTGCCTATCTTATAGGGATTCATAATTAATATGTTCATATCTTTCCGTAACTGTTGGGCTGCTAGGGTTTTCATCCTCTCCCAATAAATACTCTCTTCGTGCCTCTTTGAGGAATTACTTCGAAATAGAGATGACGAAGAGAGTTACAGCAGTCGCCATTATAGTCCAGAAAGATTGTACGAGTCCAAGCAAGGAGGTGATAGCGAGCATTCTACGTGAACTTGCTGGTTTCTAGATGTCACACCCCAGTCCTAAAATACCAAGGGACTAAGCCACGTGGCAATGGTGAACAACACAACTCCAATGGGCAAACCAAATTTAATGGACCCGTTAGAGTGCACTTAAGTTATAATACATATAAAATGGTCTACCAATACCTGTGACAGTTTATATATCTAATCTCATCCACAATAAGTAACGAAATCACAAAGAGACACGTCCAGTCACAATAAAATAAAATAATCTGTCCAATCAAAGCAATATAAATAATGTCACGGAGAACAACCTGCCATCAAAATAGAAAAAAATAACTCCAAGTACAATATCCAGAAGTTACTTCAAGATCAAATATCTAAGAACACTAAGCATAATAAATGAATGGTGAAATACTGTGTGCTCAAGAGAAGTCCTCCGGAACAACCTCGTCCTCTGTAACATGTACGTCTCCAATAGCAGCAACTGTCCCGTAAACCTTAGGATAGCTCTCATCGTCTACACCTGGGGACATAATCCGGATCCAGGTCCTCAGGGGGCATAACAAGGTACAATAAATACTCAAGCCAATAAAATGTAGCAAGTAAATAAAAATAGATCCTCAGGACAAGCTATGTAACCAGCTAGGTGAAATGCAAATGAGAGCATCACTAGTACTCAGGCTGAGACCACTACAGGCTCTGTGTCGAGGATCCCATAGCAGCAAGTAGTATTTTGTAGGGCCAGTAAATGTGCCAAGCTTTGGTACATAGACTAAGCACCTCCAGTAACATAGTATATATATAAACATAATCAGCCTATAGCATGTGTGTCTCTCCCCACCCAATGTAACCTTATGTCTCATGCCTACAACGTCTCATGTCCATAACACGCGAGATCATGACCTCTAGCTAGTACAATGAGTCATAATGATATCTATATAATATACAAGTCTCATATCACGAATCCTGTAAGCCTATAAAGAATCACCAGGAATAACTCAAGAAAGATTATGTCACATGAAATAGTATCCTACGGTATGGCGTACTCGGTAAAGCAAACACGTAAAAATAGGATCGTTGAATCGACTCTCTAAGTGACGTTACACGACTCCACGTACAACGTCGACACCCGAATCTTGTTCGGACGCTAAGCAATGTCTCACGGTCCTAGGTTGAACAGGCACATCATAAGAATATATATATATATATATATATATATATATATATATATATATATATATATATATATATAAAGAAATACAAGCAGATAATATAACATGATCTACTGTAAGTTTTAGTAGCAGTTGTTTAGACTTTATAGTTGTTAGACTTCTTATTATATTATCGTGCTTAGATTAGTGATTGAGTATATTGTGATTATCATAATGATATTGTTCCTCCGTTTGGAGTTGAGATCTTAACAGGTTTATATATTGATTGCGTCAGATTGTTAGCTAGATAGTTGACCTAGACAGCGTTCTACCACCGATGCTGCGGCGTAGGCTGGACGTACCCACAACTCATGTCCAATTTTCCGGGTGCGGATCGTGACAGGTTTTTGGTGGCGGCCCCATGCAGGTCTCGATTCACAATTAGTGCGATGTTGTGGTGGTACAACAACTTAGTTGTACTGCTGCGAGCCTGCTATAGGATATAGGATCTAGGATGAGAGTGTACTCAATCACGACTAGGAACAATTCCAATCTAATTATTTTGAAATTGCTTCTTTTGAAATATTACTGTCCTTCTTTGATAATATCGTATCTTGCGCCGTATTGACTTCTTTTGATCTGTGTTCAGGATGCCTCCGAAGACACGATCTCATCGTACCGCCCAAGCAGTTGCCACTGAGAGGTCTGCTACCTCTCTTCCAGCTCGTATTCAGGCAGCTGCTACCGCTCCACTCACCACTCCTGCGGTTGAGGGATCATCTGCTTCTCTCAGGGATCCTCCTTTACCTATCGATCCGAGGACTACCCCAGTCGTTCCGGTGGTTCCTCCACCACTTCCTGCACCAGTAGATGCCGCGCAGTTGTTTGCGTTCTTCAGGGAGATGATGGACGTGCAGCACCGTCAAGTAGATGTGATGAGGCTGGGCATTGAGAACGCCCACCAGGTGGCCATGACGGCAGTGGATAGAGTGGCTCAGATCCAGCCACAGGCAGATCAGGCACAGCATTCGAGGCCGGGTAGTATCATTGACTTTCAGAGGATGCGATCCAAGGAGTTTCGGGGTACAGAAGGGATCCTGTACGCCGATGACTGGATAGAGCAGATTGAGGGCATCTTCAGGTTGGCACAGATTCCAGACAGCATGTAGATAGAGGCAGCGGACAGTCAGATGTTCGACCTCGCTTTGACATGGTATCGTACTGATACGAGGATTGCAGCGCCAGGGCTTACTTGGGAGGCTTTCAAAAGGCTTTTTAAGGAGAAGTTTTTTCCAGATATGGCGCTTAGTGCTTTGGAGAGCCAGTTCGAGGCACTCGTCCAGGGGAGCATGATGGTGGATGAGTACGCAGCGGAGTTCTGCCGTCTGGGCAGATTTGTGGAGGGCTTGAGTGAGGCAGCAAAGGCGAGAAAGTTTCGCAAGGGCTTGGTCATGGCGGTCAAGTCTTTGACCAGGAGCGACCGCGAGGCGACTTTTGAGCAGATAGTAGGAGATGCTCAGAGAGCAGAGAATGACTTGGAGCTCAAGTCCAAGAGAGGCAGGGATGATTCAGGCAGTGCGAGTGGCAGTGCGTGACCGACTAAGCGTCCCTATGTGCAGAAGGCAGCAGGGTCAGGATCAGAGAGCGCCCACTTGTGCCTACTGCCGGAAGGCATGACACACTTGGAATGTTTGTAGGAGGAGGCTGAAGGTGTGTTTGTTATGTGGATCCGCTGCTCACCAGATGCGAGATTGCCCACTGCACCTCCATTTGGTGGAGCACAGGATCGGAGAGTTGGAGTTAGCCACCAGTGGCACAGCATCATGCCCCACACCAGCAGAGGGATACACCCCAGCAGGGCAGGGCTTATGCGTTGACGGTCGAGGAGGCCGATGCTACGGGTGTCGGGTTAGCAGGTCTGTCTCTTTGTTCTTCTTCCTGTCCTTTTCCATTCCTTGTGGTGTGCTTCATTAGTACCTGTTAGACTTTCTTTGTGCTGTGGTAGATAGTGTAGTGACCCTGATTGAGACTGTGATAACACGACTAGTAGGACCATGATCTTGCATGTTGTTTAGGTAGAATTTCTTGACTGTGATTGTTGGGGGTTTGACCTAGAAGAAGTGCGATCAACTTTAAATTTCGAGGACAAATTTTTTTAAGGAGGATAGGCTTGTCACTACACCATTTCCAGAGCCGGGTATTTTTTTTTAATTTGGATTAATTGTGTATTATTTATAATTAACTTTATTTATATTTAATTGATGGTTGTGTTATTTTTTATTGATTGTTTTAGGGTTTTGGCTAGCCTGGACCCATGTCAGACCCTAGTGGACCCATGTCCGACCCAACCCACACCCTTGTGAGACCTACTTTTGGGTTTATAATATTTATTATATTTTTAGTGGTTAGTTGGAGAGATTTGGAGTTAGTTTGAGTGCTTTTGGAACCCAAAACCCAATTGGAATGACTTGAGGAGAGGGCTTTTTGGACTTTTGGATTAGTGTAACCCTATTTCTATGCTCTTGGCCGGGCCCCCTTCCCAGACCAGACCCGACAGCAGCTCCCCCTCCCCATTCATTTCTTCTTCTTCTTCTTCATCACTTCTTCTTCTTCTTCTTCTTCTTCTTCTTCTTCCTTTCTTCTTCCCAAGTAAGTTTTCTCCTCTCTTTTTTCCTTCCTTCTTCCATTTCTTACTTTTGTGTGAACCCTAACCCTACATTATTCTCCAACCTAGGTGGGTAGAGCTTAGATTTGGTGTTGGAGCTTGGATTGGAGGCTTGAAAGCTTGGTGAGGTAGATTTAGAGCTTTTTGGAGACTTTGGCTTGGGATTCCTGTAAAACCCCATTCCTAGAAAATCGTATATACCCTTTATTTATTAATTATTAATTAAATAGTAGTAATTAGGTCTAAATAGGAGAAATAGATTTTTAATAATTTTTATGTTAGGTGTTTAGGCACTTAGAGGACTTGTGGGACCATCAGGAATTTTTCGGAATTTATTCCATGTAGGAGACCCCTTGAGCTGTTGCTAGCCTAACAATGTGCAATACCCTACTCTATAAATTTTCTTATGTATGAATATATATATATATATATATATATACAAATATATATATGTATATATATATATTTAAAGAAAAGAAAGGAAAAGAAAAGAAAGGAAAAGAATTAATTTAATAATGATAATAATAATATAATAATAATAGTATTAATGCTATTAGCTAATAGGATTCCCATGCCACCAACGCCTTAGCAAATTAACCTGCGGATTTACAAGCACAGCAACATTGGCTAACCAACTAAGGCCGCCCCCTTTGTAATATAGCAAAACCCAACAAGCACAACAGCAACTTCACGCGATTTTCACCCGCAGCTTACTCCAACCCACCTCCATATCCCTCTCTCTCTCTCCTAATTATAATATATATATATATATATATATAATAAGCTCTCTAAAACCCTAACCTAAAACTCCAGACTTCTTCTTTCCATCTAGAGCCGTCACCACAGCCAGAGAAGCCTCCCCAAGCCATCCAACCATTCCGTCGACGCCGACATCGCGAACTGTAGTCTCCCACTCGAGGCACCTTCGCTCCGGCGTGATTTTCCGTTGACTCGCTCGACCAAACGCTGTTCCGTTTTCATAGGTATGATCTTCCCTCAACCCTCTCCAATATTTGTTTTATACCCAACCTCGGAAAACATGTGCCCCTAGGTAAAAAACAGCGCCCAAGTCAGCGCGAACAGACAGAATTCTGCAATCGCAGAATTCCAGAATGACCGCCCATATTGTCGAGTTCGTATCTCCCACCACAGAGATCCGAATTCGATGATTCTTTTTGATACCTGTAGATTACATGACCTAGTTTATTTTCTGTATAATAACTTTGTGCTATTAGTCGCTGTGGACAGAAATATATTCGTCACAAAACTGCACGCACCCACTTTTTCCGGTTTTCCAAAAGTTGGAGATCGGAGCGCGCCCCGCCAAACGGGACCGTCCCACCGTGTGCCAAGTGTACCGAATGGTGCACGCAGCATAACGGGACACGTGAAAATTCGTGGGGACTGATTCGGACGCGTGTGCGCGCCGGAATCAGGACGTATCCGCGGACACATTTCGTGTCGCCACTTTTGTGGAACTCGCGAGTATTTTGTGCACGCTTGTCAGATTGCGACGAAACTTGCGCCACTGGACTCGTAGTAACGCGCTGGTCCTGTGACCCAATTTTCAAGCATTTCTGAGACGGTTGACCAGATCGTCAATTGGCGGGCCCCACAGTTGACTTTTTGGACCAAATTTTGTTCGGCTCATCGTAATCCAAATTTGGACATACCGTTGGGTTCGTATTGACATCTAGAGTTGTTTGACCTATAGTTTGTCCCATTTAGAGACTGTTACCCTCGGCACGCTTTTCGGTGCAAAGTGGGCCACACGTGGACCCCACTTTTGCTCGAAATTACGGTTTTGCCCCTGTGTCCAAATTGTACGAAAGAGATGTGCTTTTTAGCTATTTTGCTCATTCCGGAAACGTTGGTGATATTTATTTCAGCATCCGGAGACATTTGTCCTGTGGACATAGCTTCTGGTCCTGTGTACTGGACATCTGGACGTAACATTTTGCAGCTTCTTGCCAGGCAAGTATACCTTGCCATTGTACTGTTATTATTATTCCATATGTTGCATGCATCTTTATTTTCTGTCCTTAGTTCATATATTTTAATTGTTATATAAAATGCTCGCGACGGTGACGTCGCGATATATTTTTATTTATGTATTGCATTGGCCTTGTTCATGAGACTACCCCATTATCATGTAGCACCATTAGGTTTCATTTGACTGTGACACATATTTTTACACGAGTTGTGAGTCTCATATAGATCACGGACGCACGTATTGACTGATCATCGGTACGTGTGGGACGTGCGTTAGGAATAACTGTTGTTAGAAACTTTGCATGCTAGTAGACTTGGCAGTTATTAGAGGTCCATGGACATAGCCTATTGTAGTACGGTGGTCCCATCCTTGTCCTTGTTTGGTTGCAGGATTGGGCTAGGGTACTAAGAATAGGCTATGAGCCAATAGTGTCATGGATGTGACATGCTTAGAGCATGGGTGGGAAGAACAACAAGTACCGCATTTGAGCTCCTTTGCACTTTTTCTGTGACGCCCGGATTCTCCGCTGGAGATACGGATGGTGATGACCCTTATATATTATGTACTATCAGGCGGGCCACCGGCGTTCAAAAGACGACGTGCCTTTTAGGCCCCTGGATCTCCAAAAGAGAACTATGCCAAATCTCAGTTTTCAGCCAGATAGCTCACTTGTGGGGAAAGTTGTTCTTAACTGCATTCACTTTAGATGGTTAGGCGACCCATTGGATATTTATTTCAGTACTTTATTGGTATGTGTTTAAGTATACTTGTTATGTCCCTCTGAGGACCTGGTCCGCTGCCAGGTGTACCTGTTCTTGAGTATTTGCAGGAGCACAGATTTGGAAGGATATAGATGCTTCGTGGATGTCTTCTCTTCGAGCCGTGATTGGTAGCTGGTACTTATTGTTTGAGTGAGTTGTACTGATATTGTATTTACTTTTCCCATTCGAGTTGGTAGTAGATTTGTTTCCATCCAACTATCATCTTTAGATACTTCTTGTTGAGATCTAGTTTCATAGACATTGGTTATTTTATTTCTATATGATTTTGGTGGATGAGATTTAGATTATACCCTGTGACTTGTATTACATTTTATACCACTTGTGGATTTTATATTCATATTACAGCGTACGTATGGATTTGGTTTCCATATATTGGAGTTGCCATATCCATGCGGCTGGCATGCTTACGTGTCCTCGTCCTACGTATTTTTGGGACTGGGGCGTGACATGTTTTTGTGGTGGCCCATGCAGGTCGAGAGCATATTGTCTCGGTTACGTTACTGTGCCGAGCAAGCCTGCACCTAGGACTAGAGTATAGGATCTCATCCACAATTGACTATGATTCATCTTCCTCCTCTCTATTCTATTTTTGAACAATTGCATCATGCTTGATTCATGTACTTCCTTAATAGTTCTTTAAGTATAGCCTTCTCCTAGAATATAGGAGTTCCTGTTGTTAGATGATAATTAGAGTAGCACACCTATTTAGGATACAACGAGATTGTAGATACACCACTAAGTTTAGAATATCTAGCGAACCCTAGAATCCCTTATCCCTATAATTGGTTTACCATTACCCGGATGTATTATGAAGACTTGAGAGTAGTATAGATACTACTAGAGTTAGTTAGAAGTTTACCATAATGGTTGCCCCTAGCATTGAGGAACCCATAGAAAACAAAAACTTAATGTTTGGACTGAACCTAACCTTCATAGTTAGATGATATTGGAACTATAAACTTATATCATTGTCTTGTTATTAGTAGACAGCACCCTAGGGAGCCTAGAGGAATGTAATCAACACTTCTCCCTTGATCATACCCCGAACATAGTAGCTAGCGTACCACTCCCCTTAGAGAACCATGATGCTATCTAGAGCCCTCTATCTTTATTTTTATATTGTTTCTCTGCGACCATAGCGCTCGCTATTTTGCGACGGCTAATTATGTTTCTTCTCTTCATCTTCCAACTCGTGCCATCTGACACTTCGGATAGTAGGCCAAGTAAACTTATTCTTTGTTAAGGGCTCATAGTTTGATAGGCTTATAGTTGTAGCCTTGAGTGTGAAATTTTATGCTTGATAGTTAGAACTTGATAAGTTTAAGTTGTTTTGTAGATTGTGACCAATGATTAACCCTTAGTTTTTAAATCGTGTAATTTTTACCCTCACCTCGATACAAGTTAGACCCCTTTCCCCCTTAACGGCCAGTAACTCTTCTATCCCTACGATTGACACATGTTCTATGAGCACTATGATTAGGACTTAAGGTGACCCTTACCTATATAATACAATAGGAGACCCTAATAAGTACAAGATTTTCCTCATACACCCTAATAAAGAGTTTCTGTTTTATTTACATGTGTAAGATTATTGTGTAGGACCCTCTTAAGACTGTCACCATATTAGTTTAATTCTTATAAGTTGGGTAGTATACCTCACCACCTAGTATCATATAGCCCTTGTGATCCATTGATGAAGAGTAACTGAATGGCATTAATTGTATGCTAACATAAGATGATAGTGTTTATTCAGACTATAGAATTTAGAGGTCCTTGCCCCCATTTGGTCGACTAGTGACTTAGACAAGGAATTAGTATGACAACTGTAGAGATTGTGTAGTCTTTCATTATTATTGCTTATTTTTGCTTTTGTTTTTGTGAACTTGAATTGTTATGAACCTTCTTTCATCATAATCTAGCGTATTCACATTTGCTGTACTACCTTGACTTATGCTGCTATTATAGCCTAGTTTTGCAAGCATATTCTTTATCGAGCTTGCTCATGGCATATGTATTATTGGGTGCACACAATGATACATTGTCTAAATCAGAATCGGTGTATTATGGTCTGATCAACCGTAGTGCACTTGGTTCGCTCTTTGTACTACTACTTTATGTGGATTGAGATATGTAGTGATTAGTAGACGAATATACTTGCCCTAGACATATCTAAGCGTATCGTATAGGCTACATAACTGTACTAATACGAGCATGCAAATATGGATTTACCAAATAGGATTTCAATCCATAACTGCTTTGACAATTCCCAATTGAATTCTTTAAACGCCTTGATCCCAATACTTCTACTCTATTACGCTGCCCTCGAACTCTTTTTATTGATCTTCGTCTTCCCCTATTTCGGAAAGACGAAACCTCGTGCTTGGTATAAGTTTGATACACAGAGAGTACTAGATATACCCCGTAGGCCGATCACATACTTGAGGATTATTCTTTTATAATTAAGGACATATCATATATGATATAATCGGCGTTGAAATTTTGAGGATTGAATGACATGAGTAAATAAATTAAGGGATATTTTCTTAAGGTATATAGCCTTAGGTGATAGGTGGAAATTCTAAGTTGGGTAGCAGTGCATTGTCAGCTCGGGAAGAATTTTTTTTAGATTATGATCGAGTAAGACTAGATTGGGAGAGGTGCAAGCCATTGTAATTTTGAGAAAGTTAGAAGGATGACTAAGATGATGAGGATCAATGAATTGATATTGAGGACCCAATATTTATACCTTAAGTGCATGAGTTAAATTTTGAACAATGAAGGTAGAATCACCAATTTGAATTTAGAGGATAAATATAGAATTTCAGACTTGAATATTGGTGGACTGCATTTAAATTATTTCTTTCAATTTGGTGATTTGAATTAAGAATTAAAATTTTGGTTGGACGACCTATTTGAAATAATGAGGATGTGAATGGAATTTAAGAGTGGAGGCATACAAAATTTTATAAGTGAAAATGGGAATATATTGGACCCAAACCACTTCTAAAGGAGATTATGATAGTTAGAGATCGTGAGGTAAAAGTTATATGAGTATGTAAATCTTGGAGATGTTATGTGGATGTGGATAAATTTGAAACAAGGGGAGAAGAGGTAACCATAGGTTAAATTTTGATTGGAGCAGTGGTCATCTTAACCTAGAAGTGATTGCCATGGATATGATTAGGATTTTAGTTATTGCAAGAAGATTGCGACTGACTTGCCTTATTGTACATAGAGGATTACCCGATTCTGCCTCATTTCAATTTTGAGGACGACATTGTTTTAAGTTCGGCGGATTGTGAAACCCCCTCACCCAAGAATCTGACCCACTTGGCTTAGATAGTGAGACTGAGGCAAGCTCGAATCCACTTAGAAATAGAACACGGTATTTTTGTTAGTTTTACAACAGGGTATCACTTGACGCGCCTTACCGTGCTCCGATAATTGGAGCACTACACTAGTCACTGCCTTCCTACAAATTCTACACCCTTATCCTAGACATGCCCATCTTTCATTCTCATATTTGTGCAATTTTTCAATTGTTGGACGCTTTTATGCAAAAGAGCATTTATGTGACCACACCATTGGACATGACACATGAAGAAACCTATTTTTTTGCTCATATGGATTTTTTTTCCATAATTTTTTTTTTGGGATGTGCAACGTGCAACATCGCCCACCCCTTTAAACCTAGCCTTGCATTTTAAACAATGCAAATCTTATACCATCATTGCATTCTATCGTGGCCTAATTTTAATTTCGAGGACGAAATTTTTATAAGTTGGGTAGAATGTAAAACCCCATTCCTAGAAAATCGTATATACCCTTTATTTATTAATTATTAATTAAATAGTAGTAATTAGGTCTAAATAGGAGAAATATATTTTTAATAATTTTTATGTTAGGTGTTCAGGCACTTAGAGGACTTGTGGGACCATCAGGAATTTTTTGGAATTTATTCCATGTAGGAGACCCCTTGAGCTTTTGCTAGCCTAACAATGTGCAATACCCTACTCTATAAATTTTCTTATGTATGAATATATATATATATATATATATATATATATACAAATATATATATGTATATATATATATTTAAAGAAAAGAAAGGAAAAGAAAAGAAAGAAAAAGAATTAATTTAATAATGATAATAATAATATAATAATAATAGTATTAATGCTATTAGCTAATAGGATTCCCATGCCACCAACGCCTTAGCAAATTAACCTGCGGATTTACAAGCACAGCAACATTGGCTAACCAACTAAGGCCGCCCCCTTTGTAATATAGCAAAACCCAACAAGCACAACAGCAACTTCACGCGATTTTCACCCGCGGCTTACTCCAACCCACCTCCATATCCCTCTCTCTCTCCTAATTATAATATATATATATATATATAATAAGCTCTCTAAAACCCTAACCTAAAACTCCAGACTTCTTCTTCCCATCTAGAGCCGTCACCACAGCCAGAGAAGCCTCCCCAAGCCATCCAACCATTCCGTCGACGCCGACATCGCGATCTGCAGTCTCCCACTCGAGGCACCTTCGCTCCGGCGTGATTTTCCGTTGACTCGCTCGACCAAACGCTGTTCCGTTTTTATAGGTATGATCTTCCCTCAACCCTCTCCAATATTTGTTTTATATCCAACCTCGGAAAACGTGTGCCCCTAGGTGAAAAACAGCGCCCAAGTCAGCGCGAACAGACAGAATTCTGCAATCGCAGAATTCCAGAATGACCGCCCATATTGTCGAGTTCGTATCTCCCACCACAGAGATCCGAATTCGATGATTCTTTTTGATACCTGTAGATTACATGACCTAGTTTATTTTCTGTATAATAACTTTGTGCTATTAGTCGCTGTGGACAGAAATATATTCGTCACAAAACTGCGCGCACCCACTTTTTCCGGTTTTCCAAAAGTTGGAGATCGGAGCGCGCCCCACCAAACGGGACCGTCCCACCGTGTGCCAAGTGTACCGAATGGTGCACGCAGCATAACGGGACACGTGAAAATTTGTGGGGACTGATTCGGACGCGTGTGCGCACCGTAATCAGGCCGTATCCGCGGACACATTTTGTGTCGCCACTTTTGTGGAACTCGCGAGTATTTTGTGCACGCTTGTCAGATTGTGACGAAACTTGCGCCACTGGACTCGTAGTAACGCGCTGGTCCTGTGACCCAATTTTCAAGCATTTCTGAGATGGTTGACCAGATCGCCAATTGGCGGGCCCCACAGTTGACTTTTTGGACCAAATTTTGTTCGGCTCATCGTAATCCAAATTTGGACATACCGTTGGGTTCGTATTGACATCTAGAGTTGTTTGACCTATAGTTTGTCCCATTTAGAGACTGTTACCCTCGGCACGCTTTTCGGTGCAAAGTGGGCCACACGTGGACCCCACTTTTGTCCGAAATTACGGTTTTGCCCCTGTGTCCAAATTGGACGAAAGGGATGTGCTTTTTAGCTATTTTGCTCATTCCGGAAATGTTGGTGATATTTATTTCAGCATCCGGAGACATTTGTCCTGTGGACATAGCTTCTGGTCCTGTGTACTGGACATTTGGACGTAACATTTTGCAGCTTCTTGCCAGGCAAGTATACCTTGCCATTGTACTGTTATTATTATTCCATATATTGCATGCATCTTTATTTTCTGTCCTTAGTTCATATATTTTAATTGTTATATAAAATGCTCGCGACGGTGACGTCGCGATATGTTTTTATTTATGTATTGCATTGGCCTTGTTCATGAGACTACCCCATTATCATGTAGCACCATTAGGTTTCATTTGACTGTGACACATATTTTTACACAAGTTGTGAGTCTCATATAGATCACGGACGCACGTATTGACTGATCATCGGTACGTGTGGGACGTACGTTAGGAATAACTGCTGTTAGAAACTTTGCATGCTAGTAGACTTGGCAGTTATTAGAGGTCCATGGACATAGCCTATTATAGTACGGTGGTCCCATCCTTGTCCTTGTTTGGTTGCAGGATTGGGCTAGGGTACTAAGAATAGGCTATGAGCCAATAGTGTCATGGATGTGACATGCTTAGAGCATGGGTGGGGAGAACAACAAGTACCGCATTTGAGCTCCTTTGCACTTTTTCTGTGACGCCCGGATTCTCCGCTGGAGATACGGGTGGTGATGACCCTTATATATTATATACTATCAGGTGGGCCACCGGCGTTCAAAAGACGACGTGCCTTTTAGGCCCCTGGATCTCCAAAAGAGAACTATGCCAAATCCCAGTTTTCAGCCAGATAGCTCACTTGTGGGAAAAGTTGTTCTTAACTGCATTCACTTTAGATGGTTAGGCGACCCATTGGATATTTATTTCAGCACTTTATTGGCATGTGTTTAAGTATACTTGTTATGTCCCTCTGAGGACCTGGTCCGCTGCCAGGTGTACCTGTTCTTGAGTATTTGCATGAGCACAGATTTGTAAGGATATAGATGCTTCGTGGATGTCTTCTCTTCGAGCCGTGATTGGTAGCTGGTACTTATTGTTTGAGTGAGTTATACTGATATTGTATTTACTTTTTCCATTCGAGTTGGTAGTGGATTTGTTTCCATCCAACTATCATCTTTAGATACTTCTTGTTGAGATCTAGTTTCATAGACATTGGTTATTTTATTTCTATATGATTTTGGTGGATGAGATTTAGATTATACCCTGTGACTTGTATTACATTTTTTATCACTTGTGGATTTTATATTCATATTACAGCGTACGTATGGATTTGGTTTCCATATATTGGAGTTGCCATATCCATGCGGCTGGCATGCTTACGTGTCCTCGTCCTACGTATTTTTGGGACTGGGGCGTGACAATTCCAACTCCCAAGAGGTAAACCCTAATTTTTTCCCTTGTAATTACTCTTATATAGTGTAATTAATAGTTTAGAACCTTTCTAGACCTTAGGGCTACCCGTGGGAGGAAGTTGGAACTAGTTGGGTTGTGTTTGGAGACTTTGACACTAGGTTTTGTGTCAATTTTGGGTGGAATCCGAGATTGGCCCAATTTTGGGTGATGCCCTAGCTTAGACGGACCTAGGTAGACGTTGTCAGGTGTCTTGAGGGTTAGTGCGTGTCTCCGTTCGGACACGTGAAGTCGTTTGGCGGAGAAATGGGCATTTTGGACGTTTTAGGGGTTTTCGTCGTCGCCGGTTCTAAGTGCGTGCGTGTTTTCGCCACGGGCCTAGAATCGATGGGGTAGCATTTTTTCTAGGATTTAGACATCGTTTAGAACCCGTGGATAAATTTTGGACCGATTCCGAGTTTGTTTGGTGTGCGTTTCAGGAGGTTTTTCGAACCGTACACCGTGTGTTCGTCGAAATGACCGAACGGCCATTTCGGTGTGGTTTCTTAGTTTCGAGCTTGTGCGCACGTTGGGTTAGCTTCGGGAAGTGTGTGCTATAATTCTTGGGTTATATTTTATATATATATTTGTGTTTGTGCTTGTAGGGATCGTTGGGCGTGCGTTAGTGAGGCGTTGTGCGTTGTGTTGTGTGTGCGTTGTGTTTATATATATATATATATATATATATATATATATATATATATATATATATATATATATATATATATTTGTGTGTGTATTTCTATATATATATATTTATATATGTATGTGTGTTTTTATGTATATGTGAGTGTGTTAGTGAGTGTTTGTGTGAGTGTGTGTTGGTGTTAGTGTATGTGTAGGTGAGTGTGAGTGAGTGTTTATATATATATATATATATATATATATATATATATATATATATATATATATATATATATATATATATATATGTGTGTGTGTGTGTGTGTGTGTATGTATGTGTATATATATATATATATGTATATTTGTGTGTGTGGTTGTGTGTTTGTGAGAGTGTGTGTTAGTGTGTGTGAGAGTGAGTGTGTGTGAGTGAGTGTATATATATATATATATGTTTGAGTGTGTGTGTGTGTATATATATATATATATATATACACCCACACTAACATATCTACTAACACACACATACTTATGTATATAAAAACACACACATACACACACACACATATACAAATATATATATATATATATATATATATATATATATATATATAGTTGTGTTCATATATATATATATATGTATGTTTATATATATATAGATATATATATGTGTGGGCGTGTCTGTGTGTGCGCGTGTGGCAGAGCAGCGCGTGCCGCAGCAAAGCAGTGAACAGCACGCTGCTGTGCACAGCAGCAGCAGCAGCAGCAGCAGCTAGGCGAGGCATTGGCTAGTAGCTTAGCGAGGGAGAGGGAGATCTATTAGCTAAATAGATTAATAGATAGATAGATTAATAGATTAATAGATAGATTAATATATAGATAGATAGATTAGTAGATAGTTAGATCAATAGTTAGATAGATAGATAGATAGATAGATAACTAGTTAGATAGATAGATATCTAGATAAGTTAGATATCTAAATAGATAGATAGATAGATAGATAGATAGGTAGTTAGATAGATAGAATTCTAGATAGATAGATAGATAGATAGTTAGATAGATACATAGATAGCTAGATAAATAGATAGATAGATATTAGATAGTTAGATAGATAGATTAATAGATAGCTAGATATTAGATAGATAGATAGGTACATACATAGATAGATAGGTAGATTGATAGATGAATATATATATATATATATATATATATATATATAAGTTTGGTTATATATATAAGGTATGTGTATATGTGTGTATGTGAGATATGTATATATATATATATATATATATATATATATAACCAAACTCATATATATATATATGTGTGTGTGTGTGTGTGTGTGTGTGTGTGTATTAGATATATATTTTCTAGACTAGATTATTAACTAGGTATATATCTATAAACATAGTTTGTTAGTTAGAAGGGTAGTTAGTGAGGGTTTAGAGAGGTATCTCAATACCTTGAGATATCAAGGTATCTCAATACCTTGAGATATCCAAGGTATTGAGTTTCGAGCGGGGGTTTTGAGCAATTACCTAGGTTTGAGTTTAGAGATAGATTTTTATGTATATGTGTATTTATTTACGCGTGCTAGCATAGGTTTTAGAGGGTATAGGCGGGACGTATAGCGTAGGGTGAGGTATCGGATACCGAGGGTATCCCGGTATCTCAAGGAGGTGAGTTTGAGGGTTTATTAGCTTAATGACCTAGTTTTGGCCTAGAATTTTAGGGACACCCTAGTTTGACTTAGACTTGACCGTAGTTGACTCGGTTGACCGTCAAAGTCAACTTTTGACCTAGTTTTTACCCAGAGTTGACTTTTTGGACCCAGAGTTGACTTTTTGACCCAGATTTCACCGGTTTGACCCGTTTGACCTAGAACGACCCTAGAAGCCTATTTTTAGTTATTTTATATCTATTTAACTCATTAGAACCCTGTTTAACCTTTCTTTTCGCAATAGGTCCTTGCGACACCAGTTCGGATCGCCAGTTGCTCAGGACGTCAGGCGAGTACATTCTCTGATAGTTTTCATTATCTGATGATTATTATGATTCAGCTTCTAGTATAGTATCATCTGATTTTTTTGGCACAACACGAGACACGGACTGGTATTTCTGGATTCATTTACTTGCGACACGTATATTTCATATTTCTGGCCTCTATTCTGGAATCACTACAGGCATCACTCATGTTTCAGGTCGGACTCATACTTGATTTACGTGTCGGGTCTTGGATTCACTTGTACTCGTTGGGGCAGAGAAATACTCGAGTAGACATATAAACATTCCTAACTGGAATCACCCCCTCTGGTCTAATCTGGAATGATAGCAGCCGCGCACCCAGTGCGCGGTGAGCCGTACTTACCCCTAGCCGTTTACATGTCGAAACAAGTATTTCAAAGACACGAGTTCATTCTTTCTAGTCTGGACTCTCTTGCATTTTTTGCTGGTCTCACTTACATGCTTCTGGACTTGACTCTCTACATGTATTTCATGCTGGACTCACTACACGTTCTTGTGCACAGACTTGATCTTAGTTTAGATTTCTTGTATCTTGCAGTCATTACTATCTTGCTTCTGATATTCATGCATCTTTACCTTTATGCACCAGTGATATGTATATTTCCTTGTTTTATACTTTATTTTCTTTACCTTGCTACTTGCTATAACTGTTTTATAGTTTTTATTATTTAACTAGAACTGCTGTTAGAGGTGTACTTGCTCTAGTCCTGACTGGACATATTTTTTCCAGAGTATCCGGAGGATTGGTGTCCGACGTTTTATGGACCTGAGCCTGTTGATGGTGCAGACATGGACCCTCTAGTTTAGGAGTGATTTCCGGGTTGGTAGCCGGGATCACTAGGACCTTGTTATTATTTTTATTAGCTTTTAGCACCAGATTTGTCTCCGGTTTTGGATTGAGACCTTGTATTATATTTGATTCAGGATGTTGTATTATTATTATTATTTGTTATGGTTGTTTTAGTAGCAGTTGTTTAGACTTTATAGTTGTTAGACTTCTTGTTATCTTATCGTGCTTAGATTCGTGATTGAGTACATTGTGATTATCATTATGATATTGCTCCTCCGTTTGGAGTTGAGATCTTGACAGGTTTATATATTGATTGCGTGAGATTGTTAGCTAGATAGTTGACCTAGACAGCATTCTACCGCCGATGCTGCGGCGTAGGCTGGACGTACCCACAACTCATGCCCGATTTTTCGGGTGCGGGTCGTGACACATTTTTGGTGGCGGCCCCATGCAGGTCTCGATTCGCAATTAGTGCGATGTCGTGGTGGTACAACAACTTAGTTGTACTGCTGCGAGCCTGCTATAGGATCTAGGATCTAGGATGAGAGTGTACTCAATCACGACTAGAAACAATTCCAATCTAATTATTCTAAAATTGCTTCTTTTGAAATATTACTGTCCTTCTTTGATGATATCGTATCTTGCGCCGTATTGACTTCTTTTGATCTGTGTTCAGGATGCCTCCGAAGATACGATCTCATCGTACCGCCCCAGCAGTTGCCACTGAGAGGTCTGCTACCTCTCGTCCAGCTCGTATTCAGGCAGCTGCTACCGCTCCACTCACCACTCCTGCGGTTGAGGGAGCATCTGCTTCTCTTGGTGATCCTTCTCTACCTGTCGATCCGAGGACTACCCCAGTCGTTCCGGTGGTTCCTCTACCACTTCCTACACCAGTAGATGCCGTACAGTTGTTTGCGTTCTTCAGGAAGATGATGGATGTGCAGCACCGTCAGGTAGATGTGATGAGGCTAGGCATTGAGAACGCCCACCAAGTGGCCATGACGGCAGTGGATAGTGTGGCTCAGATCCAGCCACAGGCAGATCAGGCACAGCATTCGAGGCCGGGTAGTATCATTGACTTTCAGAGGATGCAACCCAAGGAGTTCCGAGGTACAGAAGGGATCCTGTACGCGGATGACTGGATAGAGCAGATTGAGGGCATCTTCAGGTTGGCACAGATTCCAGACAGCATGCAGATAGAGGCAGGGACAGTCAGATGTTCGACCTCGCCTTGACATGGTATCGCACTGATACGAGGATTGCAGTGCCAGGGCTTACTTGGGAGGCTTTCAAGAGGCTTTTTAAGGAGAAGTTTTTCCCAGATGTGGCGCTAAGTGCTTTGAAGAGCCATTTCGAGGCACTCGTCCAGGGGAGCATGATGGTGGACGAGTACGCAGCGGAGTTCTGCCGTCTGGACAGATTTGTGGAGGGCTTGAGTGAGGCAGCAAAGGCGAGGAAGTTCTGAATATGCAGCAGAAGCTGGAGAAAGAGGGCATGAAGCAGAAAGATAAGTTCATGGTGGGGGCTATCATCACCAAGCTTCCTCCAGGCTGGATCAAGTTCAAGACTGACATGTACCGTAAGAAGATGGAGATCCAGCTCGCAGATCTTCTTCACTGGATTCACATTGAAGATGAGGCCAGTGGACAACTGAAGTTGGATTCCCTATCCAAATAGTTCGCAAAGGCCAACTTGGTACATGCTGGTGATTCCAAGGGGAAGCAGAAGGCTTCTCACAATAAGAAAAAGAAGGACTTCAACCATCTGAAGGTAAAGTTGTCTTCGTTCAAGCCAAAGACAAAGCCCAAGTCTGAAGTGACTTGCTTCAATTATGGCAAGAAGGGCTACTACCGGAGTGACTGCAGATCCAAGCCCAAACAGACAGAGTAAGGTGAGCTTAACAAGGTTGCTATGATTGTGCAGGTTATCACGAATGGTGTCGACTATGATTGGTGGGTGGACACTGGCTTATCCTGCCATGTTTGCTCAAAGAAGGAGTTGTTCACCACCTACAAGCCTATATTTGAGAAGGTTATGGTGGTGAACCAGGCACACGCTGAAGTACTCAGGACCGGAACTGTGGTACTGAACCTGACTTTAGGGAAGTCGCTGACGCTTCAGGATGTGAAGAATGTACCAATGATAGCCAAGAATCTGGTCTCAGGAAGTCTGCTCTGCAATGCAGGCTTGAGGATGAACATTAATGCTGGACATATGGTGATGTCTTACAAAGGAACATACTTCAAAAAAGCTTTATGTACTGAAAGAATGTTCAAACTTTAACTTGTAACTCTTGCTATAATGATAAATGATGTTGCTTCTTCTGGTTATTCACTTGAGTTATGGCACAATAGACTAGGACATGTTCATTGTAAAAGAACAAACAAGATGTCTAGTCTAGGACTTATCTCCAAATGTGGGGGTAAGAAAGTGGAGTAGTGTGAGGTCTGTGTACAGACAAAGATTACCAGAAAGCCGTTTAAACGGGTTAACCGAATCACAGATCTTCTGGAGTTGGTGCACTCAGATATCTGTGACTTCAAACAGTTCTCCATAAAGGCCAAGATAAAGTATTTTATTATATTCATCGATGACTACTCGAAGTATGCATTCGTCTATCTGCTCAAGTTAAAGGACAAAGCATTTGAGAAGTTCAAGGAGTTTAGGGCTGAAGCTGAACGTCTGACAGGGCAACAACTCAAGAGACTTAGAAGTGATCGATGCAGAGAGTATAGGTCTATTGAATTTACATCATTCTGCAAAGAACATAGAATTGTCAATGAGACGACTGCTCTTTATTCTCCTCAATTAAATAGAGTAGCTGAGAGAAAGAACATGGCGTTGACAGAAATGATGAACTCAATGCTGTTAACTGCGGGTCTTCCAAACTGCTTCTGGAAAGAAGCTGCATTGACGGCTACATTTATACTGAACAGAGTATCATACGCAATATCCGATGTCACTTCTCATGAACTCTGGTTCAAATTCAGACCCAACTTGAATGTCATTCGAGTGTGGGGGTGTCTGCCATATGTGAAGCTCCCGGACTTGAAGATTCAGAAACTGGGTACGAGGACAACGAAGACCATCTTCTTGGGTTATGCTGAGAATAGTGATGCTCGGAGGTTTCTTGATATAGAATCAAATTATGTCATTGAATCTCGTAATGCAGAATTCTTTAAAGATAAATTTGCAAGGCACAAGAACATTATTATCGCGGATATTTCGGAGAATAGTGTGGGTGCACATGAGGCTGAAGCTTCCAAAGAAGATGTAGTACATAAAAAAGTTGTCATTCCAGAGATAATGTTCGAACCAGAACTCACAGAACCGAGAACTAAACGGGTGAGGAGAAAGAAGAACTTTGGAGAAGATTTTGTCACCTATCATGTAGAAGCAGACCCGCTTACCTATGATGAGGCGGTGAAGACCAGAGATGCTGTCTTTTGGAAGGAGGCTATTAATGATGAGTATAACTCAATAACCTCCAACAATACTTGGGTGTTGGTCGATCTACTTGAAGGAGCAAAACCGATTGGATGCAAGTGGATCTTCAAGAAGAAGATGAAGGCCGATGAATTATTGACAAGTTCAAGACAAGACTGGTTGCTAAGAGGTTTTCTCAGAAGCAGGGGATTGATTACTTCGACACATATGCTCCAGTAGCACGGATGACGACCATCAGGATGTTGATTGCTCTAAGTGCAATACAAAAGCTAGTCATTAATCAAATGGATGTTAAGACAATATTCCTGAATGGAGAATTGATCGAAGAGATTTACATGCAACAACCAGAAGGATTTGTCATCAAAGGGCTTGAAGACAAAGTTTGCAAGTTGATAAAATTATTATAAGGTCTGAAGCAAGCTCCCAAGATGTGGCACGAGAAGTTTAATAAAGTCATAAGATCAAATGACTACAGGGTCAGTGAAATGGACAAGTGTGTTTACACTAAGTTTGCTGACGGGAGAGGAGTCATCTTTTGTCTATACGTGGACGATATGCTAATCCTGGGTACGAATCTAGCACGTGTCATAGAGACAAATAAGTTTCTCTCATCTAAGTTCAGTATGAAGGACTTAGAGGAAGTCGATGTTATCCTGGGGATAAAGATCATCTGGACAAACACTGGAGTGGCGCTGTCACAGTCTCATTATATCAAGAAGATACTCACACGCTATGGATATCAGGATCTTCTAGGGATCGATACTCCGTACAGGTGTGACAAGAAGCTGAAGCCAAATCCAAGGGAAAGTATCAGGCAACTGGAGTACTCAAGCGTCTCGGGAGTATGATGTATGCAACAACTGCCACTGAGCCTAACATAGCTTTCTCTATAGGGATGCTGAGTCGATTCACGAGCAACCCAGGTGTGGAGCACTGGAAGGCTGTGAAGAGAGTGATGAGATATCTCAGGAGAACTCTGAAGTATGTACTGCACTATAGCGAGTATCCGACAGTGGTGGAAGGCTTCAGTGATACAAGCTGGTATTTAGAAGTAGAGAGCGAAAGGTCCACATGAGGATACGCCTTTTTCATGGGTGAAGATGCTATATCGTGGAAGTCTAAGAAGCAAACTATGCTCTCTCATTCCTCGATGGAATCTAAGTTTTATGCACTAGCTGCAGCAGTGGATGAAGCACAGTGGCTTTGGGAGCTCATGTATGATCTTCCATTGGTTGGTGCATAAATTTCAGCGGTACCGATATATTGCGACAACCAGGCAAATGCAGCGGTGGCATCAAATGACCTCTTCAATGGTAAGAAGAAGACTATACGGTTGAGGCACTAGTGTCACGCCCCGGTCCCGCCCGGGCCGCCGCTCCGCCCTGCCCCGCCCCGTGCGGCCGGGATCTAACGAACCGGGCATGAATTACCGTGCCTCGGTGCACCGGACGCAAATCACCGCGCCCGTCCCGCGGGTGCGAGGGAGGAAGGGGAGCTAATCGAATGGCCCGAGTCGAGCTTTCGGGGGACGTGATGCCGCACGGGCCTGGGGTTGCGCCCGTGCAAGGCCAATCGTTTAAGTTGATAGTTGGCTATCATCGCATCAATCGAGTAAGCACCGGAAAGGGACTTGTTGCAATGCAATGCATTAGCCAACTGAGTGTTCGGGACAATCGAGGCAACTTGGGTTTTCTTTAGCAAAGGCACACGTTCGTTCCATACATTATGCCCCCTTATACGATAGCATTCTCGGAGCAACAATCGAAACCAGGATTCCGGGTCTTAGGGACTGTGGCACGCCTATCGCTTCCTCGGACGATCCAGTACCTGCGAAAAAGTAAACTGTTGGTGGGTCAGCACTTTATATAAGTACTGGTGAGATAAATCAACTGAACAGAAATAAGCATTCACTCAAACAGGCACTAAGTAATCATGTTATAAAATATTATATTACTAGTGATCTTTCTAGTTTTTACCTAGGTTCGTTTCATGCAGTTCTAGCAGAGTCGATTTACTTGTTTAGAAACATGTTTGGAAACAGAGTTTCATATTGAATATGCAAGCAAGCAAACCGTTCATGTTTCAGGGTGTGCGCAGCGTATCTCGTGCGACTCGAGGGTCTGATGCAAAGCTAGACACACGATGCACATTCTTAGGGGCAGTCACTATCCAAGCCAACACAATGACTTAGCTATATGCAGGGCGATCCCCGAGTATCTCAGGATCGGCAGCAGTTAGTCCAGCATACCAATGACTCATTTCTCTGATGCTAATGGCAGCTGTGACCCATGGTGGCTTGAACGCATGCAGTTCAGCTTTCCACCAAAAGCTATTGTCTGACTGCGTGCGAATGCATGGAACACTATCAAATAAACTCTAGTATGCAGATGAGAGGAACCATCAGAATATACTCGTTGTTGCGGGGCAATCCGACTTATCACTTGAACACGTTCAGGCACAGTATGGTTCTCTCGAAGCATAGACGATAGTGAACATGTTCATGTACTCTAAGCAGGCAATTCAGGATTCTCGTTTAGCAGACATTGATTCAAAGACAAGCTAGGTGAGTTCGTTCATTAACATGCAAGGCAGGTTCTATCATTCTCTTAAGAAAACATTGCAAGCAAAAACTCAGGTTATTATTAAGGCGTGCAAGAATCAGAGAACGAAGTTCTGCCCACTCACCTTGATACATAACGTCGGCGCGGAGCGGGGCGTTACAACTAGGCAGTGAATGATCTGATAAAGACTGGAGTCATTGTCGTAATTAATGTTAAGAGTCAGGAGAACCTGGTGGACCCGTTCACCAAGGGTCTCAAGCGCCAGTTGGTCGAGGACACAACAACCAAAATGGACTTGAAGACACTCTGATATTGTGTCTATGTAATTCTACCATAAAGTTTTATGCTATTAGTTCAAAGATAAATTACTAAGCATCTAGCTTTTGGTTCAAAAAAAGATCATTGACTGGAAGAATATCAGGAACAGTGGGTAGTCATTTGAGACATTGAGGGGTTATGGACCCAGAACCACAGTTGTCTTCTTCTTGTTATTTATGAAGAACAATTTTCTATGGAAGGATGACTTTGATGCCTTAATGAGTTCTCGGGCAGAGTGAATGTCCGGTGTGCTTTACAGGAAGCACGTAGTTTCAGCACTATAATGGACTTGTATCCTATGCTACAGTGGTGTGACATCATAGAGGTAAAAGATGTAAATCCTCGGCATTAAGTCATGTCACAGCAGCGTAGCACCGCGCATAGGCAAGTGGCCTAATGTTGTAGAATGAAGAGTGGTAGGCAGCACTACAAAGAAGTTGATGACCTCATATTACAGTGGCATGACACCACAGAGGTAAAAGATGTAAATTCTTGGCGGAAAGTCATGTCACAGCGGCGTAACACCGCAAGGAAGCTCAAGGCTTCGTGCTGGATAGTTTGGCACTACAAAAAGGGAGTGAACCTCGTGCTACAGTGGATGACACCACATGAGGGAGTGAACCTCGGCAGAAGGCCATGTCATAGCGGCGTAGCACCGCAAGAAAGTTCAATGCTTCATGCCAAGGACTCTTTAAGAACTCACCTATAGTGTATGGAAAGAGATACATGCCGTCTCTTGAGAAAAAACTTGTAGACAACCAAAATACATACACAGAAACCAGGCGTGCACAGGGCCTTCAGTGTGCAACCAGAAGTATAGTTGATGTCATTGTGTGAGTGGAAAGAATTGCAACTATGGTGCAGAATTCAAGGCTTAGTCCATTCTTGTATCATACTATTATTTTGACCCATGCAGGAAGATTCAAGTCGAAGCAACATATATCCTAATGCATGATAGGCAGTTACTGTAAGGATCACTCAACCTATATATTGAAATATGTGGGGATTGTTGGTATTTTTTTTCTTTGGACTATAAAAGAAAGTCCCACATTGGCTACACCACCAAGTGTGTATCTCAAAATAATACTTTGCTGTGTTGAGGTGTGCACATGGGGTGTGGTGAGGCACATGGGTGCCATGTGGGGGTATTTTATTAGGATAAAGAAGGACTAACTCCTTAATGAAAGTATTTATGTTATTTTTCATTCTCTTAAATTTTATTCCATAGGGGCTAAGTCCCAATGGGGCTTAACGACTCGGACTCGGACAAGGACTCGGGCTCAATGACGCAAAGTGACGCTTTGTTGGCGCACTTTGCAATTAGCACGTCAGCATCGGCGTAGGCGCTTGTGCGCATTTGATGCGCTCTCTTGCGTGAGCTGCATGCGCGGTCGCATGGGCGGTCCCATGGGCGGGTCGCATGCGTTGCCTCATGGGCTGCCGCATGGGTTGCCACATGCGTTGCGGCTTGCGCTGCTGCTGCGGCGGATATATTTGAACGGTTATGGAAAGATATGGTCTGTTATTTAGATCCATTTTTTGTGGGATTTGAAATTAATTCGTGCCTATCTTATAGGAATTAGTAATTAATCTGTTACTATCTTTCCGTAATTGTTGGGCTGCTAGGGCTTTCACCCTCTATATATAAATACTCTCTTCGTGCCTCTTTGAGGACTTACTTCGAAATAGAGGAGACGAAGAGAGTTGCAGCAGCCGCCATTGCAGTCCAAGAAGATAGTGCGAGTCCAAGCAAGGAGGTGACAGCAAGCGTTCCAGAAGTTCTACGTGAACTTGCTGGTTCCTGGGAGCAGATCGTGTGGGACAAATCTTGCTTTGAGCAACAGTGATCTTCATCACCCCAGCAAGCAGAGTTTATTCTTCTTCCTCCTCTTCTCTTTTGCTAGTTGTAAACTCTGTTCTGTCTGTTTGCAACTGCGATTGTAAGGAAGAACGAGAAGATAGTTTTCTCTGATTCTTTTGTTCTCTTGTTTCTAGTTGTAATCAGATCTTTTTATTATCTTCTTGTTGGATCGAGAAATATCAGGAAGAGAACTCTTGTGTGAACTCCTGATCTCGAATTCAACTTCTACTTCTATCATCTTTGATTAAGTCTCGGAACTAACAATTATAATAGTAGAGAGAGAAATATACAACTCCGAATGATCTCACAAGGTTGTGATATACTGAAATAGTCAAAAAGAATGAACTCCTGATTATCTCACTTTAAGTTTTTTTATTATATAGTTTTAAAACTGAAAACCTTTATTATATAGTTTTAAAACTGAAAACCGGATTGCTGAACCAGAATAAACAAATGTACGTAGAAATAAAACGGAATAATGCACACTCCTGTCCTATACTGAGGGAGGGGACCAATTACTTTGAATATTTTATATCAGCATATTTCTTTTTTATATCAGCATATTTCTCTTTTATACCCCATTTTGGTATGGATCAAGGTTTCCTCTTTCTGCCAGAGATTCTTCGTGACCACACAAAGATTTGAGCGATACGCATTGCATGCTACTTGCAATGTTGTCCACAAAGTTTCTCTTTATAGAAAACGGCGATAAGATCACTTTTGACTAATTAATTCTAGCTATTCCCTAGACTACTTAACAGCTGCTTAGATATTTAATCTGACATGATTTAGTGGCTCATCATTACCATTCATCAGGACCGGTTCAAAAATTTTGGATGCACAAAAGTCAAGATAATATCGCTTCTAAACAATATATATAAAAAAAAACCTGGATTTTTTAAGAAAATTTTTGAGTTGTCTCTAACTTATTTTTACTAACCCCACCGAATTACCATAATACATAAAAAAAAATATTTTTAATAGAAATTTTCAATTTATGACCAAAATATCCTCAAATAAATGGGGGTGTACATTGAATTATGAGCAAAATACCTTCAAATAAGTGGGGTGTATCTTGAATTATGGTAAAATAAGTGGGGTGTAACTCAAATTTTTTTTTTTTACTTCGTTAAAAGTAGAATTTTATACATTATGGTAATTTGGTGGAGTACACCTTGAATTATGGTAAAACAAGTGGGGACAATGACGGATCCATGATTACACTTCATTGAGAGACACGATCATAAGAGATTTCAGCGACGTCTCTGAATTTTTTTTTTGGTATAATAATATAATATTAAATAATATTATTATTATACAATGAAGAATTACATCTCACAATTGTTCTCTACGAGTTTTCATACTTTGAAAGTGTTTAACAACAATATCTTTTGTAATACTACCGAGCAACTATTTTTTCTATGAAGCATACTTTCTAAAAAAAAATACTAAGCGTTTGATTTTTTTAATATTTGTCATATCTGTTAGTGTTTTTCACTTTGCTTTGAGAGTTTTAGTCCCACATTGGAAAACAATCAATGTGTATATCTCAATATATAGTTTTGCTTAGTATTGGTATATACACATGGAGTGGTGGCCCATGTGGGTTGACTTTCCTAGAGGGATTAAGTGTGAACTCATTTATGACAATCTTTATTTTGTCACCACTTTTGGATGTTTCCCTTTTGAACTAAGCCCCTAGCGACTCGGGCTCAAGGGCGCAAAGTGACGCTTTGTTGGCACACTTTGAACTTAGCGTCAGCATCGTCGCATGGCGCTCATGCGCTCATTTTATGTTCGAGTTGCATGCGCGAGTTGCATGCACGGTTGCTGGCTCGGGCGCATGCTTCGTGGCGCATGCGGACATGCGTTATGCGGCTTGGAGCTATGCGTCCAGGCGCTATGCGGTCAGGGGTTATGCGTCCAGGGGCTATACAGCCAGGAGATATGCGGCCAGGGAGTTAGCATGAGCGAGTCGAGTATGGAGGAGAAATGATCTGTTGTTGACTGCATATGCGGTATTCGTTCCTTCCGAAACATGTGGCATATGCGACGCGCGGGTGTCTATGCACTGTGGCAGCTGCTTTCGGCGCTTGGCGGCGCTACTCTGTGCAACGTGATTGGCGATGGCGGCGACGACGCATGCGGCTCCGGCGACGCATGTGACTTGATGTTTGGTCGGATGGTGCATATGCGTCATGGACTTTCTCAGACCACATATATGCCAATTTTCTCTATTTATATAGAGGAGCTTCTCTTTCATTTCAGAGGTTGGAAAAAACCGAGAGCACCAGCACATATGCGGCCCAGAGTGCTCCCTTCCCAAATAATAATTTTCTAGTGAACCGAAGGTGACTTAGAGCACTCCAGAAGTTCTCATGTGAAGTTGCTGGATCCTGAGGGCAGATCGTCGTGTAGGATGAATCTTGCCTTTAGCACCGGTGGTTTTGATCACCCCAGCAAGAAGTTCATTTCTTTGTATTTTTCTTCTTGTGCTCGTTCTTTCTCATTGTAGCGTATGCGAACGTAAAGAGAAGAACGTTTTTTTCTTTGTTGTTGTATTTTTCATTTTCTTGTTCAGTCAGTTTGTAACCTGTTCCGGGTGCTGTGTGTAAACCCCCTGAATTTTCAAATTATTAAATCTTGGATTTTTCCCAATTTTCTGGAATTTTCTGGAAATTTTCTGTAATTAAAATCAAGGTTTTAATTAATAAATAATTTTAATTGTTAATAAATAATATTAAAATATTATGAAAATAATATTTTTGGGTGTAAAATGAAAAACTGGACTTAGGGTAATTTTTCTGGATTTTTCTGGGCCTCAAACCTATTTTTAAATGCCTAAAAACTATTTATTCATTTAATTAATTATTATTATTATTATTATTATTTTTTTTTTTCCGGCCCAGCCCGTATACCCTGGCCTATTGGGCCCGCGGCCTAGCCCGCCTTAACGGGTCGGGTCGGGCTCACCCGAACCCGACCCGCCGCCAACCCGACCCGCATGAACAGTTCCCCCCAGCCCCCATGACCCCGACTCTTCCGGCGAGCTCCGCGCGCAGCGCCGCCTGCTCCGGCCGGCTCGCCGCGCCACGTCCTCCGCTCTTCCCGGCCTCGTCCCCGGCCAAGCCCTCCCCGAGCACCCTATAAAAACCCCTACCCCTTCTTCCCCAGTCGAATCCTACCGGAACCCTAGCCCGAGCTCACCGCGCCGCCTCGCCTGAGCCAGCCTCCGGTGTCGTCGACCTCGTCCCCGGCTCCGCCCTCCTCCCTCTCCCCTCGCCGTAGCCAACCGTACTCTGCCAGCTCTCCTCCTCCTCCCCAGAACAGCCTCGAGCAGCCCCTCTCCGGCGCGTCGCCGCCGCGCGCCGCCGATCACCGGCTCCGCCCAGCCCCGGCGAACCGCCCTCGGCCCCAGCAGCGCCGCTCCGCCCTCCTCCGGCCGAGCTCCCCTCGCCGGAATCCGCAAAACCTTAACCCTAGGTTCCCTGTGTCCGACACGAGTCGGACACGGTTCGACCCTGATTTTCGGGCCCCCTTCAGGTGCGTGTAACTTTTTGTTCGTAGTTCCGTTTTCAATTCCGCAAATTGCGTTGGGAAGCCTGTATGACCCTTTCGGTGCCCGGACAAACCGCTCGGAGCATCGCGTCCTGTGGTGATCGCACACCGCGATCCAAAAACAGGAAAAACCAGACCCTGTTTCACCCCGGAACTGAGTCCGCCCCGCCAAACGGAACAACTTGGTCGCGTGCGGTCTTCACAGATACGTGCGCACCGTCGATACGGACGTGTGAGATTTCGCGGAAGCTGATTCGGGTGTGCGTGCACACCGGAATCAACGCGTATCCGCGAACATCGCCCCGTATCCACCTTTTCTGCAATTCACCCTAACTTCTTGTACACGCGTCGGATCGAGACGAAACTTGCGCCATCGGACTCGTAGCAATATGCTGGTCCTGTGGGTCAAGTTTGGTTCGATTCTGAGAACGTTGACAAAATCGCGTGTCGTGGGCCCCATAGGCCCCGCTCGACGGGCGATTTTGTGTTCGGCTCATCGGAATCCAAATCTGGAAGTTTCGTTGGGTTCGTATCAGCGTTCCTGACCTATTGACACTAAGTTTGGTGAATTTGGAGACCATTGACCCGGACACATTTTTTGGTGCAAAGCGGGCCCACCGGCGGACCCCGTTTTGATCCGAAACTGTCGTTTTTGTCCTTGTCTTCAAATTGGGCCCAAAGACAGGCGTTTCTAGCTATTTGGCATCTTCTGAGCGTGTTGGTAATGTCTATTTTAGCTTTTGGACTCATCTCTGGAAATTTCCCCGAGTACAATTAATCGGATCCAAACAACAGGCAAGTACCTGCACTTCAAGTTAAATCTTTATATTGTGATAATTAATTCCCTGCTTTACTAGTACCCTTGATGATTACACCTAGTGTTAGGAATACTGGATTTCCTGTCTTGAATATTGGAGTTCATGTCTTGTTTTTCATGTCGGGTGGGAGAATACTAGAAGGCATGTAGTTTACCCTTCCCCTTGTCATGTTTAATAGTTGTTGGTACGCGACTGTACCTCAGCCGGATCTTGATTTTCCCTGTTTAATCGCCGTTTATGACGGCCGAATTAGCCTTATAAACCCCTACATGCCAACTATGTATTCTAAAAACAAACACAAGTTCACACAGATAGTTTCTGGTCATGTTATATTTTTTGCTGACTGTTGTAGTTTTATTTCCTGTTCCATTTAATTCTGTTTTCTCATATTCCTGTTTACAGCTTTAACTCTGAGGTATTGATATTCTTTTATGCAGTTTCTCAACATGATACTCAATTTAATTGTCATAAATATTTAGTTTAATCTTGTGGTGCACTGTGTACTTTGCTCCTTTCCTGACTGGATTTGTTGATTTAGGCGATGATGAGGACCTTGCCCCTACATATTATGGTCCCTATGAGGGTACAGATGATACTTATGAGGAGCCAAATCCCACCCAGGAGACCCCTGCTGCTGAGTAGCTAGCAGTAGCTATCTTTTATTTATGTTTCTTATCTTATTAATCGGGTTTGTCCCCGATTTCATTCTAAATTTCTGTACTAAAATATTTGAATCTGTTGTCGTATTATTTCAGTTGCAATCTTAAGTTTCTGTTCTCATTATTATCTTGCCTATGTTAATTGTGAATGAGCTAGTTTAGTAAATATGGATTTGACCTAGACAGCGTACTACCGCCGACTCTGCGGCGTAGGCTGGACGTACCCACGCACTCGTGCCCGAATTTCCGGGTGCGGGTCGTGACACATTTTTATGGTGGCCCATGCAGGTCTATCCTTAAATAGGGTAATACCCTAGGACAGGGTATGGAATAAGATTGAGGATTCTAGGAAAAGCTCATTCACAGTATAGGGTCCTTATTTCAATTCTTGATATCATTTCTGCTCAATTTTCCTATCGCATTTGATTTCCCAGTATTCTATTCTGATCTTCCTATCCCTTAATCTTTCAGAATGGTCCAGACAAGGAACACAGTAGGAGGCACATCAGAACCAGCTGAGCAGAATGTGCCCGAGACTCTTGCACTCCAGCCGCCTCCATCTGTTCCAGCAGTTACTCTAGATGGGGCACAGCTACTCGGAGTGTTCCAGGGACTAGTGGAATCCCAGAAAGAACAGACTGCACTTCTGCGGACCAGCCTCTCAGAAGCTCTTAAGTCCCAGGAGTCGCCACTCAAGAGGCCAGGGAGTGCCAAAGACTTCAAGAATCTTAGACCCCTGGAATTCTACGGAACTGAGGGCATTCTCTATGCCGATGAGTGGATAGAGAATGTCGAGAGACTCCTGAAGACTGCTCGGATTCCTGATGATCTCAAAGTGGAGTCCGCAAGCCTGCAACTGTTCGACATTGCTCGAACCTGGTTCAGAGATGAACCCCAACTATCTGCTCCTGACCTCACCTGGGAGGACTTCAAGAGGCTATTCAAGGAGAAATTCTACCCCGAAGTGGCTCGGGAAGCTCTCGAAAGCCAATTCGAGAGACTGGAACAAGGTAACCTATCTGTTGATGAGTATACTGCTGAATTTAGCAGGTTAAGCCACTTTGTGGAGTACATGGTTCGTACCCCGGAGGACAGGGCCCGTAGATTCAAGAAGGGGCTGTCTCCGGATATTCGCCTTGCTGTCACCACCAGTCGAGCTCGCACCTATAAGGAAATCCTGAGCGTGGCACAAGGCGTTGAGAGAGATATGGGGCATAAACTGAAACGAGAGAGAGATACCGGAAATACGGGACCCAACAAACGCCCTTTTCAACAACAACAACAACAACAGCAGAGGGCCCCGCAGCAAACTCAGCGTCCTCTCCCTCGAGCTCCAGCACCCCAACACCAGGCTCAAGGACAGAACCAACAAGCTGCTGCTTGTAACTTTTGCCAAAAACCAGGTCATACTTGGCAAGTCTGCAGGAAGAGGCTAGGTGCCTGCCTCTACTGCGGCTCAGCAGCACATCAAATGAGGGACTGTCCTGCTGCTCAATGACGCACCGCTGCACCAAAGGCTCCAGCCCAGGCCAGGGCCCCAGCAGCACAACAGAGGGGACCCCCGCTTCCAACACAACAACAACGCTTTGCTCAGCACCAACAGCAGCAACAGAGGGGTGCACCGCAGCAAGGCCGTGCTTATGCAATGACTCTGGAAGAAGCTGAAGCCACAGCAGACGTGATCACAGGTTCTGTGCTTATAAATTCAATACCAGCTATTACTTTATTTGACTCTGGAGCTTCACATTCATTCATGTCAGTAGATTTCCTTATGAAGCATAGCTTAATCACTAAACCCCTTAGGAATTGTTATAAGATCATTACCGGTGGAGGAATTATCCCGGTTAGTGATGCCTATAACAATTGCCCTATTACATTGTGTGGAAGAGAACTGTATGCTAGGCTACTCGTAATGCCAGTGCCCAGTTTTGATATTATACTGGGTATGGATTGGTTGAGTCAACAACATGCCACTATAGACTGCCACAGAGGTAGTGTAATCTTCAGGCCCCCTGACAAGCCAGAATTTGAATTTGCTAGAGGTTCTAGAGAAATGGGTAATAACAAAATTTGTGGAGCCCTAGTAACAGAAGAATTGCCACTACCCATCATCTCTGAATACCTTGATGTCTTCCCTGAGGATCTCCCAGGCTTACCCCCAGACCGAGAAGTTGTATTCTCCATTGACTTAGTGCCAGGAGTAGCACTAGTATCTCAAAATCCCTACAGAATCAACAAGAAGGAGATAATAGAACTAAATGAGCAAATCAAAGAACTAGAAGACAAATGCTTCATTAGGTCTAGTGTCTCACCCTGGGGAGCTCCAGTATTATTTGTGCCCAAGAAGGACGGAACATCCCGAATGTGTATTGACTATAGGGCCTTGAATGCCTTAACAATTAAGAATAAGTATCCCCTGCCCAGGATAGATGACCTATTTGATCAGTTGAGTGGAGCTTGGGTATTTTTAAAGATTAATTTGAGGTCTGGATACCACCAAGTAAGGGTAAGAAAGGAAGACATCCCTAAAACTGCTTTCAATACCCGGAATGGACACTACGAATTCTTAGTAATGCCGTTCGGGTTGACGAATGCACCAGCAGTTTTTATGAACTTGATGAACAAAGTATTTCAGCAATATCTAGACAAATTTGTAGTGATCTTTATTGATGATATTTTGATCTACTCCAAGACCCCCGAAGAACATGAAGAACATTTGAGGCTAGCATTGGAGACTTTGAGGAAGGAAAAACTTTATGGAAAATTATCTAAATGTGCTTTCTTCCTAGACAAAGTAGAATTCTTGGGACATGTTGTGACTGGATATGGAATAGCAGTGGATCCTAAGAAGATAGCGGCAGTAGAATCCTGGCCCACTCCAGACTCGGTAGCAGAGATTAGAAGCTTCCTGGGACTAGCTGGCTACTATCGGAAGTTTGTGAAGGACTTTGCTAGAATTGCTGAACCCATGACAAAATTAACAAGGAAGGATGAAGAGTTCACCTGGACTGATGAATGTCAGCATGCTTTTGAGGAATTGAAGAAAAGGCTGACTACTGCCCCTATTCTGACCTTACCTTCTGGAACCGGAGGTTTCGCTATTTATAGTGATGCTTCCGGAAAAGGTCTAGGTTGTGTTTTGGAGCAGAACAAGAAAGTAATAGCATATGCCTCTAGACAGCTTCGACCTCATGAAAAGAACTATCCAACTCATGATTTAGAATTGGCAGCTGTCATTTTTGCTCTTAAACTATGGAAGTATTATCTTTATGGAGAAAAGGTGGAAATATTTACAGACCATAAAAGTTTAAAATATATCTTCACCCAGAAAGAGCTAAACATGAGGCAAAGAAGGTGGATGGAACTAATGAAAGACTTTGATATCACCCTTCAATATCATCCTGGGAAGGCCAATATAGTTGCTGATGCTCTAAGCAGGTATCCTATGGCGATGTACTTGACTATGGACAGACACTTGCTCGAGGACTTAGAAAGTTTAGGTATTGAGGTAATTATCCCAGGAAAAGAAGGCCAAATGATGAACTTGCAGATTCAGTCTACTTTAATAGACAAGGTCAAGGAGACTCAGTTTCAAGACGAAGGCCTGCGAAGCCTTCGAGGTCAAGTGCAAGCTGGATTAGTAGAAGGTTTCAGAATTTATGAAGATGGATCACTGAGCCATGGCGATAGATTATGTGTACCTCAAGGAGACATAGGGGAAGAAATTATGCAAGAGGCGCACAGATCGCAATACTCTATACATCCAGGAGCCAACAAGATGTACAAGGACCTGAGGACGCATGTTTGGTGGCATGGCATGAAAAGAGAAGTAGCCAGGTTTGTATCTCGTTGTTTAGTGTGCCAGCAAGTCAAGGCAGAAAGACAAAGACCTGGAGGATTGCTTCAACCCCTACCCATTCCGGAGTGGAAGTGGGAACATATCACAATGGATTTTGTTTCTGGACTTCCAAGGACACCTAGTGGAAAGGATACAATCTGGGTGATAGTATATAGACTGACCAAGTCTGCATATTTTCTACCCTTCAAAGTAGGGCTATCTACAGAGAAGCTGGCAGATTTATATATCAGACACATTGTCAGGCTGCATGGAGTTCCAGTAAGTATTGTCTCCGACTGAGATTCAAGATTCACCTCTCACTTCTGGAAGAGCTTACAAGCCAGTTTGGGGACTCAACTCAAATTCAGCACAGCTTATCATCCCCAAACCGATGGACAATCGGAACGTACAATCCAGACACTTGAAGATATGCTCCGTACATGTGTTCTGGATTTTGGAGGATCCTGGGAAGACTATCTACATCTTGTGGAGTTCTCTTATAATAACAGTTACCAAGCAAGTATTGAGATGACTCCATTTGAAGCTCTGTATGGACGATTCGTACCCCGCTATCATGGGACGACGTTGGAGAAAGAACCCTGCTGGGACCAGAGATGGTGATCGATTCAACTGAGAAGGTAAAGCAAATAAGGGACAGACTTCGAGTAGCTCAAGACAGGCAATGGCATTGGACAAATAGCTACCGAAGGCCCTTGGAATTTGAGGTTGGAGAGCTGGTATTCTTGAAGATTTCCCCGACACGTGGCATCATTAGGTTCGGAAGGAGTGGAAAACTCAGCCCAAGATTTATTGGACCTTTTGGCATTCAGGAGAAAATCGGAGAAGTGGCATACCGACTGGCATTGCCACCCTCTCTGGATGGAGTCCATAACGTCTTCCACGTGTCGCAGCTGAGAAAGTACGTGTCAGACCCCAGCCACATTTTGGATCACTCAGAGCTCGAAGTAGGCCCAAGTCTGACTTACCAAGAGCAACCCGTGGAGATACTGGATCGATCGGAGAAAGTTCTACGGAACCAGGTCATTTTCCTGGTTCGCGTAGCTTGGAAGCACCATTCTCCCGGCGAATCCACCTGGGAGCGAGAAGACGAGATTAGAGAGCGATACCCCTATCTTTTTGAACCCTGAGGTATATTTTAATTCTCGGCCTTTCCTTTCGTGCCTTTGTTATTCTTAAATTTCGAGGACAAAATTTTTGTAAGTTGGGTAGGTTGTAAACCCCCTGAATTTTCAAATTATTAAATCTTGGATTTTTCCTAATTTTCTGGAATTTTTTGGGAATTTTCTGTAATTAAAATCAAGGTTTTAATTAATAAATAAATTTTAATTGTTAATAAATAATAATAAAATATCATGGAAATAATATTTTTGGGTGTAAAATGAAAAACTGGACTTAGGGTAATTTTTCTGGATTTTTCTGGGCCTCAGACCTATTTTTAAATGCCTAAAAACTATTTATTTATTCATTTATTTAATTATTATTATTATTATTATTTTTATTATTATTATTATTATTATTATTATTTTTTTTATTATTTTTCTGGCCCAGCCCGTATACCCTGGCCCATTGGGCCCGCGGCCCAGCCCGCCTTAACGGGTCGGGTCGGGCTCACCCGAACCCGACCCGCCGCCAACCCGACCAGCATGAACAGTTCCCCCCAGCCCCCACGACCCCGACTCTTCCGGCGAGCTCCGCGCGCAGCACCGCCCGCTCCTGTCGGCTCGCCGCGCCACGTCCTCCGCTCTTCCCGGTGTCAAGACCCGCACCCGGTTATTCGGGCACGAGTGCGTGGGCACGTCCAGCCTACGCCGCAGTGTCGGCGGTAGTACGCTGTCTAGGTCATAATCACAGATAATTTTAAATCTATCTCATCCACAATAAATAGACAAGGAAAGTAACAGAAAATAGGAATGCTAACTTTTATAAAACAAATTGTGACAACAGATCCATAGTTAATACAAGCCAGAAGATAGATCGGGGACAAACCCGAGTTTATGCTGAAAGGAAAAAAATAAGCAGCTACTGCTAACTACTCTGCAGAAGTAGCCTCCTGGGTGGGAATCGGCTCCTCATATGGGTCACCTGCTAACTCATAGTGGCCATAAATAGGTGGGGGCATAGTTCTCATCATCGCCTAAAACAACGGATCCAGTCAGGAAAGGAGCAAAGTACACAATGCACATTCAAGATTAAACTAAATATTGGTGACAAGTAGGAAAAGAACTGACTAAGTATCATGTTGAGAATATGCAAAAAGAAGCAACAATAACTAAGAGTTAAAAAGCTATAAACAGGGTTATGAGTAAAACCGGAATAAATGAGACAAGTAAATAAAACTGCAACAAGACAACAGGAACTGCAACAAGACAAGAAACTATGTGTGTGAACTTGTGTATTTAGAATACCTAGTTGGCATGTAGGGGTCTATAAGGTTAAACCGGCCGTCATAGACGGCTATTAAATAGGAATAATCGAGATCCGGCTGATGGACAGTCGTGTACCAACAGCTATTAATCATGGCAAGGGTCAGGGTAAACTACATGCCTTTCAGTATTCTCCCACCCGACACAAAAGCAAGACATGAAATCCAGTATTCAAGACATGTAATCCAGATTCTAACACTACGTGTAAACATCCAATGGTACTAGTAGAGCAAGGAATTAATTATCACAATATAAAGAATAAACTTGAAGTGCAGGTACTTGCCTGTTGTTTGGATCCGATTAATTGGTTCTTGGGGAAATATCCAGAGATGAGCCCAGATGCTAAAATAAACATTACCATCACGCTCAGAAGATGTCAAATAGCTAGAAACGCCTATCCTTGGGTCCAATTTGGAGACAAGGGCAAAAACGGCAGTTTCGGGTCAAAACGGGGTCCGCCGGTGGGCCCGCTTTGCACCGAAAAACGTGTCCGGGTCAAAGGTCTCTAAATTCACCAAACTTAGTGTCAACAGGTCAGGAACGCTGATACAAACCCAACGGAACTTTCAGATTTGGATTCCGATGAGCCGAACACAAAATCGCCCGTCGAGCGGGGCTTGTGGGGCCCACGACACGCGATTTCGTCAACGTTCTCAGAATCGAACCAAACTTGACCCACAGGACCAGCGTATCGCTACGAGTACGATGGCGTAAGTTTCGTCTCGATCCGACGTGTGTGCACGAAGTTAGGGTGAATTGCAGAAAAGGCAGATACTGGGCGATGTCCGCGGATACGCGTTGATTCCGGTGTGCACGCACACCCGAATCAGCTTCCACGAAAATTCACACGTCCGTATCAACGATGCGCACGTATCTGTGAAGACCGCACGCGACCAAGTCGTCCCGTTTGGCGGGGCGCACTCAGTTCCGGGGTGAAACAGGGTCTGATTTTTCTTGTTTTTGGATCGCGGTGTGCGATCACCACAGAACGCGATGCCCCGAGCGGTTTGTCCGGGCACCGAGAGGGTCGTACAGGCTTCGCAACGCAATTTACGAAATTGAAAACGGGGGCAGCGAGGAGAAAGATATGAGTACCTGAACAGGGCTCTGAAAACTAGGATTTTCTCGTGTCCGTGTCGTGTCCGACACGACACAGGCCGTGTCCGATCGAATTAGGGTTAGGTTAGGGCTTCTCTCAGGCGGGATGCGGCGGGGGCCGGCGGAGGGGCACCGGGGAGGGTCTGGACGGCTCGGGGCGGCGTCGCCGGGGACGGATGGAGCCGACCGGGGCACGGCGAGGGCTGCCGGCGTCGGGAGGAAGCAGGGGAAAGAGGGGCGGTCGCTGCTCGGCTGTCGACGAGCGGGGAGGAGGAGGAGGAGGAGAAGAGGGGAGGGCTGGCCGCGGCGGAGGGGTGCTGCGGGCAGGGTGGTGGCGCCGGAGGCGGTGGCAGCGGACGGGGGTTCTCGGGGTTGGCGGAGGAGCTCGGGTTAGGGCTAAATAGGAAGGGGGAAGAGCGAGTGGCCGAGGCGGGCGGAGGCGAGCCGAACTGAGCGGCGGTGGCGCAGCCGCAGGCGGCGGAAGCGGCGGAGGAGGCGGGCGCCGGAGCGGGGAATGGGTGACTGGGTCAGTGAGGGGAGTGGGTCATCGGGTTCGGGTCGGGTTCGGTCGGGCGGACCCGACCCGATCCGTTAAGGAGGGGGTTGGGCCGAGTGGTTTGGGCCGGGGTCTGGCCCAGTGGGCCGGGCTGGGGAACGGGCCGGATTTATTATTAGGATAATAATAATAATAATAATAATAATAATAATAATAATAATAATAATAATAATAAATCAATTAATTAATTAATAAATAGATTTAGGTGATTTAAAAATAGGTCCGGGGCCCGATAAATTCCAGAAAAATTATCCTAAGTCCAGTTTTTCATTTTACACCAAAAAATATTATTTCTATGATATTTTAATATTATTTATTAACAATTAAAAAATTATTTAATAATTAGAAAGCCTGATTTTAATTACAAAAAATTCCCAGAAAATTCCAGAAAATCGCGAAAAAATCCCAATTTAAAATTCTTGCAAAATCTGGGGGTTTACACCCGACCTCGTCCCCGGCCAAGCCCTCCCCGAGCACCCTATAAAAACCCCTACCCCTTCCCTCTTCTTCCCCAGTCGAATCCTACCGGAACCCTAGCCCGAGCTCACCGCGCCGCCTCGCCTGAGCCAGCCTCCGGCGTCGTCGACCTCGTCCCCGGCTCTGCCCTCCTCCCTCTCCCCTCGCCGTAGCCAACCGCCCTCGGCCAGCTCTCCTCCTCCTCCCCAGAACAGCCTCGAGCAGCCCCTCTCCGGCGCGTCGCCGCCGCGCGCCGTCGACCACCGGCTCCGCCCAGCCCCGGCGAACAACCCTCGGCCCCAGCAGCGCCGCTCCGCCCTCCTTCGGCCGAGCTTCCCTCGCCGGAATCCGCAAAACCCTAACCCTAGGTTCCCTGTGTCCGACACGAGTCGGACACGGTTCGACCCTGATTTTCGGGTCCCCTTCAGGTGCGTGTAACTTTTTGTTCGTAGCTCTGTTTTCAATTCCGCAAATTGCGTTAGGAAGCCTGTATGACCCTCTCGGTGCCCGGACAAACCGCTCGGAGCATCGCGTCCTGTGGTGATCGCACACCGCGATCCAAAAATAGGAAAAACCAGACCCTGTTTCACCCCGGAACTGAGTACGCCCCGCCAAACGGGACGACTTGGTCGCGTGCGGTCTTCACAGATACGTGCGCACCGTCGATACGAACGTATGAGATTTTGCGGAAGCTGATTCGGGTGTGCGTGCACACCGGAATCAACGCGTATCCGCAGACATCGCCCCGTATCCGCCTTTTCTGCAATTCACCCTAACTTCTTGTACACACGTTGGATCGAGACGAAACTTGCGCCATCAGACTCGTAGCAATACGCTGGTCCTGTGGGTCAAGTTTGGTTCGATTCTGAGAACGTTGACAAAATCGCGTGTCGTGGGCCCCACAGGCCCCGCTCGACGGGCGATTTTGTGTTCGGCTCATCGGAATCCAAATCTGGAAGTTTCGTTGGGTTCGTATCAGCGTTCCTGACCTGTTGACACTAAGTTTGGTGAATTTGGAGACCATTGACCCGGACACGTTTTTCGGTGCAAAGCGGGCCTACCGGCGGACCCCGTTTTGACCCGAAACTGTCGTTTTTGTCCTTGTCTTCAAATTGGATCCAAGGACAGGCGTTTCTAGCTATTTGGCATCTTCTGAGCGTGTTGGTAATGTCTATTTCAGCTTTTGGACTCATCTCTGGAAATTTCTCCGAGTACAATTAATCGGATCCAAACAACAGGCAAGTACCTGCACTTCAAGTTAAATCTTTATATTATGATAATTAATTCCCTGCTTTACTAGTACCCTTGATGATTACAACTAGTGTTAGGAATACTGGATTTCCTGTCTTGAATATTGGAGTTCATGTCTTGTTTTTTATGTCGGGTGGGAGAATACTAGAAGGCATGTAGTTTACCCTTCCCCTTGTCATGTTTAATAGCTGTTGGTACGCGACTGTACCTCAGCCGGATCTCGATTTTTCCTGTTTAATAGCCGTTTATGACGGCCGGATTAGCCTTATAAACCCCTACATGCCAACTATGTATTCTAAAAACAAACACAAGTTCACACAGATAGTTTCTAGTCATGTTATATTTTTTGCTGACTGTTGTAGTTTCATTTCCTGTTCCATTTAATTCTGTTTTCTCATATTCCTGTTTACAGCTTTAACTCTGAGGTATTGATATTCTTTTATGCAGTTTCTCAACATGATACTCAATTTAATTGTCATAAATATTTAGTTTAATCTTGTGGTGCACTGTGTACTTTGCTCCTTTCCTGACTGGATCTGTTGATTTAGGCGATGATGAGGACCTTGCCCCTACATATTATGGTCCCTATGAGGGTACAAATGATACTTATGAGGAGCCAGATCCCACCCAGGAGACCCCTGCTGCTGAGTAGCTAGCAGTAGCTATCTTTTATTTATGTTTCTTATCTTATTAATCGGGTTTGTCCCCGATTTCATTCTAAATTTCTGTACTAAAACATTTGAATCTGTTGTCGTATTATTTCAGTTGCAATCTTAAGTTTCTGTTCTCATTATTATCTTGCCTATGTTAATTGTAAATGAGCTAGTTTAGTAAATATGGATTTGACCTAGACAGCGTACTACCGCCGACTCTGCGGCGTAGGCTGGACGTACCCACGCACTCGTGCCCGAATTTCCGGGTGCGGATCGTGACACTGTGCTTCTTGGGAGTTGTGTGTCACTGTAAAGAAACTCTTGTGTGAATTTTAATGCACCAACTTTTGTAGAGACGAACTCTTGTATGAGTCTCTACTTCGTGGACCGTTTCTTCTCTGATTACTTCGGGACTAACAATATCTCAGTGTATGCTATTAATTTGTAACTTAATTAAAAGAAATTATATTCAGGTGTTTGTTATTTGTCAAGATAATTTTTCTAATTTAGCATACTTTAGAAACATAAATTTAAAATATGCAATATTATGCTTTCTATGAATTTTTTTTTCTAATTCAAAATCCTAGCCAATAAATTTGGAGTTGATATTATAACTAATACTAAAATTTGTAAGAAAAAAAAAATCACCGGATGCCTAGACCCCCAGTCCTGTGCATGTGAATCTGCCGAGTGTGGTGGACAACTCAAAACTTTTTCTTCTTAAAAATATAAAACAAGACCACAAAGTCTTGAACCCATGTCCTTATATGTTACATACAAATTATATATAAAAACTAACTTTGTTAGGTAAGATCCCTATATTATATTATATGAACACTAATATTTAAAATACTACGAAAGATATATATTGTACTTGTCAAAAGTTTGGATTGTTGTTCTGTCTATCCTATGCGAGCCGGCCCTGCCAATCATACAAGGTGCACTATGATGAAACATAATTTGAGACTGGAATGCAAGCTCTTTCAAATGCAAATCCATAGAAGTTTAAATTTTAAAATCCAAAGCTGGAGATTCAAGCAACACCCACCATAAATATGCTGGTGTTTGGGTCAACCACCATGCAACATATATGTCATACGTGATGTCAATCTGTACCGATCCAACATTTTGATTATACAACTCCGAAATCACCTCGTGACTCTACGACCATTTTTAGTGAGTCGACTACAAAACCGCAACCAGACTCCCTAACGAGCAGCAAAACCGACTTACAAACAATATCACAATATACTTCCACAAATTAAACCATTTCTTTATGTTTGGCTTTAAGTAAATGGTCGAATCCGTTCAATAATTGTTGCATCAATCCCTCTAATTTGGACAGACTAATTGTGACCGCAATCACACTTATAACAACATTTATTATATCATTCACATCATTTTTTAAGAATTGGTCCACTTATATCTTCAATATAAGTGATTTCTTTCTTTTTCTTATGAGAATTCTTTCTCCTTTAATTAAAACTAATATATACGCACGTACGTTGCACATATTTTATATTACTTGAAAAAAATAGTTTATTAAAAGAGCAAACGACAATTTCTTAATTTTATTATAGGTGAAAATATAATAGGCAAGAGCATGAAAGTTGGAAGAAATTAAATGACGGGAATAGGAAAGGTTTCTCTTATCTCTTGGGCTCATGTGCCTACTTTGCATGCATGCTTTATTAACTTTTGTTTTATTCTCCAAACTACCTACTTTGCATGCATGCATATCTTTGTTTTATTAACTATCATTCCCCAAGTTGCCTCATGCATGCATACATATATTTAATATGTATTTAATTACTTTTTTAATTACTTAGATATTCTTATCAACGTTAATACATATATTGAAATGTAATGAAGGGTATTTTTGGAACGAAAAACTTTCACGGTGAAACCTTGTTTTGGCATTATATAGTAGAATAGATATTTCTCACTTCTTCTATTTTATAGTGCAATTGGTATTGATAACGTTTTGTATGATAGAAAATTATAGTAATGCAAAGAGATTGATATAGGGAAAATGAAAGAAATTGTTTCTTCATTTACTTATCAATCAAATAGATAAAAGTCATATTTATATAGACTTACAATGAAGATTAATATCATAATGACAATTAAGAGAAAAAACTACCAAAAGACATAGGTTATGGATAACCAAAGAATATAGATTATGGAAATCAAGTAATTATGGTGGATCATCTATATTTACAACAAAGCCAATATTTTTTAAGTACACGAAAGAGGAAGAAAAAAAATTGTACATAAGAGATATTAAAATATGCAAACCATTTAGCAGAGATTGTTTCGAATTCATCTCTCATTTAAATGTCAAAAATACTACCACAGAAATTTGTACATTAGGAGGTGCCAAACTAATATATATTTTAGATGTACAATTTTTTTATATATATAAAATCAACAAAATTGGGCAAGGCAAGATAATATTCGAGGCAAAGTGTGTGGTCAAAGCTGTTACTGATGATCCTAAAAAAGCAAAGACTTCTGAACACATAATTGATATAAGAGATGAGCACTAATGATTTGTTGGGATATGATGTGTCTTCGGGAGTCTTATCTAAAAAATAAATAATAATAAAAATCTAAAAACCAAAGTACTGATGAGAAAATTGTGTCTTAATCTGCAAATACTGATGGTATTGATAATTAATGATACTATTTGTATACGGTTATCGAAGAAAGACATAAGATTTTAACTGGATAACGAAAAATTAGTATATAGAATCACGGAAGCGTATTATTATTTTTTATTTATAAATGATAGAAGTTGATGACATGCAATGAATATAAAAGATATACAATATAGAGAGTGTACAAAGTTTCGAATGTTATGTCAAAATTTTCAAAAAAATAATGATACTATTTGAGTTAAAAATAAAATATTGTGTTCACACTTAACAAAAATGAAGGATCTACTATTTGCATTACACCATTGCCAAATTGACAGCTTAACGTAGGTTATTGATTTAGATTAAACTTTGGTCGTTTGGTAAATATTATTCAAATAACTGCGATTGGTTTCAGAATTGGCTTCATTTGAAAAGTTACAATTCGTGTTTTTTTTCTGATCAGTATGGTTAAAGTTTTTGGCCTTTAATTTGAATTGGTTCAAATTATGCAACAAAAATATTTGTTGTTGTCACAAATTTTTAGAAGACTTTTCTTTGGAGTTAGGCTCCAACTCGAATTCGGACGTAGACGAAAAACGCAAAATAACATTTTGACGGTGCACTTTGCACGTCGTACATATGCATTGGACTCGAAGATGACGCACTTCCGCGTGATTAAGTGGTTCGCCACAGAAACGACTTTATGGTTTTTTGCACACGTTTTTAGTGTACGGTAATTACTGCTAGGGGTTGGCTCCCTTGTACAAGATTTGTGTGTTTTGTACTTGTGAAGACACAAGACAGAAGAGAAAAAAGAGGAAGCAGCAGTTGCAATAGAGTACCTTGTCCATGCTTTGCCCGACGTATAACAGGGTGACATTATCGAGCGTTCCAAAAGTACTTAATAACTTGTTAGTTCCTGAAAACGAATCGACAGAAAGGGACGAGTATCGCTTTGAGTAATGACGATCTTCGTCATCCCAGCAGTGCGGCGGTGGCAACAAGTGCTAGTGGATCTTCTCCATAGCAACAACAGTTCTTCGTTGTATAAGTTTTTTTTTAAAGAACCTCGGTTCCAACATCAAGCAACTTAGTTGTTTAAAAGAAGAAGACATCAACATCCTTGTTTGTCTTTAATAGATTCATACGCATAAGAATGTTAGGTTGTTTGTGTTGGGAACAAAGCGCGAAAATCGTTCCCCCAAACCAGAGAGCTCTGCGAGAGAACCGAGCAAAAACACACAAACCAAAAATGCCAAACACAAATCGCAGACACAAAGATTTTTACGTGAAAAATCCATATGAAAAAAACTACGGGATGATCGGAGTCGAACCCTGAAGAACCTCCACTAATGGAATAAAGAGATCACACCCTCTACAAGCTCCTCACCGATCCAAACGGATCACCACAACTCACTGGAACAAAAAATAGATTACAACCACGAAGATAGAAGACAATGAAAAATACCCGAAATTAATATCCTCCTCCGAAACGGCCTCAAATCTTTCTTTCTCCTTCCCAAAGTTGCAATATCACTCTTGCCTCCTTTTATCCTTTCTCTTGAGATGGTTCGTTAGGGATTAGAGTTAGAAAAACCTAATATATACCCCATAATCCCGCAACTAAACCTGGACCGTAAGATACGATCCAAGGATGCATAAAACACCCCATATTTAGCCGACACCGAACTAGGCAGAATAGGTGAATGTGAAACAATCGGGACATAATCGAAACAGAAGCTTTCTGGAACACCCAGACCGAACTCGGGCCTAACTTGGCCTGGGACCGAGTTTGGGCCGAGTTCTTCTCCCCTAATTTCCAGAACTGCTGTTGTTGGTCTCGAGTTTCTTCGTCGTCTCCCCGAGCTTCTCCGAAACAATGATGACACTTATCGCATTCCGGGGTATTCTTCACATAGGTTGAAAATCTCACCCACTCCAACAAATCTCCCCCTTCACAACTATGTGGAGGGGATCATCATCCCGACGATCCACCTGCAGTACTCAAACTTTTCTCTTGGTAGAACCTTTGTGAACATGTGTGCTCCGTTGTCATCTGTATGAACCTTCTCAAGCGCCGCTTCCTTCTTGTCAACCATATCCCGTAACCAATAAAACCGGGTATCAACATGTTTGGACCGGCTATAAAATATTTGGTTCTTCAAAAGGTGAATTGCACTATGGCTATCGCAAAGCAAAGTATATTGTTCTTGCTTTAGCCCAATTTTCTGCAACAACTTCTTCATCCACAACAACTCCTTGCAACCCTCCATCCCTGCAATGTATTCTGCCTCTGTCTTTGACAAGGCAACACACTTCTACAACCGCGACTGCCACGATACCGCTCCACCAGCAAACATCATCACATAGCCCGAAGTCGATTGCATAATGTCTACATTTCCAGCCATATTAGCGTCAGTATTGTAGTGCCCCTGTAAAACCCCTAATTTTTAAACCGTATTAATTAATTAATTTATTAATTTATAGTAATTATGAGCTAATTAGAGAAATAAAATTTATTTAATTTTTATTTTAGGTATTTGTGCATTTAGAGGATTTATGGAGCAATTATAAAGTTTTCCTAATTAATTCCATGTAGGAGACCCTTTGGACAGTTGATAGCTTAATGGTATGCACTAATATAATTTTTAAAATTTTCTATGTATATATAAATATATATATATATATATGTTATTATAAAAGAAATTAGAAATAGAAAAGAATATTAGAAAGAAAAAGAAAGAAAAGAAAAAGAAAAAGAATAAAGAAACCCTAAATGAATAGGAATTCTTAATGGTTTTAAACCCAAAACCTAAATAAACCCTAACCCGTTCACTACCCGCTGTGCACCATGGCCCGCTAATAAAGGAAACAGAAGCAGCAGCGGCTACCCCCTTGTTCCCCCGTTAGCGGATGAGACCCGCGCCACTCTTCTCCATATATATATATATATATATATATATATATATATATATATATATATATATATATATATATATATATATATATATATATATATAGTTAAAACTTAAATCCTAACCCTAAATTCATCAATTCCTTCCAACCATCTCCCCTGTGACCGTCGCCCAACTCGAATCCACCGCCGCACAGCCTCCTGGACCGCCGGAGAACCGCCGCTCGCCGTGACCGCGACCCCGCACCGCGACAGATTCTGAACTTCAACTTACCTGTGTTCACGTCTCGATTCCTGCGCCACCGCTCAACCAAACTCGACTCCGTCTTCACCGGTATGTTCACGACCTATCCCCCTTCCATATCTGTGCATTAGTTTACCTCAAACATAATGTAAACCCAGGCGAAAACAACGACCAAGTTGGCAAAAAAAGACAACTTTTGGGATCGTAGAAAACTGCGGTAACTACCCATGTTCACGGACTCGTATCTTCCACCACAGAGATCCGAATTTGGTTTTTCTTTATGGTATGCGAAGACCACCTAACCTAGTTTATTTTTTGTCAAATACAATAATTTATTAGTTTGTGTGTAGAATTAAATTAAATAGAAAACCCCGAAAACCTGCTTTTTACAACTTTCAGAACTTGTGATATGGAGCGCGCCCCGTCAAACGGAACCGCCCCGTCGTGTACCAAGTATACCGAAAGGTGCGCACGGTATACCCAGACATGTGGGCTTTCGTGAAAACTAATTTGGAAGCGTGTGCGCGTCGGAATCATCCCGTATCCGCAAAAAATTCCCGTATCATAACTTTTGCTAAACATCGTACAATTTATTGTACGCTCGTCAGAACGCGACAAAACTTACGCCATTGGAATCGTGGTATCGCGCTGGTCCTGTGACCCAAGTTTCATAGAATTCTGAGATAGTTGACCAAGCCGCCTATTTGTGGGTCCAGGTTGACTTTTTGGGCGAATTTGTGTTCAGCTCATCGGATTCCAAAATTGGACGTACCGTTGAGTTTGTATCAATGTTTAAAATTGGTTTGACCTATAATTTGTTCCATTTAGAGACCTTTACCCCTGGCACACTTTTCGGTGTAAAGTGGGCCACATGTGGACCCCGCTTTGACCCAAAATTACCGTTTTGCCCCTGTGTCCAAATTGGACGAAAGGGTAGTATTTTCTAGCTATCTCGCTTATTCTGGGAACGTTGGTGATATTTATTTCAGCATCCGGAGACGTTCATTCTGAGGCCGTAGTTTCTGATCCTGTGTGCTTGACTCCTGGACGTTACACTTTGCAGCTTTCTTACCAGGCAAGATACCTTGCCAAATTGTTTACAGTACTTTGCATGCTTATTATATTTCTGTATATTCATTGCATGTGTAGTTTCTTTCAGTCGTTACTATATATTAGATATGTTGACACATACTTGACACTTAGTATCATAGAGGACTATCAGTAGGTGTAAGGGCTTTAACCACTCTTGTGAATCGTAGTAAATAGCACGCACTATGGTAGTCGTGTACGATGGTCGCTACCCCCGCGGTATGTCAATTGATGGAGTCACGAGGGTCGCTACCCCCGCGGTATGTCAGCTGATGATGTTCTAGACGGGTGTGTGAGTTGTGCCCACATGTCGAGAAGTTGTCCTCATTTGCATTCATATAGATTGTCTTGTACAGCGTACTTATATATTTTTCACCTATATTGCATGTTTACTGTATTCAAATTGGCATGCTTCTATGTATCTTGTAACGTCCCTCTGAGGACCTGGTCCCTTTCCAGGTGTAGATGTTCATGACTTTTCGTAGGAGCACGGATCAGGACTTACCACTTATCTCTTCCGATGAGGTCTTACCTTCGGAGCATCTTTGATTATCTCTAGCGACGGATCGCTTCGCTGATACCTTTATATCATCATCTTATTTATATTAGAGATTTACCCTCCTCTCTCATTTTAGTATTGATATAGTCATTGGTAGTGGATTTGTCTCCACCTGACTATTATTTTGGATTATTCAGACTCATTATTCTAGTTTAGTTATTTCCTTTTGTGACTTGTTGTGTGGATGAGATTTAGTATATCGGTGACTTGTGACAATATTTATACCACATGTGAGTTTATATTCATATTACAGCGTACGTGTGTATTATGGTATCAAGATATTGGAGTTTCCATATACATATGACTGGCATGCTTACGTGTTCCTAGTCCTACGTATTTTGGGACTGGGACGTGACATATTTTTGTGGTGGCCCATGCAGGTCGAGAGCATATTTTCTCGGTTACGTTACTGTACCGAGCAAGCCTGCGCATAGGATTGGAATATAGGATCTCATCCACTTACTTAATCACCTCCCTTGATTGTTTTGCATTCTCATTTGATTGCTTGCGTTGCATCTTGCTTGATCCCTTCTCAACATCAATCTTCTCTCATGCTTGATAGGGGTTAGAAAGATGACTTGTACTAGGTATATACACTATAGTATTCAATAACACTATTAGTTAAATTTTTGTAAGTTTGGTAGTATGCCTCATATCCTAGTATCACATAGTCCTCCTGACCAATTAATGAAATATAAATGAATGACACCAACTATCGGCTTGCATAAGAAGATAGTGTTTATCTAGACTATAGAACTTTAGTGTTAATCTAGACTGTAGAACTTATAGGCTCATACACCCATTTGGTTGACTTTAGACTTAGACAAGAAATTAGTATGGCAACTGTAGAGGCACAACACCGATCTTCCTGGTGAACTTAAATTATTCTGTACCTTCCTCCATCATAATCAAGCGTACTTATATTTTTTGTACTACCTCGACTTATGCTGCTATTATAGCCTAGTTTTGCAAGCTTATTCTTTTATTGAGCTTGTTCATGACATATGTATTATTGGGGGCCCACACTAATACATTGTCTAAATGAGAATCGGTGTATTATGGTCTGATCAACCGTAGTGCACTTGGTTCACTCTTTGTATCACTACTTTACGTGGATTGAGTTATAGTTGACTCAACTTGTTAGACAAATATACTTGCCCTCTAGACTGGTCAGAGCATATCATGTCAGGTACATAACTGTTCTGATGTGAACATGCGAATAGGAATTTACCAAAATAAGGTTTTAATCCACAACTGCCTTAGCAACTCCCCATCGAATTCTCTAATCCCTTGAATCCCGTACTTGTATTCTATCGCCTCCTCCTTGAATTCCTTATTGTTGTTTTTCGTCTTCTCCTATTTTGGAAGGACGAACGTTCGTGCTTTGTATAAGTTTGATACACGGAGAGTACTAGATATACCCCATAGGTCGAGCACTCATGATGACAAATAAGAGAGCGCATGCACAGGAAGTCGTAGATACAGGTACGACCTTTAGTTATATTTGTCATTGCATACTCATGACCCCCTTTATGACACGGGATCTTAGATGTATAAATAGCCGTAGAATTATATATAAGGTAGTTTAGCAGTTATGAGGATGTGTTGATATCCTAACTAGATGGCATATCCACGAAGCTAATGGATGACATGCGTAGCAGTAGTAGTATTCTTTCCCTATCATCGTCTCGCCCCCTTGGGTGGATCATCTTCTCTTCCACCTACATCCTTTATATTGTGCTTAACTCTTCCTATCATAGTCGTATCTTTCGTGCCAATAGAAATTGTTTGATTACTTCAACCTCATCCTTATTTTGTTAGTTAAAAACATAAATGTGTTAGTAATGATTAATAACTAAAGGATGAGTTCTTAATAATAACCCTTATGTATATGTGCTATAGCAATATCTGTATCCTCTTATTATTTTAAAAACTATGTATAGCATCCCTTAGGCTAATAGAAATTTGTTAGACTGTTTGAATTAGTTCATACTTCTAATAGTTTTATAGGTTAGTCAAGACCTTAAATTGTTACCCAAAAACCTAGACTAAACCTAGGAAAGAGTTGAAGGTACTTGTTACGAACTGACAACTATGACAAACTGCTGGTAAAGTAGCGACATCTGCAGCTAGACCGTTGTAGTAGAGTAGTCAAAGTATTTGTAGACATATTGGTCAGGTGGCATGGCAGTATTAGACTACGATACTTGATGGTTACAAAGAAAAATCATGATTATGAGATTTCAGACAGGTATCCCAAGATTCTCGATCCAATAAATAAATTCGTCCTACAACCTAGACAATAGCCTCAAGAGACTTTGACTACTAGTAGAATTCTTGTAAGTTGGGTAGTGTAGATGAGTTAGAATTGGAATAGTGTATGGACAATAAATGAGGAAGTATTAGAATGGCAAACCATGACTTTTAGGAAGCACTGCTAGATAGCAATGTAGTATAATAGCTATAGTAATTATTATGAATATGGGTTAGTGTCAATTTCGAGGACGAAATTTTTGTAAGTTGGGTAGAATATAAAACCCCTAATTTTTAAACCGTACTAATTATTTAGTTAATTATTTAATTAATTTATAGTAATTATGAGCTAATTAGAGGAAATATAATTTATTTAATTTTTATTTTAGGTATTTGTGCATTTAGAGGATTTATGGAGCAATTATAAATTTTTCCTAATTAATTTCATGTAGGAGACCCTTTGGACAGTTGATAGCTTAATGGTATGCACTAATATAATTTCTAAAATTTTCTATGTATATATATATATATATATATATATATATATATATATATATATATATATATATATAGGTTATTATAAAAGAATATTAGAAAGAAAAAGAAAGAAAAGAAAAGGAATAAAGAAACCCTAAATGAATAGGAATTCTTAATGGTTTTAAACCCAAAACCTAAATAAACCCTAACCCGTTCACTACCCGCTGTGCACCCCGGCCCGCTAATAAAGGAAACAAAAGCAGCAGCGGCTACCCCCTTGTTCCCCCGCTAGCGGATGAGACCCGTGCCACTCTTCTCCCTATATATATATAGTTAAAACTTAAACCCTAACCCTAAATTCATCAATTCCTTCCAACCATCTCCCCTGTGACCGCCTCCCAACTCGACTCCACCGCCGCACAGCCGCCTGGACCGCCGGAGAACCGCCGCTCGCCGTGACCGCGACCCCGCGCCGCGACAGATTCTGAACTTCAACTTACCTGTGTTCACGTCTCGATTCCCGCACCACCGCTCGACCAAACTCGATTCTGTCTTCACCGATATGTTCATGACCTATCCCCCTTCCATATCTGTGCATTAGTTTACCTCGAACAATGCATAAACTTAGGCGAAAACAGCGACCAAGTTGGCAAAAAACAACAACTTTTGGGATTGTAGAAAATTGCGATAACTATCCATGTTCACGCACTCGTATCTCCCACCACAGAGATCCGAATTCGGTTTTTCTTTATGGTATGCGAAGACCACCTAACCTAGTTTATTTTCTGTTAAATACAATAATTTATTAGTTGCTGTGTGTAGAATTAAATTAAATAGAGAACACCCAAAACCTGCTTTTTATAACTTTCAGAACTTGTGATACGGAGTGCGCCCCGCCAAACGGGACCGCCCCGTCGTGTACCAAGTGTACCAAAAGGTGCGCACGGTATACCCAAACGTGTGGGCTTTCGCGAAAACTGATTTGGACGCATGTGCGCGTCGGAATCACACCGTATCCGCAAAAAATCCACGTATCGCGACTTTTGTAAAATACCGCACCATTAATTATACGCTCATCAAAACGCGACAAAACTTATGCCATTGGACTCGTGGTATCGCGCTGGTTCTGTGACCCAAGTTTTACGCAATTCTGAGATAGTTGACCAAGCCACATATTTGTGGGCCCCATAGTTGACTTTTTGGGCAAATTTGTGTTCAGCTCACCGGAATCCAAAATTGGATGTAACATTGAGTTCGTATCGACGTTTAGAATTGATTTGACCTATAATTTGTTTTATTTAGAGACCTTTACCCCTGACATGCTTTTCGTTGCAAAGTGGACCACAAGTGGATCCCACTTTGACCCAAAATTATTGTTTTGCCTCTGTGTCCAAATTGGACGAAAGGGTAGTATTTTCTAGCTATCTAGCTTATTCTTGGAACGTTGGTGATATTTATTTCAGCATCCGGAGACGTTCATTCTGAGGCTGTAGTTTCTGATCCTGTGTGCTGGACTCCTGGACGTTACACTTTGCAGCTTTCTTACCAGGCAAGATACCTTGCCAAATTATTTATAGTACTTTGCATGCTTATTATATTTCTGTATATTCATTGCATTTCTGTATATTTATTGCATGTGTAGTTTCTTTCAGTCGTTACTATATATTAGATATGTTGACACACACTTGACACTTAGTATCATAGAGGACAATCAATAGGCGTATGGGCTTTAACCACTCTGGTGAACCATAGTAACTAGAACACACTATAGTAGTCATGTCCGATGGTCGCTACCCCCACGATATGTCGATTGATGGAGTCACGAGGGTCGCTACCCCCGCGGTATGTCGGCTGATGATGTTCTAGACGGGCGTGTGAGTTGTGAGGCTTAGATCGAGTAGCCTACCCTTGCCCATACGTCAAAAAGTTATCCTCATTTGCATTCATATAGATTGTCTTGTACAGCGTACTTATATATTTTTCGCCTATATTGCATGTTTAATGTATTCAAATTGGCATGCTTCTATGTATCTTGTTACGTCCCTCTGAGGACCTGGTCCCTTTCCAGGTGTAGATGTTCATGACTTTTCGTAGGAGCACGGATCAAGAATTACCACTTATCTCTTTCGAGGAGGTCTTACCTTCGGAGCATCTTTGATTATCTCTAGCGACGGATTGCTTCGCTGATACCTTTATATCATCATCTTATTTATATTGGAGATTTACCCTCCTCTCTCATTTTAGTATTGATATAGTCATTGGTAGTGGATTTGTCTCCACCCGACTATTATTTGGATTATTCAGACACATTATTCTAGTTTAGTTATTTCCTTTTGTGACTTGTTGTGTGGATGAAATTTAGTATATCGGTGACTTGTGACAATATTTATACCAGATGTGAGTTTATATTCATATTACAACGTACGTATGTATTATGGTATCCAGATATTGGAGTTGCCATATACATACGGCTGACATGCTTACGTGTTCCTAGTCCAACGTATTTTGGGACTGGGGCGTGACAGCCCCGCTCCGCGTAGGCACTATGTACCAGTGATATCGCTTTGCTTGCTCAAGCGGAAGTCTTCTCGGAGAGTTTTCGATCGAAACACAAGACTATTGATCTAGGTGAGTGGACAAAAACTTTATTCTCTGATTCTTGCACGCCTTAATAATGAATCTGAGTTATTGAGATGCTTGTTTGCTTAAAAAGATAGTTTCATAAGAAGAATGATAGAACCTGTCTCTGCATGCTTAATAAGAGAACTTGTATAGCTTGTCATTGAAACGAACCTGCTTGCCTAACTAGAGAACTTTAATTCTTGTCTAAAAGAGATAGAGATAGAACCATTGGCATGCTAAGAAAAGATAAAAATGTTGCATGCTTAGTTACACGGACACCGCTATCGAACGAACCGCTGCCTTGCTAATAGATAAGAGAAATAGATGTTCATATGTTTCCATCGTATATGCTAAAGAAAAAGTAGAACTGCATTCTTAGTTAAAGAGATAGAGAACTATTTCCATGCTTGCTTGCTTAAATAGAGATTGCTATATGTTTCTATAGAAGTTATCGAAATGGTTGAACGGTATCATAGCGATGACAGCCAATATGCATAAGAGATAGAAATGGCAGCCTGTCCGCACATAGACAAGATACAGAGACAGAGACAGAGATAAAGAGAAGAGATTGAATATATGCTTGTTATTGAACTGCTGCATCCATATAAAGTTTATCTGATAAAGTTGCATTCATGCATTGGGCTTAGACAACTTGTGCACAGGGATTATCCCACGAACGATTTTCTGGGGCACTGGGGACCGTTCGCCCTGGGGGGATCAGAAGAATACCTGAGGCAAAGAAGTCCTCGCGATCATGGGATATTCATGTCTATTAGATAGCTGGTTCACGTGTCAAAGCAGCTAAGTATATGAGAGAGTATACATTAGTGCAGTGCTGGGCCGTGTGTAAAACCCCTAATTCTGAAAACCATATTAATCTTTTTAATTAATTATTTAATTAATTTATTATAATTATTAGCTAATTAGAGGAAATATAATTTAGTTATTTTTTTATTTTTAGGTGTTTGTGCAATAGGGGATTTATGGAGCAATTATAAATTTTACCCTAATTATTTTCATGTAGAAGACCCTGTGGACGACTGACAGATTAATTGTACGCTCTAAAATATAATTTCTAAAAATTTCTATGTATATATATATATATAGTTTATTATAAAAGAGAATAGAAATAGAATTAGAAAAGAAATGAAAAGACATAGAAAAAAGAATAAAGAAACCTAAATGTTAACTAAAACCCTAAACCCCATTACCTATTAAACCCACTACTTAAATCTACCCTACCTGATACAAACCCCTACTCGTTAAGAAACTTAAGAAACAGCAGCAGCGACTGCACCCCCACAACCCTGCGCGTAGCATTCGACCCCCCCCCCCCCCCGCCGCTATATACATATATATATATATATATATATATATATATATACCATACTTCATTAAACCAAAACCCTAAACCTAAAATCCCTCCACCCTGCGACCAGAGCCGCCGACCCAGAGCCAGCAGTTTGACCGCGATTCCCGCGCCGACGTGACCGCGATTCCCGCGCCGCGACAGTAGAAAATACACAGCAGTTTGAACAACGACGTACCTCTGTTCATGCTTCGTTTTCTGTGCCATCGCTCGACCAAACTCTATCCCATCTTCACCGGTACGTTCACGACCTATCCCCCTTCCATATCTGTGCATTAGTTGACCTCGATCAACGCGTAACCCTAGGCGAAAACAACAACCAAGTTGGCAAAAAACGACAATTTTTGGATCGCAGAAAACTGTGGTAACTACCCATGTTCACGGATTCGTATCTCCCACCACAGAGATCCGAATTTGGTTTTTTTTTGGTATACGAAGACTACCTAACCGAGATTAATTCCTGTCAAATACAATATTTTATTTGTTGCTGAATGTAGAAATAAACTAAGTTAAAAATCCCAAAAATATACTTTTTCTAACTTTCAGAATTTGCGATACGGAGCGCGCCCCGCCAAACGGGACCGCCCTGTCGCGTACCAAGTGCACCGAAAGGTGCGTACGGTATACCCAGACGTATGGGCTTTCGCAGAAACTGATTCGGACGCTTGTGCGCGTCGGAGTCAGCCCGTATCCGCAAAAATTTTCCGAATCGCGACTTTTGCAAAACCCTGCGCCATTTAGTGTACGCTCGTCAGAATGCGACGAAACTTATGCCACTGGACTTGTGGTATCGTGCTGGTCCTGTGACCAAATTTTTACGCAATTCTGAAATAGTTGACCAAGTCGCCTATTGGCGGGCCCCACGATTGACTTTTTGGGCAAAATTGTGTTCGGCTCACCGGAATCCATATTTGGACATACCGTTGGGTTCGTACTGACATTTAGAGTTTATTTGACCTATAATTTGTCCCTTTTAGAGACCTTTACCCTTGGCACGCTTTTCGGTGCAAAGTGGGCTACCGGTGGATCCTACTTTGACCCAAAATTACCGTTTTGCCCCTGTGTCCAAATTGGACGAAAGGGTAGTGATTTCTAGCTATCTCACTTATTCTGGAAAGTTGGTGATGTCTATTTCAGCATCCGGAGACGTTTATTCTGAGGTCGTATTTTCTGACTCGTGATGTTTGACATCTGGACGTTACATTTTACAGCTCTCTTGCCAGGCAAGTATACCTTACCATTGTACTGTTATTCATATTCTATATGTTGCATGCATCTTTATTTTCTGTCATTAGTTCATATATTTTAACTGCTACATAAAATGCGCATCCAAGAAAACTTGGGTGCAACGACAACGTCGTCGTGATTGTTTTTATTATGTATATGCATTGACCTTGTTTATGAGACTGTCCCATTATCATGAAGCATCATTAGGTTTCATTGGCCGTGACACAGCTGTTACACGAGTGTGAGTCTCATGTAGATCACTGACTGCGTGACAGGTTTGGCCTCCTGTACGTATGAGCCGTGCGTTAGGGATAACTGCTGATAGAAACTTTGCATGCTAGAAGACTTAGCAGTTATTAGTAGTCATGGACATAGCCTATTGTAGTACGGTGGTCCAATCCTTGTCCTTGTTTGGTTGCAGGGTTGGACTATTGTACTAAAGGTATGCTATGAACCAAATCGTGTCATGGATGTAACATGCTTAGAGCATGGGGTGGGAAGAACAACAAGTAAGGTATTTGGGCTCATTTGCACTTTTCCCTTTTGTAACCCGGAAGATCCACTGGAGATACGAGCGGTGATGACCCTATATATTATATATTATCAGGCGGCCTCTGCCGTTCAAAAGACGACATGCTTTTTAGGCCCTTGGATCTCCAAGAGAACCATGTCAATCCCATTTTAGCCAGATAGCCCACTTGATGTGATACTGAATGGCTTGATTACCCCTATATTTCGGAAGGTGAATCATGTGGTTTCTCATTTAATTTATGTTGATGACCTGCTGGTGTTCGTTGAGCCATCTGACAGATCCCTAGACACTTTAAAGGGTATATTTGATATCTTGAAAAAATGGTCAGGTTTCTAGCTGAACAAAATTAAGAGCCAGATGTTCCCGAATCGTACATGTGCGAATAAGGAGGCTTGGGTGGCCAAAATGGACATTATGTTGTAATAGAGGCGATTTCTCTTTACTGGCTCTAGGCCATTATGTTGCCTAAGGATACGATGAAAAAAATTGAAAGCATGTGTGCGGACTTCTTGTGGAAAGGAGGCATGCATGCAATCAGTTGGAATGAGTTGTGTAGGCCTAAAAAGGAAGGTGGAGTTGGATTGCGATCTTTTGGGCTTCTGAAAATAGAAATCATTAACTTTTATATGATGATTTAGGCTGCTCTCAAGTAAATAAATTGAATAACAAATTTGTAAATAAACTGAAAAAAAAATTAGTCTGTTCTAAACAATTTATGTAGTGCCTTTAAAATTTGACTAAATTATTCGGGCCAAGCCAAACCCTACCCAGTCCAGCAGCATGCAATAAACAAGTTTATAGGACTTGATTTAGAATTAAAAATAATCCCCCATTTTTTTCTTGAAGAGGAACTACAGTTGTTTCGTCCCCAAATAAATTCTAGGGTTTTGAAGAACAAACACAACAAATCGAAGATAGACAATGGAAGTAAGTCTCTCTCTCTCTCTCTCTCGCTCTCTCTCTCTCTCTCTCTCTCTATATATATATATATATATATATATATATATATCGATTTCGATCCATCTCCTTTCGTTTTCCCTAATCACCGCTTGTTTCATCAGTTCGGTAGAAACCCATCCGAGTTTGGTACTTCTGATGGCTCTGATGGATCGGAGAACTCCGAAAGAACGCTGTAAAATTTCTCTCTTTTTCAGTCTCTGATTCAATAAAGTTTGAATCCTTGCAATTTTTTTTATCTCAAAATTTGGTAGGAATATGTGGGGAATAGGTAGATATGATAATAATTTGATAATAATTTAGGGTTTTGCGGAATCATTGTTCATTGCTTGCTCAAGCTTGTGACTTTACCATAACGAAACCCTAATTCAATGAATGATGGGAGAAAGAGGGTCTATTGGGGATGTGCTGGGTGACTGGTAACAGAAATGGTTAGATGGGTTTGGTTGGAGTTTTTACTTATTATTATTTTTTACTTCTTTACAAAGTTTTGGTTTTGGCATTCAATTATAACCGAGAACTGTGTTCATCCAATAAAATTTTTGGTTTTGGCATTCGATTATAACCGAGAAATGATGTAACAGGAATGATGATGGTATGTACATTTTGGTCACAGGATTAGTTGCATTGTAGCGGAATAATAAAGAATCAGTGTTTACTAACCACATTTTGAAGTTTTTATTTCACTGCATTATTGATAGTATTATCAATTGATCATTCATAATTTTACCATAAATAGATGGAGGAAATACATTAGGAAGAAAATAGAAAAGGGGGAATGATGAGCGAACTGGTAGGATGTCAATCAATTAGCTGATGTATGATGATCCTCATAAGTTCTTCTTGGAGGCTTCTAAAGGACGAACTGATCTTTTATCTCCCCTCTTTTTATCTGTAACATGTGCTTCTTCTCTCAGATTTGGACACTAATACTCTCCCCCGTGGTTTTGAATATGAGAAACTCTTTCCTCATTTTACCTGTGTTTAAATTGTGGGTAGTAGCATTTGAAATATGACAATATGACCCTTCTCTCTCATATGCACTGGTAGTGCATGTGCACTAAGCATATTATCCTATACACATCAATATGAGACTGAGATGTTAAGAATGGGATTCAGGTTCTTCAAATTGGTGAACCTACCTTCTCTCTTTCTCTGTCACATTCATGCATGTTAATTGAATCTGTGTCTTCATGTGTGTGTGTGTGTTTGTGTGTTTGTGTGCATTTATGCAGTTTTTGTAGGATTTTATATTTTGTCCTAGTTTAACTGTTGTTTCATTTAGGGTACAGTTGCCGTACAACCATATTTTTTCTTCTTCTAACAAGAATGCATCATCCTACTTATCGATAGCGGCTTATATGCATCTTATTCTATTTTGATTATTCACATACTGCTTTAAATTGATGTACATTTTTTTTGTGTTGTTTGCATATTTAATTTATGCCTGTGTGTACTGCATATATGGTTCCTTATAGTTATGGCTTCTCCACAGCTATCCATATGTGACAGGAACATCAGTCCTGGGAATGAAATATAAAGATGGAGTTATCTTCGCTGCTGATACCGGAGGTTAGTTTCCATCTACATACTAAAGTTGACTACATGGCATTTAACAATGATTTTGAGTTAGTTTATGTTTGTCGAAATTTTCTTCTTTAAGTGGTGTTATCACTGTTTTGTTAATGTTTTCATATGATAATGAAAATTTAGTCAAGTTTTATTCCATGTCATAAAGTTTGGCCAGGTCTGCCTGGGTAATGCTATTAATGAGTAATGCTTCCTGAAGCAGACATTTGGCTAACAACCTTTTACCAATGGATCTTCCCCAAAATCCAGTCCTTTGTGTTGCTAGTTTTTTAAGTTTCTGTTACTATGGGGCTAGCAAGAGTTTATGTTTCTGATGGATGTTTTCGTAACCAGTGATTTTTCCGATATTCAATTTGATACAATCAGGATCTCAGTAGGTACCCTTCCTACATCTCTCATGAGAAGTTGATGCAGGCCACAGGGGAAATCTTCTTGAAGCATACAGTCTTCATTACTCTACCTCAGTCAGCACACTCACACAGGTCCCCTATATTAAGTGACACATTCACATCACAAAGAGGGCCCTGTGATAGTTCCTGTATGTATGCTTCTTTTTAACATTATTCAGCTTAGAAAGTATGTTGTAGATTGGAGAGCCAGCAGTATGTTGTTTCCAAGCCAACTCACAAGCCTTTCGACGTCATTCTTCTCAACCCAAAATCTCTAATACCAAAACGGCTTTGGTCTGGAGCACCCGTGCATGTGAAGTTTGATTAGTAACAGCCAATGATCCGAGGAAACCCATAGGGAATAGTAGATATCCACACAGTGATAGTAGTCTCCGATCAAAACATTCCAATTCACCACTTCCTTTATGTTCATCGCCCATGTAAAAGAGCTTCTGCTAAATCCCAAATCGTGAAGCATGTTCCTTGTAATAAATTCTACGAATTCAAGTGTTGCTGCGTCTTCATTGAACATATGTCTCCTCTTTCCGGATGGATTGGCGATGGTATTGAAGTCCCCAATGAATCCACAATAGAGAAATCTTGGTGAGCTTCCTCCGAAGTTGCCTCTTATCCGGCAGGTGAGTACTAGAATAGTCTCCAACCAAAAATCCGAGGTTCTTTACTAGGTTTTGTGATGACCATGGTTACACCTTGGTGCTAAATTCTAATGCATTCAACCTCTGCCCAGTTTATTACCTAGTTCCAAAAAGCTACATGACCGCCCCTCCGTGGATACAATGTGCAAACGTGTAGTTACGGATTCTATGGTGTGCTTGATGTGCATTCACTTCTCTTCCCAAGAGGAAGACTATCTTAGTGTTATACTTAGCCTTAAATGCATGACTACGGTCAATACCCATATCTTTACCTATAAATTTTAGACCTTGATTGTTGTTGTTTTGATTTCTTAGAATTTATTGGGCGGCTGTTCTCATCAAGTTAAATATAGAATGATTAAACCTGATTAAACCTCGATAGCTGCTAAGCAAATAGAAAAGTTTGTTTTTTAATCTTCTAAAGATCTCAAATGTTGTGGAGGGATGGTGTTAGTTGTTAACTAAGGGGGTGTTTGGTTGGATGTAAATTTAAATATTGTGCAACAAATGTTGCATGTAGCATTTGTTGCTGTAAGTGGTGTTGCAACTATATTGTTTGGTTTCATGTAAATGATGTAGTATTTATAAATTCATAGTTTGGAATGATGTAATTGAATACTTGGTTGCAACTTTTGTTGTAGATACAAATCCATTGTTTGGTTGTGACTTGAATGAAGATAGAACAAGAGCAAATGCAGTGTAGTCAAAGACGCGCCTTACTCCTAGGCGCGGGGGCAGCGCCTTAGGACACTCCGGTCGGGGCGCAATTCTTAAGGTGCACCTAAGGCGCGCCTATGTGCGCCTTTTCCGAGCGCCTTGGAATAGCTAAGGCGCGCCTATGTGCGCCTTGAAAATCTTGTGAAAAAAATAACTATGTTTAGACTTTTTTTTAACTGTTGTACTGTTTTTAGACTGTTTTTTGAACTGATGTACTTTTTTTTTACTATTTTCTCTTACTCAATTCAAAGTGATTGCAACCTAGACATGGGAGAATTTGAGACACATGTTTATCAATGTAGAAATCCGATGTGAATATATATATATATATATATATATATATATATATATAATTTTTGCGTCTCGCGTCGCTCGGACGCGCGCCTTAAGTGCGCCTTGCTTCTCAGGCGATTTGGACTCTTTGTGCCTCGAGTGCGCCTTGCGCCTTTGACTACCTTGAGCAAATGGTGTAATGATGTAAGACATGTTGTCATAAGTGACGTTGCGGTCATTTTGGATGCAATAAATGCAACAGTAGTTGGAGGAATTGATGCAACATTTGTTACATCAATTACACCATATCGAACCAAACATTGGAAGTGGTGTAAGTGGTGCAACAAATGTTACATGGAATTCCATTTACAACAAACCAAGCAACCCCTAAGTAAGGTGCCTTCCATGGTGATTAGGAAGCCAGTTAAGAGTGTCTTTTGATGCTAACTGCAATATAACCAAATACGAGGAGTCTTGTAAGCCTATAAATTCATCATTTCCTATTTAGAGGATATCCAACAGAAGGAACAAGGGAAAAGCATGAAGATCAATCCTATTATAATTAGCTAGCAAAAGTTTACAATCGGTTAGACACTGTTCAGAAAAAAAAGGTTTATTTGCACAAAGATACCCTTTATAATTAGCTAGCTAAAGTTTACAATAGGTTGGACAATGTTCAGAAATTAAAGAAGATTTATTTGCATAAGCTACCCTGAACTATCACACTTTTGCACTTGAAACACCGTAGTATTTTTATAGGCACTTAAATAAATATCCTGATCTATCAGATTTTTGCAAGTTGCTATCCTTTGTTAGTCTTCCACCCAACTTAACAGTCATGTGTAAAACATGTGCTACATAAGACTATTGTGCCCCAAGACAAAAAGCGGAATTACTCCCTTTTCTTTATATTAATGTTATATTTTTCCTCTCTTGCTATTGCATGTGAGCTGAGAGATGACCGTGGATGGCCGCATGCTTCCTCTGCGAGGAGGGGTGGTGCACAGTGTGCTTCCAGTGTATTTGAAGATCCTATCATTGAAGTTCGATTTTTTTTTACATTTGGATGAAGAGTCGACAATATGATCCCAATTTGAGACGAATTGAGGAAAAAAGAAGAAGACCGATCCACTGATTAAGAGAGAAATTATAGCAGAAAAAGGAGCTCTCTCTCTCTCTATCTATAGAATCTATCTCACTAGATTCTGATTAATCTAGAGTCTAGATCAATCTCAATCCACACTTTTTCTTCATCAAAGCTACTTTTAAAACAGAACACATGAAGAATAAGACTTTATTACAACTTCACAGAGGACCAGTGCGAACAATTAAGTAATTCTACAATTACTCCTAGATTTGTAGCCGTTCAAGTAGCCATTAGAGTCCAAGAGAGGCTAACTGGAGCTTCTCCTCCTTTGGGTAGTCTTTGAAACAATTAAGCAATTATGCAAGTGCTCTCTGTACTTAAGGTTCTTTCTATTTCCTATTTCCTATGAGCTTGCAATTGCTCTCCAGGACATCTTATCCTCTCTTGTTATATGATGCACCACAGGGGTTTGACGAAAAGCAAAGGAAGACATTCTTTAGAATATCTTTGTTGATTGGGTGGTAGTAGATAGGATAGCTATGGATAAAAGGTTCCTATCAATCCCTCAGGCAAGGAGGTGGGTTGCCTCCAACAGGAGGGGCAGGAGTGCAGCAGGGTGGGATGTGGATCAGTGGGTAGGATCAGGGTTAGGGATGATGGAGGAAAAAGATGAATTATTTGAGATAAGGACAAAGTTGTACTTTCACACTAACGGTAAAAATCGTCAATGTACTAACTTGCAAAAGAGTGATAGTCCAAGGTATTTATGTGAAATAATAATGTTCAGGGTATTCAAATGTCTTTAAAAATAGTATAGGGTATTTGAGTGCAAAAGTCGTGATAGTTGAAGGTATTTAAGTGCTATCCAATAAAGAACCTTGTTTACTTTTATCAGCATTGTTACAAAAGACAGGGTTGGAAGAATTAAGTGTACAATGACGAAATTGAGGATAAGTTTGCTAATTATAATGTGATTTTTTTGGCTGTACTTCCTCTGGGGTTTGGATTATGTAACTGCCTTCCCCTTTAGGGATTGGAGAAGACTAATTGTTAAAACTATTCCTAAGAATGTTTGGAGGGTCTTATCAAGAGGTTTTACCATATAACTGGCAGTAGGTCTAGAAATAGGTTCTGGAAAGTATTCACTTGACGGCTCTAAATTTTTGCCGCAAAAGGTAGAGAACACCCCTTGGAAGTTAGAATACATGGTGGATACATACAAAGATCTCATCCGGAGTAAGATTTTGTCCACATAAATGCATGTTCTCATTCACCAAATGAAAAAGTCACATTACCTGTTGTTGTCCAATTCTGCCTACTTCGTAAGGTTAATGGATATCAGAAGAGGATACCAGGACATGTAACAAACTCATGTTTTCCAGAGCTTATAGTGAGGTTGCTAATTGATCTGGTTCAAGCCAGAGCCCTAAAACATTTCATAGTTCAATCATAGGCCATTTAGTTATTGGCTTTTAAAGAACGCTCGAGAGTAGATCCTAGTTAGGTCAGGGTTGGACTTACGATTTAAGTGTTATCTAGGTTGACTGTGTCCAAATTATCATTAGTTCTTTGTAACTAGAAGTTGGAACAAAGAAATAAGCAAATGCTTTACTGAAATTTGTTGTTCAATTACTTGGAAGTTTGGCATCAAAGGTCTCCAGATTACATGCATAATGAAGAAAGAGATACAGGGAAAGAATACAAGATTATATACAAAGAGAAGTGTAGAAAGAATGGGAGAAAGACACCTTTCTCTTTTGTCCTTTAAATGGTATAGTTCAAAGTAAAAAAACCTAAAAAAGGAAATTCCCAAAATAAACCAGTGAGCAGCGTCAGTGGTACTGTTCTTTGTTTTCAGAAAACATCTTGAGACTTCTCTCTCTGGTTACCAAAATTGTTTTCTTTTTGTTTTCTTGAAAATTGACACATTTTATCATATCTGATTTTAGACCCCATTTCCATGGACCATGTTTGATCTTAAAGCTTTTGCACAAACCCACACTAGGAACTAGAGCAAACCCTGTTGAAGCAGTTCAAGCAATGCCAGGCCATGTTCCTATCTATTTGCTATCCTTAATTTGTAGGAGTTACGAGATGGACTATTTCATTGTTTTGCTAGAAGTTTGGCATTCACTTCAAATTAGTGATTCTCCTTTAATCCTGATTTTCACATTAGGTTGCTTATATGCTTTTTTGTTATTTTTTTTATAAATGTGTTGTTGGCAGGTTCTTATGGGTCTACACTACGTTACAAAAGTGTGGAGCGGATAAAACTTATTGGTAAACATTCTCTTCTTGGTGCAAGTGGAGAAATAAGCGATTTTCAGGAGATCCTGCGCTATCTTGATGAACTTGTGTGAGAACTGTTTCACGATGCTAAAGTTCAAACTACCTTCGAATAAGTTTTACCATCTCAGTCGAATACTTATATCTCATCCTATTAATACTCTACTACATGCATAGCCTTGTGAAGTAATTAATATTTGTAAGTTCCCTTTATTTCCCTCTGTGCAGTCTGTACGATAATATGTGGGATGATGGGAACTCTTTGGGCCCGAAAGAAATCCACAACTATTTGAACCGTGTGATGTATAACAGACGCAACAAATTCAATCCTTTGTTTAATTCACTTGTGCTCGGCGGAGTGAAGAATGGACAGAAATATCTTGGCATGGTATATTATATCTTTCTGGGTTGAAACAGAATCTGAACCTCATTTTTTATCTGCATAAAGATGTAAAGGTCATTAATCATAATGCCTATGATCCCTCTATATTTGTGGATGCCATCCAGGTTAACATGATCGGTACACATTTTGAGGACAACCATGTTGCTACTGGATTTGGAAATCACCTTGCAAGGCCAATTTTACGTGCTGAATGGCGTGAGGACATGACCTATGAAGAGGCTGTGAAGCTATTAGAGAAATGCTTGCTTGTACTTTTATATCGTGATAGGTCAGCAATCAACAAGTTTCAGGTATGGTCATGTTAGACATTGCTTTCCTTATATTCATCATCTTTCAAGTATAATGGCAAAGTTCAAACTTGCATATTTTACTTGATCTTAATTGGGCTCCATGTTTGGGAAGACTATGTACGCCTTATTTATTTGTTATCACCAATTTGAACTTTCAAGTTTCGAGGTGAAAAATCACACTCTGATCTAAACAATTGGAATAGCTTTTCAGAAACTCATTCATATAACTCTGACGTAAATCATTGCATGCTTCAATAGCGTTACAGCCTGACATGTTACTGCACTGATATGGTAGAACTATACTTTGTTTGGCACTCTCCGCAAAAAGTATCCTGAAAACATAATTGGAGTTTACTGCACGCTTTTGGAGATTTGTCTGTGAAACATTGATCCAAATCTGTAATTATGCACCATCTCTTTCCCATGTTCTTTTTCCAGAGAAAAAATAAAAGGAAAATTTTACTTTTGAGTTTGTAGGTTTGGATCAACCCCACTTGCATACACATACGTATACCCATTGTCCTTCAAACTTTTTTGCTCTGGAGAAAGCTTACCACTTTGCAATCTTTTGGAGCCTTTCTTGAAGTTGAGTCACGCTCCACAGTCTGAGAGGAAAAAGCTTGGTTGAAGAAATTATATTAGTGAAATGCTTACTTATTTATGTCATCCTCATCACTTGCCAGCTCTGAGCTCTCAAGGCCTCTCTTCCTAATGGCATACTCATTACCCGTGTGCTCAGAGAGGGCGGGCATTGCTGCAGCTGATGCTCTTGCCACTGCTGCAAACAGTGTGCAGATCCACAAAGTTTTACGCCTTGCAAAACAACTTCATTCCAAGGCCATTACAGCTCTGCAGCAAGACATGATTGGTCATGTCTCTCTCCGAATTGACTGACCTGTTCTATTTCCCCTTTGCGTTCACTCTACTTTGTATCTTGTTCTGTGCTTGTAGGGGCATGAACCATATCCTCCCACTTTCGTAGGGGCCTGGGCTATCTCCATTCCCGCCACTTGATTCCATATATGCCAGTTCAATACCCCCACCTCACATGGTGGTTCAGTAAAAAAAAATACTTCTTCATTATTTATGTGAAGAAAACTAGCAACGTTTAAGACAATCCTGTTTTGGGGTAAGAAATTGGTTAGTAAACTCTATTATAGGATCGAGTTTTTATTCGGACAATATCATCCATCCTCTTTTACACATTTGTTTGTCTACAATCAGTTTCAGACTCTTAAAAATTATGTTCTTTACATTGTCAGAAAAAAGGAAAAGGAAAACCTAGATAATACAGTTGATTTTTGCCTTAAAACTGATACTCAAGCTGGACTTAGACTTGAACTTCTCCGATTTCACTAGTAAGTTATGGATAAAATATGTGACCAGAATAAATGTTTGGGTTCAATACAGATGTAACAGGACCAAAATCACCAAACCCAATCTCAGTCTGATTTTAATCAGAACACATAAGGTATTGGGGAGCATGTATACTATATTTGTTGTTCTGAACATATAACTATTTGGGGAGAACATATTACATTAATGTTCTGAATTGAACATGAAGGTGTAAATGACTGGTTATAATAACTGTATACATGTTGCAAGCATATATAATATATAAGTTTGGATTGAACTGTATGGGAGATCTTTTGCCTGTTTATCAAGTAATAATTTTTTTATGATATATATGCCTTTATTGCACACGTGATGCATGCATAGGTTATCCAAACCTCATGTTTTTTGGTCCTACATGTGTTTACAATTTGGAGACTAAGGCGACTGGTTTTGATTATCTAATCACCTATCTAGCTATGAATGAGGCTAACAGAAGAACCACTACAAAACCATGCAAACAATAATTTTTTTATATTTACTCTTAAAAGTATTTGGCTAACCAAAACAGAGACATCTATGGAAATATCTTACCTAATTTAAGCCTTTATAATTAGGATCAGATCCACAACTTTATGGACATACAAGAAAAATGCCATGAATGAAACTAAAGAGAGAACCAGTACAAAAGCAACAAATGAGGATTTTCTATTTTTGTTCTTAAAGTTTTTGGAACCAGGACAAAGACTTTTTAATTAAAGGAATTAACTCTTGCCTATAGTAAGCTTTTTTTATAATTAGGATCAGAACCACAATTCCCTTCCCTAGATTTATCAAAATATCTTTTTTCATTTGTTATCAACTCCTTGAATGTCTTAAGACCCCCAATGAAGTTGTGCGCTCTCTATATAAAATGAGAATAGTGGCTGCTTGGGGTGTGGGTGTGTGGGGGGGGGGGGGGGGGGGGTGCTTTGGGGGTGTGGGTGATCACACTACTACTTAAACTAGTGGTTCAGAAAACTACTTATGACTAAATCTCAAACTCAGGTAATGAACACGAAACTGTCTATACCATGGTAGTCAAAGGCGCGCCTCACAGCAAGGCGCAACTTCTGCGCCTCACACCTCACTAGGCGAGGCTACTTTATAGGTGCGCCTTTCAGAAAGGCGCAACCAAGAAAATGTGCGCCTTATGTAATTTTTTTACAAAAAACTTTGAGGCGGGGAGATAGCCCTTACCTTATACAAGTGGGAGGGAGATAGCCTTTTCCACGGTTACAAAAGTTTGCTATAGTTTAACTTGAAAAACTAAAATTTACTAAAAGCGTGGTAGGGAGAAACAATTTTTATTAGTTCTATTGAGTGCTATTATTGTTCTGCTAGTTCACTTGGTTATGTTTTAACGTGTTTTTGTCACACTCCAGTCCCAAAATACACGGGACTAGGCCACGTGGCAATGGCCAGCCAATACGTAATCAAGGACTTGCCCTATTTAGTGTAATCCTCAACTACGTATTTTGCTGTACCTAAAGAATAATATAGTCACATGCATACTAAATCTCATCTACAGAATATAATGAACTAGTTTGAATATGAAATAGTCATGTAATCAGAATATGTCAATACAGAACCAAATAAGTGTAGAGTTGGTGGAGACAAATCCACTACATAAATAGGCTGAAATAAAGTGCTGAAAGTAAGATAGACAGCGACGGATTTAAGTAGAAGTCCGCAACCAGGATGGTATCATACCAAGATCATATGTACTCGCCGGAGTACACCTCCTCTACCTCGTAGATAGCGTATGGATCCGGTTCGTAAATCTGCTCGTACTCCGGCTCAACTAAACCTGAAAAGAAACCAGGTCCTTAGAGGGACAACAAGATACATAGAAACATGCCACTAATGATATGATAGTACTGCAATAAAATAAGGGTGTATCAATATAAGTGTAAATGTAATGAGAACCACGTTCGACGCATGAGTTGTAGGCTAAATGGGATCAACATAATTCCCTGGAGGAAACAGAGGCCTAAATATTGCGTAGTGTTGTGGACACCAGAGGCCTACTCTCTCTCTCTCATAATAATAAATCCATGGTCGTCATACCCGGTACTCCGACGGAGAAGACGGGTTACAAAGGGAAGTGTAAACATAGCCCATACGTCTAGTGAGTTCTTCCCACCCAATGCTGCTGTATCTGTCGTGCACCACGATATGTCCAACTCTTACTCCTGAGTCAAGATCAAAGTATCTAAATGTTGCAGTCACGCATCTCGATTGTACAAGTGTACGACTGGTACAAGAGTCTGCGTCCACACATGAATCCACTCCGTGTCATAAATGTGTTAAGGTCATAGAGAGATTGGGACACCTCTCATATAAGGGGTTTGGCCTCTAAGTACTAAGTCACGCGTAATCGGTCCAACACCGACTTGTACCCAAGTTATTCTTGGACGCACAATATCGTTCAACCAGAAATAAAATAAAATAAATGCAGATGCAGTATTTAAGAATTGTAAACAAGAGTCGTAAGGTATACTTGTTTGGGTCCGAAAGCTGGAAAGAGGAAGATGGAAAAGAGCCCGAGCCCAAAGAACCTAAGAATTAAATTAGAAGTAAATATATTTAGGTTTCTGGTTAACTAATTTGTAGATAAAAACTTATGGGTAAAAATATCAATAAATAATTTAGTAATTCACTTTACTGTTGCTATATTTGTTGTCCTTACATTCCACCATCACCCAATCTCCAAAAATATTTAATGAACCCATTCACCATTTTCTCATTTTAATTTTTGGCCTTACACACAAGATGGAGAGAAGTAGTTGTTGCCCAAAAAGACTCCACACATATACCATACTACCTACATATCATATCCCACTATACTACATATTGTTCATGTATCATGTCTTCCGAAAACAATCTTCTATTGCAAAAGAAATACTCGTGTACAACAACAAAACACAGTAGGAAGGTGATAAGTATTCACACCCTAAATTAGTTTCTTTTCTCCCACTACCTTTCGTCCAATGGTTTAAATGCTAAATAGACATATTCATATTTGACTTTGATTTCCAATACTCATATTTGAGTTCCACATATTACTTACTAGTACCATTACTTGCTTCTAGTTTCCACCCGTCCACACATGCCATAATAAAAAGAAAACATTATGCTAGCCATCAGTAAATCATCCAGGCATTTCATTCCGTGTAACCCAAATCCAACCTCCCTATCTAACTGGTCCTATAGCTATTGTTAAGATAATCTAAGGAGCAAAACAAAGTGAATAGAAAATTTACACAAGAGTGATGGCCGAAACCTCACCGAAGGGGGGATCGAAAAGGAACGAGAACAACTCCCTGAGGTTCCGACGGTGCTCGGCTCTTCGGTCAGTCTTGACCGAAATCAATGCGTAAAGAAGAAGAAGAAGAAGAAGCTACTCTTGCCGTCGCCATATGACTGGTGCGTTGCCAATACGCTGTCCCGAGGCCGGGTCGCTTCTCGAGTACACAGAAGGTTGAAACAAAAAAAAATGGGGATACCAAGTTGGCGGCGTCTAGCTAGGGTTTGTTGGGGAAGTGAGGCTAAGGGGGTATGAATATATAGAATGAAAAGAGGAGGTGATGAACGGTTGGATGTGGAGGGAGTTGCTGCCGTACGGCGTGGTCTGTAGCCACAGTCGACTGCCTATAGTACCATACAACCAACAGCAAGAAAATAAATGTGCTCCACACAGTTCACAACCGGTTTGGGTGCTCTCCAAAACAGTGCTATGCAAGCTAACCCACAAGGAAATGGTGCTCCACACTTGCAAAGTGTGAGCTACACATTAGTTCACAATTGGCAGTGGTTCTCCTATAGGCTCATGCTAGCAATTAATTGTTTTGCTCTACCAAACTCAAGTAGGAACCCAAATGCTAGCATTCGGCTACAACACCCAAATAAGAGCTCATTTGTCTCTATGAAATTGTGTTGACACATGGCTAGAAATGCCATCAAAGTCCTTGAAGAAAAAATGGTTTGCCAAAAAATTCTAGAAAACAATTTCAATCAAAACAAATATGTTTTGGGCTATAATGTAACTGAACACTCTTAATATAATTTAGTCTATTTATATAAAACAATTTATTCATGTATAAATTTATCAACAATAATAACACTAATAAAAGTAAATAATAATAAATAAATAAAAGAAGGGGTTTACAGTTTTTGTTGGTTTTAATATGTTATTTAGTTTTATTTCTTACATTACTAATTTAGTTATTTATTTATGTATATTTTTACTATTTTTTTATTTTGTGCCCAATTTCACTCGGGCGTGCGTCTTAAGTGCGCATTGTGCCTCAGGCGGTATGGACTCTTTGTACCTCGAGTGCGCCTTGCGCCTTTGACTACCTTGGGCTATACACGCCAATTATCTCTTATGGTCATCCAAATGGAAGTGTAGAAGGATTAATTAGTGCCAACTCTTTCTACAATTATCATTTGCTATTTTCATAGAATAGTGCCTTGCCCTAAGTATCCAAAAAAAACTAAGATCTGAGCCCAATTAAGAGCCAATCTGAACTGTCTGTCCTGAATCAGACTCTATTCCAATGAGTATCAGGTAGGCCAAGGCTACATATTTCAGTATTTGGATACCTTGATGCCCAATGGGAAAAAGGAGGCTAAGTCATCGAGACCTAAAATGTAAGGGCAGGGTGGTGGGGTTTGGTTAAATTTAGAACTAATGCCAATTTGGACATGATGTAGATTTGAGGAATACAATCCTGTCCTAGTCTTGTACCACTGCACTAGAAATCTGTAATTGTTTCTCCCTTTCTTGTAACATAGTGAACGTCTTCAGATTTGTTCAAGTTAAATCAGCACTTAAGTTCCGAATGAGTTGAACTAGTATTCCACTGTCTGGATGCAATTTCAATCACGCTCCAACAGAAAAATAGGGGATTATTTTAGTGCTTTAGCTTTCATTCTTCTCGTTTATTTACTTGTAGAAATTGAGCAGTCTAGGAACATGTTGCGTTGTCAGCAATAGAAAGGCATAATATACTACTGTGAATGTAAAGTGATCTTACTTTGGATTTTAGATGCTACTGGCTTGATTCTGAACATACACTTGAGTGCCCAAAGTATTTTCTGGGTTCACGTGTTGTACATACAATAAATCATCACATGACATCATATTAGCAGTTGACGGAAAGCCTCTGGATTTCTTAAGAAATGGGTAGTATGCTGGATTATGTTGCATGAACATGGAAAAATGGTATTTGTATTTTTTTTTCTCCATATATATATAACCCCTATTTATAATCATATTTAATGGCTAGGTCAGTTGGTTAAGTAGACAAGACTATGTTTTGTAGGTCTTTGAGTTCGAATCGTCTCCTCTCGCATATATTTGAATTAGATTTTTTTTCCTCAAGCCCCGACTAACATTTTTTCCCAAGCCCCCCTCAGAATTAACTCAGTGATCCGCCCCTGCGTAAATGTGTCCGAAATCTAGTTGACTACTGTTTGTACTTTTACCTGTATCCTTATTGTTTTGTTACCCGTATTGATGCAACATAGATGCTGGATTAGGAACTTGTTTTCTCTTTGGAGTGGCAGGTTGGTGGCATCTCAAAACCTCTGGAGAAATATTATGTCATATATATAGATAGTTTTCCAAACAACTTTATATATAGATCTTTTCCAGTCTGTCTTATTAATCATTGGTGTTGAAAGTTGAAACAGCTTGTTAAAGGTGGTTTCCACAAGGTTCAAAATCTTGTTCATTCAAATCATTGATCCATTGTGATTAAATTACAGATAGCAAAGATCACTGAAGAAGGAATGACCATTTCTCAGCCTTATTCCCTGAAGACTTTCTGGGGATTCTCCGCATTCCAGAATCCTGCTGTGGGAGCTGAAGGATCATGGTAATTTGTTGGTGGTTTCCCTGGAGCTACTTCAGTTTGCTTGTGGACCTCTTTGGTGGATAAACCAAACATTGCATACGCACAATCATGTTTACATTATTTTTAAGTACATTCTTGCAGGAACTTGTAACTGGTGGTTGACTGCTTAACAAACATGATATTTTGTTATGTCTATCTCCTCATACTTAGCCACCTCAGTTCTGTTTCTGATTTTAGTCCGACTTTGCTACTTCCCTGTAATCATGAAGTATGAGTTTGATGTTCATTACTGGATGATCATATCCAAGTTTGCAGTTGTTTCTGCCTCCCAAAGCAGCATTCCTTTGATTCTTCAAACTTGATAACAGTTGAAGCATTTAAGAAATATCCAGCAACTGGCTTCAATATCTGAAATATGTGATTGTCTGTAAATGTGCAAGAGTTGGTTTGAACGTTAATGCCCAGACCCCAATCCGGCTTGTTAAGAGAACCTGACCTGGTTACCTGTTTAAAAATTAGCCCTGGAACCTGGTCTCTGAGGCAATGGTGACGCTGGTTGGCATTAACGACAGCTGCCAGTGGCCAATAAGTGGGGATGGCAGTGCTAGGTGGTGATATTAGCCAGGGGTGGGGGCAGACGAGAATAAGGAGGTGGGGGCAGCTTGGCGTTTGAGAGAATTAGGCTTTGGAGATGTGAGCCGTTTACTATTTGGGTTGGACAGGTTGATCCGTTATTTGGAGATGTGAGCATGGCTATTCACTGTTAAGAGAATTTTGTTACAAAGTCTATGCGACGTTCTTATAATATGACAACTTATGCTTTAAGAAGATTAATACTCAGTTTATGGAAACCAGCCATCTAGAGCAAAGCTTTTACATCAGACAGAACCCTGAGATGCTTGTTTCAAAATTAAGTTGGGATAAATAAATTCTCCTGCATTTTGTCATCCGTTGTGGCGTCGATGGTCTGAATGGTCTGAAGAGATATACGCATACACATCAAGACTTCTGCCTGATGTTTCCACTATCAACCCTAAGCAAAATACTTTGATCCACACTGCTGCTGCTTTCTCGCAATTCTTCAAGCTCCAGCAATCATTACTTGCAAAATACGGGTGCATACACTTTCAAACATTCCTTGTGGCAAATTGCACCAAGTAGTCACCAGGATCAGGAATATATAGAGATGCAATTTAAAATCATGAGTCATTAACTGAGACCAGACTGAGTCTATACACGGCCTACTGTCCTGCAGAATGTCCTATATTTACAACAGAAATACATCAAGACAAACCAACCTTCAATTTTAGCAGCATCTAGATGCTACTTTTAAGTTTCACTTTTGTTTCCATTGCAAAACAGGCACTTGCCAGCTGTGGAATATATTTTCTCAATACAAAACTACTACTTTTTTTTTTATTAACAAACAATTTATAGATGACATGAACCCTTCACCAACGAAAAGGTCGAAGCACTACCAAAACTGGCTAGTAACTTCAGGCTCCATTAAAAGACCCTTTGACCCCGCTAACTTATTACAGAGTAGCGTCAAACTGTATGATACAAGTCCTCACCTCTTCGAACACAATGGTTGGATCAAAGGCAGGACTTCCTGCCGATTCTTTTAGAAACCACATTGTCTATAAACAAACTGTAACTCTTTACAAAGATGACTAGCCAGATGGGTGATTATAAGTACTGGGACCATTTTTAAGATCAACACAGCCTAGTCTAGCTTGTATGGATTAGTGACGGGACTGATTCAAGTCATTCTTGCTTTTACTGCTTTTCATCTTAGCTTTGAATCTCGACTTTGCCATGAGGGTTTGCACTGTGTTCGCAAAATTCCCGACAGCCATCAGGACCAACAGTATTCCACAAACAATTACCTGCATTAGTTGCTAGAACTCAAAATGATATCTACTAAAAATGGAGATTACCCTTAGTTTTTATCCTTCTATGGCTACTATTGTAGCAGAAGGTGCAGCAGAAAAATTACATAAAAGGAGATGAGCTTTCTTACCTGCCACTCAGAGACGACACCAACAAAAGCAATCCGTAGTAGTAGCATCCCAACATATGCTTCAAAGACCTAAATTCAAGTAGTTTTAAACATTAAAGAAAAATCTTAGTTGCTTTTGACATTGAAAAGAACAGTTCTAGTTCGTTCCTCTAGAAACTTGAAAACTAATACCCGTGCTTGCCAATAAACCCATTCCACAGAATACTTGCTAATTACCTTAAAAATGTGCATGTTGGCTACTCCATATCGAAATAATGATAGGGACCAGAAGAGGGCCAAAGTGGGAAGGAGATAATATACCTCATCTTCTATATGATTTGTGCTACAAACTCGTATACTCGAAAACCATCAAATCTATGCAATTATCCCTTACTTAGGTGTGACAGTAAAGAAGCACACGCCATTTCACATCGTTACCTGCAGAGTAAAAAGAATGGGGCATAACAGCAAGAGCTGGCCTTCAACACCGGCAGTTTCTCCCCAGACAACATCCATTCTTTTTGCCTGTTAAGATAATAGCAAGTTGAGAAATTTACCCCAAATTGCTGGGGTATGTCATTTTGCCTACTAAGTTAAAGAAGAAACAGAAAGTAATAGACAAGTTCTACTGAGAATGAAAATGCTTTCAGACAAGATTGTATAGGTACGTCATACAACTAACAGTCAAGCCAAGTAAAAAGAGTACTTAAAATATAATTGTGGACTTTTGAAGTAATAAACTGAAATGCAAAAACATAGTAGTCACAACTGTACACATGCAGGCAATGTACTATATCATATGGACTGTATTCCATCTTTCAAGCAGCCCCTACCTGGATATCTCGGTCCATTCCCACTTCTAATTAAGTGCATAGCGCGCCCATGCAAACCATCGACCTGGTTTCCCGGGTGTCTCCAAGACTTGACCACCTGGGCCAGTGTTTGTTGACATTATATATATGTGTGTGTGTGTGTGTGTGTGTGTGTGTGTGTGGAGCAGCGAACCTACTGATAATTCTTGCAAGACTGAACAAGTCACAAAACAAAACAAAACAAAACAAAACAAAACAAAGAACAAGTTAAAGCGCACGAATGTAATTGGAAATCATGAAATGTTACCTTTCCCAAAGCAATGCGTGTATACAATCGTTGGCGTTGGTATCGATTTTGCAGGAGCATTGCTACACCTTGCATTATAGCCCAGACCAAAAATAATTGTACACCTTTCTGCACAAAGTACTAGAGGTTGGATATGCCGGTATTATTAATTGATCAGGATATCAATAAACAAAAATACCTGCTTAATGGCACAATCAGGTTGCCCCTTTATCTCCCATGTGAGACTCACAAGTGCCATCAACATAGCACAGTAGTGATGGTATATCCACCTGCAAATGCATAGATCTGCTTTAAGCCAAAGAGTAGTGGACACGAACATATGCCACATTGTGCCACAGACACGGTGTCTTACATGCAACTCTCTCAAATTTAATCACGAAGACAAAACTATGTGTTATAGTTTGTAAATAACATGAATACATAAAATTGACCAGAACCATTCATATCTTGTTTCACTTTGCAGAGTGTGCTTGAAGTTGTATGATCCAAGTCTCTTTACTTTTCATAAAAGATGTGGATAATCAGAAGGTAACATGTTGTTTAAATTTTAGTGTACGTAATAATATGAAGAAGTGACAATGCGTACAGAAAGGGTAGTGGCGGCTACAAGATGTACTAAGCATTAGTATTGCACAATTTTATCCAAAACTAACTAAACACAATTCATTCAAGCCATAAACATGTATAAAAGACTATTCTAAAACTTGTTACCGGTCATCAAAATTACCATGAGTCCATCAACAATGAAGGATGCAATCATCTGTCTTCCTATAACACGAGTCTATGACATTAAAAATGAACAAAAGGATAGTTGGTGTACCGAAATAACAGGTACTTTAGTACTCTCCTCTGTCTAAAAGTCAGAAAAGATTGTATTACCATTCTTGCCAATAATATTTCCATAAAAGTTCTTCCATGAGGAAGTTTGATCAAATTGTTGCTAGAGTCCAATAACAAATTTAAAGAGAAAAAGTTCGAGAACAAACTGTAAGCAAACACCAAAAGAGATTTCATTTAGATATATACATAAACCTCAAAAGAGTATCCCCCACATGGAAAAAAACGGAGTATGGCATTATATGTTTTTGATGTAATTATAAATGCATATTGTTTCTATTTTTGCACTGAATTAGATTAGCAAGGTCAGTTCATATTCTCCCTCAACTGTAAGATCAAAAATATGAAAGGACTATTTTTGTTACCAAGGGCGAATGTCACTTCCATTCACTCTCAATATGTTTTCTCGCAAAGCTAAACTTGTATAGAGCAACAACAGCCAAGCCTGGAGAAAGCAAAGATAATCTCATAAGGAATATATGAATGAAGCAAGATCCTAAAATATAAAGATATAGATGCAATATAAGTTATCGGTAGCTTACTACCTGGTAGAGCTGAACTGGCAATGCTGGCATGCATCCATCCCAAATCCGAGATCTTAAAATAAGTAGAATGGATGGAAACAGAAGAAATAAAAAGGCTGTTCTATCCTGTAAGAGAAAATGTGAATTATATTTTTGAAGAAATATGATGTCATCCATCAAGGCATACCACATAATAACACCTACTTGAAATAATTGATTGGAGAATCATATATATATATATATATATATATATATATATATATATATATATATATTTGCTTAGAGCCTTAACTCTTAAAATGATTAATGTTCTATAAAGAAATTAAGAGCAAAGTTTTTAGATATCCACTCTCTCTCTGAAAGAGAGATGATTTTGAAATGTGTGCTTCTGCAATACTTTGTCACCAATAAGATATCTTTGAAGTTGAACAGACCAGCTATGCTTTATGGATCACTATTGGGCAATCAACAAAAATGTCCAAAAACTTAATGTTGCTGAAATGACATAAAATGAGTACACCCGTGGAAAGTTAGAGGTGGCCTCAATTGACGACAAAATGAGATAAAATCAACTTAGGCGGTTGAACAGGTGCAGCCAAACCAATAGATGCTCCAGTAAGAAACGATAAGATAGTAGTTAAATGTACTGCAAGGAATAGAGATAGGCCTAAACAATCATCAACTGAAGTTTTAAAGAAGGATATGGTAATCGTTAGTGTTACAGAGAACATGGCCATTAAGAGAGGTGAATGAAGAGAAGGATTCAAACAGCTGCCAACAAAATTTGGGACAAAGGCTTTATTATTGTTGTTGTTGAATGTTGGGGACAAAACCGTGACAGAAGGAATATCTCCATCTCAAAGCAAAAAAAAAAAAAAAAAAAAAAAAAATCTCAAACTTAGTGGACATCGTCATGAGGATAGTTGTGTAGGATGTGTACATCTTGTCCATCCCCAAACCCTGCATTAGCTAGAGCCTAGTGGCACTGGGACACCCTTATAGTTGATTAGATGTTTTTGATAGGATTACACGGTGGTGGTAGTATCACAATTTTATATAATCACACTTTACGGACTGTGACTTGCCATAGAGAAACGTTTTCTCCAAGTACAAGAATGTAGTATTGCTAGTAGCATTTCTTAGTATTATGATGCATTTTGAACTTCTCATAGGGCATTTAATCATGGTTGCTAGACTTCCATGTGAAACAAACTATGTGAAAGCATAACAAAGCTTGACGGGACTGCTTGGCTTTCAGTGTTGTTCTTAAAAAACTTGAGAAGGGATCAAAATACCATTTAACTAGCAAATATCCCCCAGAAGAAATTCCATTATCCAAATATAATCTCTAGCTGACAATTTTCACAAGGAAGGTTTTGTAGTTCATTTATAAACAAGACCATTGGAGTGACATCCACAATTTATGTTTGTGTTACTCCCTAGCCTGTGCAAATAGAAGTTTGTTCTTCACAGGAAACCCTTCACATTAACACCAATATTCTTGTATCACAAGAGTAAAAAACTAGCTTCACTTATCAAAACCATCAGCCATATACTCAATATCAGGGATTCGATCTTCGAAATATGATAAATTATAAAGATTCTCTGCTTTAGGTGGACTACCGATAATCAACTTACCCTGTAGCTGTTGTACTCTTCTTTCACTTTCAGCTGAACTTCCTTCCTAGTTGCCCGAACATTCACAGGTCCAAGAAACATCTCCAGGAATCTCCCTGATATCATAATATGCACAGTTGAACCAAATCAATAAGGCCAGGTTTGGGAGTGCTGTTGCTTTTCAAAAATCAGCAGCAGAAGCAGCTTTGGAAAGCAGTATCCCACCTGCTTTCAAAAGCTGCCAAAATTGAACTCGCTTTTTATAAAAAAATCGATAAGCTTGTTACAAAACAGCTTTTGGGACTGTTTTTCCAATAATAAAAAGCAGAAGCAGTCATCATAACCAATCCCAGGCCCAGTCTAAGACAAGTCATTAGTAGGGAAGAGGAAGAGGAAGGATCACAAAATAAACTAAAATCTACAAATGAAACAGCACCATGATCTTTGTTTGGAAGAATTGATGCCACATCCCCTTCTTTTATGAGGCACCTTGCCCTGTATAGTTCTTCATCTATCTGAAAACAGTAATATCAGAAGAAAGCCTATATTAGTATGGATAGAAAATAACCACCTCTAATTTCAGCATGATTATCTTACGAACTAATTAGATCGTTAAGATCTTAAAAATTTTGTAACCATTAATCACAAAGATATATTTTAAAAAATTGATCATATTCGTGTACACAATGATCTATCTTTTACATAGATTTCCTATAAACAATAACTTATTATATGTTACCGATTCTTAAAATCCTATACTATCACCAAAATGTTTGATTTTGTTATACGAGTCTTTTACAGTTTTTAGAAGTTCAACCTATATTTCACGACTATATTCTCTAGCACTACAGTTTTCTTACAGTCCCATATATCTCGGAAGCGAACAACTATCAAGTATGTTTGAACCTTTCAAAAATTCATAATATCCATATCAATAAGATGCCATAAAACATGATATCAATAAGATAATTATTTTAAGGGATATTTTAGCAAATGTCCCCATTACAAATATAGAAACTAGCATATACCCCCATTTATTTTAAAAACTAGCAAATGCCCACATTCCTTTGTATACAATATTTAAAATTTTAAGATATACCCCCACTATTTAATCAAAATTTTGATTATTTTACTCATAATGGGGACATCTGCTAGTTTTTTTTTAAAATAAGTGGGGGTATATGCTAGTTTCTATATTTGTAGTGGGGGCATTTGCTAAAATATCCCTTATTTTAATTGAATTCTTAGATGAACTAATAGGAACATAAATATCTTCATCTAAGGATACTGGAAATTATTTGACAATCAGAGAGAGAGAGAGAGAGAGAGAGAGTATAATCGTAAATAACAAAGTCTATTGCCATATTATTGGTATTTATAATCAAAGATTTACAAGATAATTATTTACAACCATAAGATTATCTCTAGCTAACCGTTATATAATCATCAACAAAAAAATAGGAAAAGCTAGCTAATCTTGGTTAATCAGGTTTGGTTTAGTTTACAACACCCTTATCTAATGATAAGGACAAGGGTCTGATACGCCCCTGCAAGATGGAGGAGCCCTCGATGACACCAATCTTGGACTGGAATCGAAGATACATGTTTTGGACAAGGGCTCGGTGAGCATGCTTGCAAGTTGTTACTTTGTGGAGATGTACAAGCATACCTGCATGTACCCACTAGCGAACAGAATGATAATCCAGTTAAAGATGCTTCATTCCGGAATGGAAAACAGGATTTGTGCATGCATATGTTGTCGACGGATTGTCACATTGAATAGTCATTGACAGAGATCACTTAGCCCGAGCTTATGCTAAAGTTATCTATTTAATCAAAATTAGCAGGATATTCCTATCTTTTAGTTAATGTCTCTCTATTGGTTAACTAAAGATCATCTTTTTGTTATAAAAAATTATCTTGTAAATCTTTGATTATAAATACCAATATATATGGCAATAGACTTTGTCATTTACCATCATATACAATCTACTATATAGTATCACAAGCCGCCTGGCTTCATTGTTATCGATCCCCAATAGCCTCAAATGCTAATTCTAAAGTCATCCAACATTAAATCCATTATTTCTCTTCATGCAGTAGCTAATTTTTCCTTGAAGCCAACTGATAGGAATTATTTTCGTTAGCGTCTGCAAATAAGAGTCGCAAACCCACCGCCTCGAACTTCGGCCGACAAGTCCAATCAACATCTGACGTAGAATGGCATTGTCAAGACCAGCTGATTCTCGACGCCATTATAACATCTAGCTTTGAAGGGGTGTTGTCAACAATCATCACAAAAACCACTGCAATCAAAGCATGGTACAAGTCGAGATTGTGTACGCTCACGGGTCATCTTCCTCAAGAAACAAGTCCATGATACTAAGGGTCTGCTTGACAATTGTGGGAGTAGCGGTTATGAGGTATTTTTAGAGTACCGATTATGACCGGTTATGAGAGGTCCGGTTTTGAGTGGTTTTAAATAGCGGTCGGTTTTGAGTGGTTTTAAATAGCGACTTTTAAACAAATCCAATCAATGCTTGGGAACGAGCGGTTCTGAAAGTTTTTTATAAGAATAAATGATGTAAAATAATAAAAATTCCTCAAAACCCACCAATTTGGGGTGTTTATAAAGCCACCCAAAACTATATTACACCGATTTTGGGGGTGTTTTGAGCCAACCAAAACCAGTGCCTCATAAAAATTACCAAGCAGAGATTTTCATAAACGGTCGGTTCAAAAATACCCCAAACCGGTGAAAACGTTGTTACCAAGTAGACCTAAGACATAAATCAACGACAGAGAACATGAAGGTGATGAAATCATTCTTTGATGATTTTAAATTGGCAGATAGTCCTATTGCTGAAGATGATTTTGTACTTATAGGAAGGGCATCTTTGAGATTGTGTACGCTCACTGGTCATCTTCCTAAAGAAACAAGTCCAAGATACTAAGAAAGGCATAAATCAACAACAGAACATTAAGGTGTTGAAATCATTCTTTGATGATTTAAAATTGGCAAATAGTCCTATTACTAAAGACGATTTTGTACTTATTGGACGTTGCTCGTGCGTGCTATAACTCACTCTGTAATTATGGCACTATGTGTTAACCATTCGGATTCGTCATTCAGTAAAGTTTAGAAAAAGCTCATAGACCACAAACTAGCTCTCAAACAACAAAAAGCGACCAATAATTGCCACATCCCTGCTACAAATTACAACAAAGAAGGCAAGTCCTAGTCAGGCAGCAAGGGTTGCCACTAGTCCAGCTCCTCTTCACGTTCCAACTCGGCCCAACATATTAGCATCGTGATCCAGGACCTCCTCAACTTAGAGGTCACATTCTTTATCAAATATGCAACCGCAAGGGGCATATCGCCAAAAAGTGGTAGTTCCTAACAAATGCAGCTGTTGAGATAAACCAATCCAGTGCCAACACCACAACTTTGCTCAGGTGGCAAAAAATGGCTTGTAGACTCTGTTGCCTCTCACCATGTCAAATGGCCTTCAAAATATGAATCTCTATGATGAGTAAAGCAGTTTAGATTAGTATTAGTTAGTGATGGTAAAGCTTTAAAAAATCTCCCATATTGGTTACTTACAAATCTCAACATATTCTCATTCTCTTTATTTGAATAATATGCTCTATGTCCCTCATATTAAACATATTTGTTTTCAGTTGCTAAACTCTACAAAACAAGTGACATGTTCACTGAATTTTTTTACATTGCATGTGGTGGTGAAGGATCTCAAAATAGGACCACTACTGGCCAAAGGAGGGAATAGAGATGATGTGTATGAGTTGCCGATGATTGCTGTGCCATCAATCCATGTGTTCTCTTTAATAAGAGTGATACAACCCTACGACATCACTGCCTAAGTTACCCATCCATTAGGACACTGTCTTCGGTTCTTAAAATTAAATTGTCGGTTGTTTCAAATTCTTCCATTGCACCTTCCTGTGGTGCATGTTTTTGCAATAAAAGCCATAAACTTCTTTTTGGCACAATTTTTTTGGTCAGCTCAAGGCCTTTTGAGTTAATTTATTCCTATGTTTGGAGGCCATCTCCTACAACTTCTATTGATGGGATTCAAATTCTATCTAGTTCTTGTGGATCACTTTACTAAATACTTATGCTTTTATCCTTTGAAGAGAAAGTCGGATGCCTATTTCCCCAAGTGTAGTCTGTTGTAGAAAAATTCCTTCAACATTAAATTATCTCTATCTACTCAGACAATGGAGGTGAGCAAACAAAATTAATATCTTATTTTTAACTCTCATGGTATCTCACACATCACTACTACTCGCCATTGTCTGAGCATAATGGGATGGCTAAACGGCATCATCACCAAATTGAAGAAATCAGGTTGGCTTTATTACATGATATTCCCACTCCTCGATGCCGCTTTCCTTCTTGTCTCATGCTTTTCAAACAACTACATATTTAATAAATCGTCTGTCAACCTTAATTCTCCATAACCAAAGTTCCTTTGAAAAATTATTTGGTAGCTCTCCTAATTATCAAAAGCTCTAAGTCTTTTGGGTGCAAATATTTTCCTTGCTGAAACCATATAATCAGAAGAGTTACAGATGTGCATTCCTTGGTTATTCTACGTCTCAAAGTGCACAAGAGTTTCAGGACCATGTTACTAAAAAACAATTGGTCATTCGATATTATTCAATCTATTGAAAATCAGTTTAATTTTCTACTATTTAAAACATGGATAATATTCCAAACAAATATCGGAATTTTGTGTGAGACTAATCCGTTTTTGAGTTCGTGGCATATTACACCACCTTCTTCTCATAGGTCCCACTCCACAATGTTCCGCCTTCAATGTTGTCTTAGATTCCAAGGCAACATACACGTCTGCTCTCTCCTATATCAGGCTGCATACACATCTGCTCTATCCTATGTCAGTCGCACCATAAATGGAATTGACCACACCACATGAAGTTGCCACATCTCTATGTCCTCAAAGTCCCGAAACACGTCAAACTCCACAAACTGCAACTTTACTACAACGCCTCTAATAGCATAGGTTTTTTCATGCATCCTCAAATTTCGATATTGTTTGGAATATTATCCAGAGTAGGAAAAAAAAAGTTATTTTCAATGGATTAAATATATTGAGAGAGCAACATTTTTTTTTTTGGGAATATCCTTCTCCCCTATAAAAATTGCATCTTTCCAAAAAGAGGGAAAAAAAAGGGGGGGGGGGGGGGGGTTATTCTTGCAAAGGCGGCGCCTTTGTACCTTCTCGAGGGCCTTGGGATCGACGGCGGAGGATCGACGGCGTGCGGCGGAATCGACGGCGGATTGGGCCCTCTTGAGGTCCGACTCGAGAGCCAGTGCTCTCTGGCGGAGCCCTTGCTCCTCGGTCCAAGTCCTGGAGATGAGCGCCGAGGCCGACTCCTGCAGCTCCCGCGTCAGCTCCCCCAGCCGAGCCGCCTCCTCCCACAGCCGTCTCTCCTCCTCCTCGTCGCCGGCGGCGGCGGCGGAGTTGGGCGGCGGCGGCGTCATCTCGGCGCCACGTGGAGTCCGCTTCCTTAGTTTCTCGTGTCTTCCTTTTGTTTTGCGTGGGAGGGGAAGAGGGAGAGGGAACAGGTCCAGAAGTACAAAAGGGAAGGGTTGGGTTGGGTTGGGTTGGAGTGAGTGGGTGATGACTATACGAGGGGATCTTATTTATTTATATTTTATTTTATTTACTTATTTATTGGGTTAAATTTTTTTTTTCAGATGTTCGACTATACGTACGAAATTTTTTGCACACTGTATTGCATGTTATTTGGGTCCACTGTCCCACACCGGTTTGATTCCGAAATCGTCCGTCTAGCCGAGGTTATACCTCTTCTCACTGACCACAAAAGCCAATTGAGTTAGGTTATTTATTTTGTTATCTATACTAACTATTCCTAAGTTTTGCATTTATAACACGAGATATCATACTTTTAAACTAATTACACTGACCACCTCTCCCTTTATAAAAAAAATAAAAATAAAAATAAAAATGGGACTAGTTAGTGTTATAATTTTTTATTTTTATCTTAAAGTAGGGGTATCCCGTGTAATAAATAAAAAATATGGGGGTAGTAAGTGTAATTAGTTTAAAAGTATGGGTACCACGTATTATAAACCCAAAATTTAGGAGTAGTTAGTGTAAATAATCCCTATTTATTTTATTTCAAATTTCACATGAAACGACTAAAAATTTATATAATTAATATTCATATGCTTTAGACTTGTATGACACGAGTGACCTAACTAGGAGTGTAAACACCCTGATTTTTATAATATAATTTTATAAAGAGTTATTACGAATTTCTGGTGTTCTGGAAGTCAAAGCAAAGGTGATTGTGATTTAAAGAATTTTAAGTATGGCCAAATGGTGTTAAAATATTCTGGAAACAATATATTATGATGCAGAAGGGAAAGCCGGACAGGTGGTACTTTTCGGGGAATTATTTGGACTTCAGAAGCGCGTTTAACGCCTTATAGACTATTGATTAACTAAACCTAGCTAGACCCAAGCAAACCTTGAACCAAACTAGCAGTTTGGGCCGGATAGGAGACCCGAGCCAACCCTACCCGAATCCCTTGGAACCCTAGCCGCGGAGCTACAGTAGCAGATATAAAACCAACGCCTAGGGATCGAGGCCGCCCCCTCTTATCCGCCGCCTCCCCTTACCGACCAATGCCGCCGCCTCCTATCGGGTTGCTCAGCCGCTGAGACCGTCGACGCTGAACCGACCCCGGTCGTCCTTGAGACCGGATAGCGACAGCAGCCTCCCCCATCGACTGGCTAGGCCGTCGACCTCGCCGAGCCCAAACCGCCGTCGACGCGACCCCTCTCCGGCGTCGCAGAGCAGCCGCCTAGCCCAGTGACGGATCCCGACGTCCCCCTTAAACCCCTCGGCAACGCATTCAGGCCGCCCCCAACCCAGAACCCTCGACTCCCCTGTGCCGAGCCATATCCGTCGCAGCGCCCAGGCGAGCCACCACTGCTCCGCCTGGCGAGCCTCCCCTAGCCGACCAGAGCAGCCTCTCCGTCGATTCATCGACGGAAACCCAGCCTGGACACCGAGTTGACGCTCGAACGCGAGAGAACACAGATTTACGGGGCCCTGTTCAGGTACCGATCTCTCCCTCAGCGTAGCACCGTTTTCAATTGTCAGTTGCTATATGTAGACTATATAACCCTCTCGGTGCCCGTGCAACTTGCTCGGTGCATCGTGTCATGTGATGATCGTACACCGCGATCTAAAACAGAAAAAAATAACGCCCTGTTTCACCCCGGAACTGAGTGCGCCCCGCCACGCGGGACGACTTGGTCGTACGCGGTCTTTACCGAACCGTGTGCATCGTTGATATGGTCGTGTGGGATTTCGCGGAAGTCAATTCGGAGGTGCGTGCACCCCGGAATCAACGCGTATCCGCCGACGATACCCCGTATCCGTCTTTTCTGGAACACGCTGTAACTTTGTGTACATACGTCAGATCGAGACGAAACTTGCGCCATCAGACTCGTAGCGATACGCTGGTCCTGTGAGCCAAGTTTGGTTCGATTCTGAGAACGTTGAAAAAATCGTGTATCGTGGGCCCCACAGGCTCCACTTGACGGGTGATTTTGTGATCGGCCCATCGGAATCCAAATCTGGAAGTTCCGTTGGGTTCGTATCATCGTTCCTGACTTGTAGACACTGAGTTTGCAGAAATTGGAGACCTTTGACCCTGACAAGCTTTTCGGTGCAAAGCGGGCCCACATATGGAACTCGCTTTGGCCCGAAAATGACCTTTTTGCCCCTGTGTCCAAATTGGACGTAAGGACATGCATTTCTAGCAGTTTGATACCTTCTGAGACTGTTGGTGATGTTTATTACAGCTTTTGGAGTAGCACCTACCGGATCCACGGATACAGGGACAGTTGTTGATATTCAAACATCAGGCAAGTGTACCTTGCCAACTTTGCAGTATTGTTACCTATTTTCTTACTTCATTATATTGTTATGCATGTTTAATCTAGGACCGTGTGACATACTTAGCGTCCGATTATCAGTCGGGTGCCAACATCGTACGCGGTGTTGGGTATTGTCATCTAGAGATGGACATACGTGACACTATATCTTCTCGTACTTGTCTTACCAAGTACACTATGACCCAGGACACTGGACACTATTCATGAGACAGGATCTTCCCGAGATATTCGTGGTGATTCTGTATAGGATACAGGACTTATAGAGATACTATAGTCTAGATACATTATGACTTGTGCATTAGTTATGACCCCGCTGACATGGACGTGAGACGTTATGTTCATGATTTGTGTGGTTACATTGGGTGGGAAGAGACACACAGACTACAGGCTGATTATATATATACACCCCTACTATTGTGAGGCCCAAGACTCTGAAGCCCGAGCTTGGCCCATTACTCATTATTACTGCTGCTACCGGCTCCCCTACACAGAGCCTGTAGTATGCTTCAGCCTGAGATCTAGTGCTGCTCTCATCTTGCATATCACTTAGCTGGTTATTTTAGTATTCCCTTATTGTTCCATCTACTGCTGGAGAGACCCACATACTACAGGTTGACTATGTTATGCCGGCTACTCAGTATCCCGCTGAGCTAGACCACCTCTTGACACCACTGCTACCGGCTCCCCTACACCGAGCTTATAGTTGTTTCAACCTGAGTTCTGTTGATATTCTCTCTTGTATTTTATACAGATGTTTTCATACTTACCCTGTTTATCTCATTATGTGCTGCACTATTTATATTCTAGCTTGTATTATTTTCTGTACCTTGCTATGTCCCCTGAGGACCTGGATATGGATTTGTGTCCCCAGATTTTGCAGACGTGGTTTATCCCGAGGTATACGGGACCGCAGCAGGAGGAGCCGATCCAGGAGCTGTACCGCCATCTGAGGATGAGGTCTTAGCTGAAGACTTCTCTTGAGCATCCATGTTCATGCTCATCTTTTATTATTTATTTCAGTCTTTTACTTTCTGGTCTGTTGAACCATTGTACTAGATATTTATCGGGTTGTTCCCCGAAGTACTTTGTGAGACGCATTGATGATTTATATTCCTTATTTATTCTGTGGATCATATTTTATATCTTGTGTGGATGAGATTAGTTGTGCCATGATTGTCGTAGACTTGTTTTACAGCTTAAGTATGCCCTGATGGATCCATTAAATTGGGTTTGTCCATCGGTGCGTACTGCTGGCCATTGCCACGTGTCTAGTCCCACGGTATTTTGGGATTGGGACGTGACATAGTTTTTGTGGTGGCCCATGCAGGTCTACGACTAAATTGTTCGGTTTCAACTTAGGAACTGAACCAGCCTGCCCTAAGGATAGGATAAGTTCTAGGATCTCATCCATTATTAAACCCATTGTTGAACTTTATATCGAACTCGAAATTGTTACTTGAACTGCATCCTGTATTGATTCCTCTGTGCGTTCTTACAGTTTATCTTTTGGTTGCAGAGAAATGGATCCCAGGAACGGAGACGAGATTCCATTGGATACGCCATACGACGCTGTGGTTACTTATGGAGACGGAGTGACTCCAGGGAGTGGAGGACAAGCATCACAGAGCGATCAAACCGGTCAGCCTAATCCAAGGTTCCGGAGAGATGACATCCCACCTCCACCACAGTTCACTCCCCAGATGCCAACTTTCCCACCAGGACAAGCCATGGACGGGCAACAGATGTTCCAAATGATGTATGCTATAATGCAAGCACAGCAACAGATTCAGCAAGAAGCACAACGTCAGGAGGCCGAGAATCTGAGAACCAGCCTGGTATCCGCATTGGAGCAGGCAAATCCACCAGCAAGGAGGTCAGCAACGGGATCTATCATCGATTTCCGTCAGCTCAAGCCTCGTACCTTTTCTGGTAAAGAGGGACCAACAGAAGTTCATGAATGGCTCACAAACATTCAGCATCAGTTAGAAGCCGCTGAACTTCCTAGAGAGAAGTGGATGACTGCAGTCAGAATGCAGTTAACAAAGAATGCACATCACTGGTGGTTGGCAGAAGAAAGGAGGCTCGGACAGGACCGAGTCACATGGGAAGAGTTCTCCAGACTCTTCCAAGAGATGTACATTCCAGCAGTTGTACGATCAGAGCTCAGAGACAAGTTCAACCGCCTCATCCAAGGCAGTATGACAGTGGAAGAATACAACACGGAGTTCATTCGCCTTAGTCGCTTTGCCCCAACCTTGATTTCGACCGAGGAAGAGAAAGCTGAGAAGTTCTTTGACGGGCTGAAGTTCGAGCTCCAGAGATTGATTGGATCGGTCGCACCTATATCTTATACCGACGTTCTCGCAGCAGCACGACGCATGGAGCGCGTCACTAGAAGAGAGTCGAACCTGAAGAGGCCTAACAATTCAGCACCAACCAGGACAGCACATGGGGATTCAGCAAAACGGACCCAGAGGAGTATGCCAGAAAGGACAGCACACAGGGCCATGTCTCTCCCTACTTGTCATCACTGCGGCAAGATAGGTCACATTAAGAGAGAATGCAGACGTAAGTTGGGGCTCTGCCTAGCTTGCGGTTCCAACCAGCATCAGACCAGAGACTGCACCGAGCGCAGAGAGGGAGCACCGAGATTAGCTTTGCCTGCACCACGAACAGCTTATCCAGCAGCAGGAGCACAGCAGGCAGGAGTTGGTGGAGTCAGACCACCAGCCCCAGGAGGGAACCAGCAGAGACCACCCCTGGCACCACAGGCAGCTCTATTTCAGCAGGCTCAGCAGCAGAGAGGCCAAGCTCAGGGACGAGGCCAGGCATTCACTTTAGCTGTTGAGGAGGAGACTACAGCAGGCGAGGTCATCGCAGGTACTATCTTGGTACCTTCATTACCAGCTGTAGCATTATTTGATTCTGGAGCATCGTATTCATTTATAGCAGCTAGCTTTGTAGCCACCCATAGAGTATCTACCGCACCCCTTCCGAAGATGAAGAGGATTCTTACGGGAGGTGGAATTATTCCGGTTAGTGACATCTGTAGATCATGTTCGGTAGTAGTATATGGAAGAGAAATGCGAGCTCAATTCCTGATATTTTCTATGCCGGACTATGATGTCGTACTTGGTATGGACTGGTTAAGTCAGTACCATGCGACCCTTGATTACCGAATTGGGCGGGTTATATTTAGACCACCTGGACAACCAGAATTCGAGTTTATTCGAGGAGCAGTAGAGCAAGGAGTTCAGCCTACTCTTAGGGTACTATCTGTAGAAGGGGAGACAGGTTATCCAAGAGTCATATCTGAATTTGTGGATGTATTTCCCGATGATCTTCCAGGTTTACCGCCTGATCGGGAAATAGAATTCACAATAGACTTAACTCCAGGAGCAGAGCCTATCACATCATCAGTTTATCGACTGGCACCTAAGGAGTTAGTGGAGTTGAAAGCACAGGTGGATGATCTTCTGGATAAGGGTTTCATTCGGCCCAGTGTTTTACCTTGGGGAGCACCCATATTATTTGTGCCGAAGAAGGATGGAACAGTACGGTTATGCATTGACTACCGGGCACTGAATGGTGTGACCATCAAGAACAGGTATCCCTTACCATGCATTGATGATCTATTCGATCAATTGAATGGTGCAAGGATATTCTCGAAGATTGACCTTAGATCCGGCTATCATCAGATCAAAGTAAGGAAGGAAGACATCCCGAAGACAGCTTTCAGGACGAAGTATGGGCATTATGAGTTCTTGGTGATGCCGTTTGGTTTAACCAACGCGCCAACAGTGTTTATGAGCTTAATGAACAGAGTCTTTCATCAGTTCTTGGATAAATTCGTGGTGGTGTTCATAGATGACATTCTCATATATTCCAAGAGCCCTGAAGAGCATGAGGAGCATCTCAGAATCGTGCTGGAGACCTTGAGACAGGAAAAGTTATACGCCAAGCTCAGTAAGTGTGAGTTCTGTATGGACAAAGTACCTTTCTTGGGACACATCATATCAGGAGAAGGACTTTCTGTGGATCCAGAGAAAGTTGCGGCGATAGAGACTTGGCCTACACCCACATCAGTTGCAGAGGTGAGAAGTTTTCTCAGACTCGCGGGATATTACCGAAGGTTTATAAAAAATTTCTCGAGGATTGCAGAACCAATGACGAAGCTGACACGCAAAGACCAGGAGTTTATGTGGGCAGAAGACTGCCAGAAGGCCTTCGAAGAATTGAAGAAAAGATTAACAACAGCACCTGTGTTGACTCTTCCTTCAGGGTCAGGAGGTTTTGTTGTTTACAGTGATGCATCAGGTAGTGGACTAGGATGTGTTTTGATGCAACATGACAAAGTCATTGCTTATGCATCGAGACAGTTGAAGGTCCACGAGAAGAACTACCCAACCCACGATCTGGAGTTAGCAGCAGTTATTTTTGCATTGAAGATTTGGAGGCACTACCTTTATGGGGAGAAAGTAGACATCTTTACAGATCACAAAAGTCTGAAGTATGTGTATACTCAGAAGGAGCTTAACATGAGGCAGAGACGCTGGCTTGAATTGATGGTAGATTTTGACATCGATCTGCAGTATCATCCGGGAAAGGCGAATGTCGTTGCAGATGCGCTCAGCAGAAAGCCTACGGCTTATTTCTTGACGATGCAGTCCGAGTTATTGAAAGATCTATAGGAGCTTCAGATAGAGGTTGTCTTACCAGGACAGAATGGCTTGATGGCTAACCTTGAGATTCAGTCATCACTCGTGGAGAAGATTAAGGAGGCATTGCCCACCGATGCTAGATTCCGAAGACTCAAAGAGAGGACAGAAGCGGGCATGCAGACAGGACTTCGCATTCATGAAGACGGGACATTGAGATTCGGAAATCGCCTGTATGTTCCAAATGGAGAATTGAGACAGGAGTTAATGACGGAAGCACATAGCTCTATGTACTCTGTTCACCCAGGAGGAACCAAGATGTACCGAGACTTGAGACAGTATTACTGGTGGCATGGAATGAAAAGGGAGATTGCAAGATTTGTGGCCAAATGCTTGGTCTGCCAGCAAGTAAAGGCCGAGCATCAGAGGACTGCAGGTATGTTACAGCCGCTTCCTATACCGGAATGGAAGTGGGAGCATATCACGATAGATTTTGTCACGGGATTTCCGAGGAGCCCCAGCGGAAAAGACGCAGTATGGGTGATAGTGGATAGACTCACTAAATCGGCACACTTCTTGCCATTTAGAGTTGGACAGTCCACAGAGGTACTAGCCGACATGTATATGCGACAAATCGTCAAATTACATGGAGTGCCTGTTAGTATTGTATCGGATCGAGATTCGAGATTTACATCTCATTTCTGGAGAAGCATGCAAGAGAGTCTGGGCACCAGACTCAAATTCAGCACGGCATACCACCCACAGACGGATGGCCAATCGGAGCGCACCATTCAGATCTTGGAGGACATGTTGCGATCTTGTATGCTAGACTTCGGAGGATCTTGGGAAGATCATTTACACTTAGTAGAGTTCTTCTACAACAACAGTTATCAAGCCAGCATCCATATGGCACTATTTGAAGCTTTATACGGAAGGAAGTGCAGATCGCCTATATGTTGGAGTGACGTTGGTGAACGTCAAATACTGGGTCCAGAATTGGTAACGCAGACAGTGGAAAAGGTGAAGCAGATTCAGAATCATCTACGAGCAGCTCAGGACAGACATAAGCATTGGGCGGATACGCACAGGCGTCCCCTAGAGTTCAAAGAAGGAGATCACGTGTTCTTGCGGATTTCGCCCACTCGTGGTACTATCAGATTCGGGAGCAGAGGCAAGCTGAGCCCAAGGTATATTGGGCTATTTGACATTCTAGAACGCGTTAGTGAGGTGGCTTATCGTCTTGCATTACCACCATCCTTAGAGGGAGTGCATGACGTATTCCACGTCTCACAGTTGCGAAGGTACGTGACCGACCCGAGTCACGTAGTCGATCACTCAGAGATTGCAGTAGGCCCAAGCTTGAGATATGAGGAACAACCAGTTGGCATCCTCGACGTCAGTGAGAAGACATTGCGGGGACAGACAATCAGACTGGTCCGTGTAGCATGGAAACATCATTCCCCTGGCGAATCGACTTGGGAACGAGAAGATAGTATGCGCCAGCGATACCCCCACTTGTTCGAGGAGGCAGTTGTGAACTAAGCAACTTGTATTTCCATAATTCTTTTGGTAGCTTATTCTTTGATTACGAGGACGCAATCCTTTTAAGGAGGGAAGATTGTAAACACCCTAATTTTTATAATATAATTTTATAAAGAGTTATTACGAATTTCTGGTGTTCTGGAAGTCAAAGCAAAGGTGATTATGATTTAAAGAATTTTAAGTATGGCCAAATGGTGTTAAAATATTCTGGAAACAATATATTATGATGCAGAAGGGAAAGCCGGACATGTGGTATTTTTCGGGGAATTATTTGGACTTCAGAAGCGCGTTTAACGCCTTATAGACTATTGATTAACTAAATCTAGCTAGACCCAAGCAAACCTTGAACCAAACTAGCAGTTTGGGCCGGATAGGAGACCCGAGCCAACCCTACCCGAATCCCTTGGAACCCTAGCCGCGGAGCTACAGTAGCAGATATAAAACCAACGCCTAGGGATCGAGGTCGCCCCCTCTTATCCGCCGCCTCCCCTTACCGACCACTGCCGCCGCCTCCTATCGGGTTGCTCAGCCGCTGAGACCGTCGATGCTGAACCGACCCCGGTCGTCCTTGAGACCGGATAGTGACAGCAGCCTCCCCCATCGACTGGCTAGGCCGTCGACCTCGCCGAGCCCAAACCGCCGTCGACGCGACCCCTCTCCGGCGTCGCAGAGCAGCCGCCTAGCCCAGTGACGGATCCCGACGTCCCCCTTAAACCCCTCGGCAACGCATTCAGACCGCCCCCAACCCAGAACCCTCGACTCCCCTGTGCCGAGCCATATCCGTCGCAGCGCCCAGGCGAGCCACCACTGCTCCGCCTGGCGAGCCTCCCCTAGCCGACCAGAGCAGCCTCTCCGCCGATTCATCGACGGAAACCCAGCCTGGACACCGAGTTGACGCTCGAACGCGAGAGAACACAGATTTACGGGGCCCTGTTCAGGTACCGATCTCTCTCTCAGCGTAGCACCATTTTCAATTGTCAGTTGCTATGTGTAGACTGTAGAACCCTCTCTGTGCCCGTGCAACTTGCTCGGTGCATCGTGTCCTGTGATGATCGTACACCGCGATCTAAAACAGGAAAAAACAATGCCCTGTTTCACCCCGGAACTGAGTGCGCCCCGCCACGCGGGACGACTTGGTCGTACGCGGTCTTTACCGAACCGTGCGCGTCGTTGATACGATCGTGTGGGATTTCGCGAAAGTCAATTCGGAGGTGCGTGCACCCCGGAATCAACGCGTATCCGCCGACGACACCCCGTATCCGTCCTTTCTGGAACATGCTGTAACTTTGTGTACACACGTCAGATCGAGACAAAACTTGCGCCATCAGACTCGTAGCAATACGCTGGTCCTGTGAGCCAAGTTTGGTTCGATTCTGAGAACGTTGAAAAAATCGCGTATCGTGGGCCCCACAGGCTCCACTTGATGGGTGATTTTGTGATCGGCCCATCGGAATCCAAATTTGGAAGTTCTGTTGGGTTCGTATCATCGTTCCTGACTTGTAGACACTGAGTTTGCAAAAATTGGAGACCTTTGACCCTGACACGCTTTTCGGTGCAAAGCGGGCCCACATATGGAACTCGCTTTGGCCCGAAAATGACCTTTTTGCCCCTGTGTCCAAATTAGATGTAAGGACAGACATTTCTAGCAGTTTGATACCTTCTGAGACTGTTGGTGATGTTTATTACAGCTTTTGGAGTAGCACCTACCGGATCCACGGATACAGGGACAGTTGTTGATATTCAAACATCAGACAAGTGTACCTTGCCAACTCTGCAGTATTGTTACCTATTTTCTTACTTCATTATATTGTTGTGCATGTTTAACCTAGGACCGTGTGACATACTTCGCGTCCGATTATCAGTCGGGTGCCAACATCGTACGCGGTGTTGGGTATTGTCATCTAGAGATGGACATACGTGACACTATATCTTCTCGTACTTGTCTTACCAAGTACACTATGACCCAGGACACTGGACACTATTCATGAGACAGGATCTTCCCGAGATATTCGTGGTGATTCTGTATAGGATACAGGACTTATAGAGATACTATAGTCTAAATATATTATGACTTGTGCATTAGTTATGACCCCGCTGACATGGACGTGAGACGTTATGTTCATGATTTGTGTGGTTACATTGGGTGGGAAGAGACACACAGACTACAGGCTGATTATATATATACACCCCTACTATTGTGAGGCCCAAGACTCTGAAGCCCGAGCTTGGCCCATTACTCATTATTACTGCTGCTACCGGCTCCCCTACACAGAGCCTGTAGTATGCTTCAGCCTGAGATCTAGTGCTGCTCTCATCTTGCATATCACTTAGCTGGTTATTTTAGTATTCCCTTATTGTTCCATCTACTGCTGGAGAGACCCACATACTACAGGTTGACTATGTTATGCCGGCTACTTAGTATCCCGCTGAGCTAGACCACCTCTTGACACCACTGCTACCGGCTCCCCTACACCGAGCTTATAGTTGTTTCAACCTGAGTTCTGTTGATATTCTCTCTTGCATTTTATACAGATGTTTTTATACTTACCCTGTTTATCTCATTATGTGCTGCACTGTTTATATTCTGGCTTGTATTATTTTCTGTACCTTGCTATGTCCCCTGAGGACCTGGATATAGATTTGTGTCCCCAGATTTTGCAGACGTGGTTTATCCCGAGGTATACGTGTCACGACCCGTACCCGATGTAAGGATACTTGTCGAAAACAACGCCCAGCCTACGCCGCAGAATCGGCGGTAGAACGCTATCTAGATAGTCTATCTAAAGTAATGAACCAACAATAATGATAGAATACTCAATCACAGAACTAAGATAGAATGAGCACGAATCAGATAAGAATAGAATAGTCATCATACAACTCATGAGTTTAAAAATAGTACATCAATGAGTCTGAAGAGTAACAAAATAAGCTGGAGACAAATCCAGTACAAAAGAATACTATCATACTATAAAGCTACACTCCAGGGTCAACTGTCTCAGTTGGGATAAGTCCCTCTTGAGCCAGGGTCTCCGAATCTAAACCCACAACATCCTGGGGTCCATAATAGGTAGGGTACTCCTCAGTGTCATCTGGAAAAATATATCCAGTCAGGAAAGGAGCAGAGTACATCTCTAACAGCAGTTCTAATCCATGATAAAAACTATGTAACAGTAAATAGCTGTGGATAAACAAGATGTACAAAATAGATACAAGAGATATATAGACAATAAGTAAATACTGGAAAGAAATACAATAATGAACAATATGCCAATGAAACAATAATACTAATGACTAAGTGTGTGAGTACTAGCTTAACATGTGATCGGCTTGGGCAAGATACAATGCGGCCTGGCTAATCATACGTGCGGTGCATGATCAACACTATTCTCTTACTAATACTTTATTCAATAGGGATTTGATCACATATCTATACTAATACTCCCCACCCCCAACTGGTATAATAGATCCAACCACGGTATGCTATGGCACTAGATTCCCCAAGAAGAGAGCGACTCCTCCCGAAAATCGGTGTCTGTACATGTACAAGATAACCAATGAAACAATACTTGCACCATATACATCATATACCAAGGAATAACATCTCATGACGAGATCCGGATATACCAATCCGTGTAACCATAGTATCAAGAGAAACATGTATATCTACACTAGATACAACGAACATAGAGGATATCATAAATGAGAAACTATCAGAGAATGTACTCGCCTGAAGTCCAATGAATAGTCTCACAGATGTCAGACTCGGTGCCTCGAAGACCTAGATATGGAATACCATATTAATACAAGGTCCCGGAAAGAGAACAAGTCAAACTAGTCAACTTTTAGGTCAATAAATCAATTCTAAGTTAAAAGTCAACTATGGTCAACTCTAAAGTCAACTAAAGTCAAACATGGTCAAACCAAGGTCAACCTCACAAGACATCTATATAAATAATATAGAAATAAAAATACAACAATTTAGGAATCAAAATTAGATCCCAATAGATACCCACACAAGAATACTAATAATACAATATTATACACTCTAAATAATATATATACAAACCAATATTTATACAAATAAAATAATATATTATTATTAGTATTATACCTCACAAAAACACCTATATATATACATATATAAAACAATTTAATAAATATATATACTTGTATATATATACACATAAACTTACACATTTAAATATTAATAATTACAAAATACATTGCACATATTAATGTACATATTTTACATGGCTAGAAGCACACATAAAAATACATTCATTAAATTAACAATTAAATATATAATAATTATAAATAATATAATTACACATTTAAACACATAAATATATTTTATAAAATATTTATGTATAATTTATGTTATTAACATAAGTACATATATAATTGCATGCAAGAAAGCTACATACATATATTTATACACCACATTAGAACACATAGAAATATCTATAGATCTATGCTACAATAAATACCATAATAAATACACTAAAATAATATATAATATCTATATATATTTACTAGTTATAAATGAAGAATTTAAAGTATAAATAATTAGATCTACACATAAATACACCAAATTGGAGAGTATCACACCGTATCCCACTAGATCTAGGATACGCATGTGACACGAGTCCAACACACAACCAATTGCACCCCGAAGGACACAAACAAGTCACAAATAATATTTATGAATAAATCAAAGTGTCAAAAGTAGATCTATGTGTCCGTGTCAAAATACGATATGTTCAAAGCCCCGTGTCGGAGGAAAACCCCCAAAATGACACGTATCACCAAATAGTTGGGATACGAACCACATGTACCCAAATATGGACACGACACAAGCCCCAAATACATAAGCACATGTCCAATTGATCTATAGGATCAATTGACACACACAACAAAATGTAAATTCGGAATTCCAACAAAATTGACACAAAAAGTACCATAACTTTCTCCATGGGTCTCCTATGAACATAAAACAAAGTCCTATGGATAGTACATACATATGGGTTGATTTTACATGATTAAATCTCAGATTTAGAAGCTATTTTAATGGAAAAAACTGAATTATACCTATTGGGAGATGGATTCCTAATGAAACCTCCAATTGAGATGAACTTGCTTCCAAATTGTAGATCCTTGCTCCTCTTTGTAGATCCTTGCTTCCTCCTTCTAGATCCTTGCTTCCTCCTTCTAGATCCTTGCTTCTCAATTTTCTAATGGTGAATTTGGAGGAATTTGGGATGAATTTGTTGGGAAATTGGAATGAGAATGGAAAGAATTTGGGAGTGGGGAATTCTAGATCTAGATTTGGAATGAGAGGAGAGAGAAATTTTTCCCTCTTTTAATAGGCCGGCCTTGCCCCTCTCCCAAGCAATTGTAAAATGTCCAATGTACCCCTTGGGGCCTCTCATGAAGAAATAATTAAGGAAGGAAGCTTCTAGTCTAATCATTTAATTAATTTAATCCATCTCCTTAACTATGGGCTTTCTAAATGGGCCAAATCTAACTATTTAATTCATGTTGGTCCATGGGTCCAAACTAAACTAGTTGGGTCTACTAAAATAAGTCCAAAATAATTAAATAACATCCAACAATAATTAAATAATACAACAAAAATTATTTACCATGCACAATATTTATTTAAATAGGAAATTACTAAAATACCCTTTTTTCTAAAATGTGGTAGTGACAAGTCTACCCTCCTTAAAATAATTTTGTCCTTGAAATTTAAAGATGAAAACTACCCCCAGAAAAATTACAGAACAGAACTAAAGAATCACAATTAACTAATGAACAGAACATAACTAGAAAATAACATACCTCAAGGTACAAACAAATATGGATAACGCTCTCGCATATCATCCTCTCTCTCCCAGGTAGACTCCCCCGGAGAGTGATGCCTCCATGCGACGCATACCAAAGGAATAGTCTGGTTCCTTAGTACCTTCTCTCTCCGATCCAGAATCTCAACTGGCTGCTCTGGATAGCTAAGAGTAGGGCCCACCTCTATCTCTGAGTGATCCAATACATGACTAGGATCTGCCACGTATCGTCTTAACTGCGACACATAAAACACGTTGTGCACTCCCTCCAATGCAGGTGGCAAGTCTAGTCTATAAGCAACTGCACCGACCCTCTCTAGAATAGTGAAAGGTCCGATGAATCGCGGACTAAGCTTTCCGCCTCCACCGAAGCGAATCGTGCCTCGTGTCGGAGAAATCCTCAGAAACACCAAACCACCCACCTAGAACAAAACACCATCTTAAGAATTTAATCTATAACAAACAAGAACAAGCACAAACAAAATCTAAACTATACCTCAAACTCCAAAGGTCTTCGATGGCTATCGGCCCAATGCCGCGGTCTGTCCTGCGCCACTCGAAGTCTGTCTCTGATCAACTGAACCTTCTCTGCTGCATCCACAACCATCTCTGGCCCAAGCAAAACTCTCTCTCCAACATCGTCCCAAGACAAAGGAGTACGACACCTCCGACCATATAGAGCTTCAAAAGGTGACATCTCTATACTGGCCTGGTAATTGTTGTTGTAAGCAAACTCTACCAAATAGAGATGGTCCTCCCAAGAACCCCCAAAATCTAGTACACAAGTGTGCAACATATCCTCGAGAGTCTGGATAGTCCGCTCTGACTGCCCATCTGTCTGGGGATGATATGCAGTACTGAACTTGAGCTGAGTGCCCAAACTCTCCTGCAAACTCCTCCAGAAATGAGAAGTGAAACAACTATCCCGATCTGAGACTATGCTGACGGGAACTCCATGTATCCTAACGATCTGCCTCACATACATCTCTGCCAGCTTCTCCGTAGACAAACCCACCTTGAAAGGCAAAAAGTGGACCGACTTGGTCAACCTATCAACAATGACCCAAATCGCGTCTTTCCCTCCTGGAGATCGTGGAAGTCCGGACACAAAATCCATAGTAATGTGTTCCCACTTCCACTCTGGAATGGGTAATGGCTGAAGTAACCCTCCTGGCCTCTGCCTCTCGGCTTTCACCTGCTGGCACACTAAGCATCTGGATACAAACTGTGCCACTTCCCTCTTCATGCCATACCACCACACACTCTCTCGCATATCCCGATACATCTTGTTAGCACCTGGATGCATGGAATACTGAGAGCGATGCGCTTCCTGCAATACCTTCTCATGCAACTCCCCACTAGGCGCACACAATCTAACTCCATGCCTCAAAGATCCATCCTCTGCAATAGTGAAATCATCCTCCAATCCTGCTCTCACCTGAGCTCTGATACTCCTCAAAGATACATCATCATACTGTGCTGCCTTAATCTTGTCCATCAAATTTGAGTGTATCTGTAATCCCCACATCTGCATAACACACCCAGGAACAATCACCTCAATGCCCAAGCTCTCCAAGTCCTCCAACAAATATCGATCCTGCGTTAAGAACATAGCTACCGGATACCTGCTCAAAGCATCGGCAACTACATTGGCTTTCCCAGGATGATATTGCAAAGAGATATCAAAATCCTTCATCAGTTCCAACCACCGACGCTGCCTCATGTTTAACTCCTTCTGCGTGAAAACGTACTTCAAGCTTTTGTGGTCTGTGAAGATCTCCACACGCTCTCCGTACAAATAATGTTTCCACAACTTCAGGGCGAATATGACAGCTGCCAACTCCAAATCATGGGTAGGATAGTTCTTTTTATGAGGACGCAATTGCCTGGATGCATAGGCAATCACTTTCCCATGCTGCTGAAGAACACAACCTAAACCCTTCCCCGATGCATCACTATAAATAGTGAAACCTCCGGACCCTGATGGCAACGTCAAAATAGGAGCAGACGTCAACCTCTTCTTCAACTCCTTAAAAGCAACCTGGCAATCCTCCGTCCAAACAAACTCCACATCCTTCCTTGTGAGTCTGGTCATCGGCTCGGCAATCCTCGAAAAATCTTGCACAAACTTTCTGTAATAGCCTGCCAATCCCAAGAAACTCCTGATCTCTGCTACTGAACTCGGAGTCTTCCAAGATTCCACTGCTGAAATCTTCTTTGGATCCACTGAAATACCATCACCAGTCACAACATGCCCCAAGAATTCTACTTTGTCCAAGAAAAACTCACATTTGGACAACTTCCCATACAGCTTCTCCTTCCTCAGCACATCCAACACAATCCTCAAATGCTCCTCATGCTCCTCCGGTGTCCTCGAGTATATGAGTATGTCGTCGATGAACACCACCACGAACTTGTCAAGGTACTGGTGGAACACCTTGTTCATCAAGTTCATAAATACCGCCGGTGCATTAGTCAAACCAAACGGCATCACCATAAACTCGTACTGACCATACCGAGTTCTAAAAGCAGTCTTCGGTATGTCCTCCGGCTTCACCTTCACCTGATGGTAGCCTGATCTCAAATCTATCTTAGAAAATACCTTCGCACCACTCAACTGATCAAACAGATCATCAATCCGTGGCAAAGGATACTTATTCTTGATAGTGAGATTATTCAAAGCCCTGTAATCAATGCACATGCGCACCGATCCATCCTTCTTTGGTACAAACAATACCGGGGCTCCCCATGGTGAAGAACTCGATCTGATAAACCCCTTATCCTGCAATTCGTCCACCTGCTTCTTCAACTCGACCAGCTCACTGTTGTTTACTCTATAGACATGCTGCGAAATTGGTTCTGCACCTGGCACCAAGTCTATAGAAAATTCAACATCTCGATCTGGCGGCAATCCTGATAATTCCTCAGGAAACACATCCAAGAATTCTGCTATCAACGGATGCGGCAACTCCTTGTCTTCCACCATAGCTCCACAAATAATGCCTTCCCCCTGCTCCGCAGCTCCTCTAGCAAACTTGAACTCTGGCTCTCCTGGCGAACCAAACAAAACTCTACCTCCTCTACAGTCTATGCTAGCACGGTGCCTACTCAACCAATCCATCCCAAGTACAATATCGTAGCTCGGAAGTGGCATTACAAGTAGACACGCACTCAACTCCCGGCCTCCCAGAGTAACTCTCCGATCCTTGCAAATATCATTAACTAGGATAATGCCTCCCCCGGTCATGATCTTGCAAGTCCTAAGCAAAGACTCAGCTACCAAGCCATGCTTCAGAGCAAAAGAAACAGATACAAAACTATGGGAAGCACCACTATCAAACAAAGCTAAAGCTGGAATGGAATCAAGAAGAATAGAACCTGCGATGACATCTCCGGTGGGTTCCTCCTCTTCGACGGTCATAACAAACGCTCGTCCCTGTCGAGCACCTTCCTGCTGTTGATGCTGGACAAAACGCTGCTGCTGTGTCGGAAGCGGTCCCCTCGGCTGTGCTGCAGGTGGTCTCGTCTGTGTCCTCGGAGCTAGAGCTGCTCCCTGAACTGCACGACGAGGACACTCCCTTGATTGATGCCCTTCAGTACCACAATACAAACAAACTCCTAGCCTCCTTCTGCAAACTTCCCAGATGTGGTCGGGCTTCTTGCAGAAGTTGTATGGAGCTTGCTGTAACTGTCTCTACTGCTGAGGTGCCTGGTGAAAAGGTGCTCTAGCTGGAGTCTGGTTCTGCTGTGGCTGCTGGAAAGGTCTGGACTGGAAATGAGGACGTTTGGCAGATACTGCACTGCCGTTGGCCCCCAGAAAAGAATCACGGTCTCTCTTGGTCTTCAAACCCAGATCCCGCTCAACCTTGCGTGCCTCCGCAAGTATCTTCGAGTATGTCTCATAAAAAGATGGAATGAGGATCAATATGGCACATGATGTAAGATATCAAGGAAAGGACAGTTTAAGGGATCAAGTATCAATGTCAAAGGAGAATAGTTGAATCAAAAGAATTTTCCTAGATGTGATTGAGTATCTCAGCCTATATCCTATATCTTATTACAGGCTCGCAGTAGTACAACTAAGTTGTTGCACTACCACGATATCACATACTTGTGAAGCTAGATCTGCATGGGCCACCACCAAAAATGTGTCACGACCCGTACCCGATGTAAGGATACTAGTCGGAAACAACGCCCAGCCTACGTCGCAGAATCGGCGGTAGAACGCTGTCTAGATAGTCTATCTAAAGTAATGAACCAACAATAATGATAGAATACTCAATCACAGAACTAAGATAGAATGAGCACGAATCAGATAAGAATAGAATAGTCATCATACAACTCATGAGTTTAAAAATAGTACATCAATGAGTCTGAAGAGTAACAAAATAAGCTGGAGACAAATCCAGTACAAAATAATACTATCATACTACAAAGCTACACTCCAGGGTCAACTGTCTCAGTTGGGATAAGTCCCTCTTGAGCCAGGGTCTCCGAATCTAAACCCACAATATCCTGGGGTCCATAATAGGTAGGGTACTCCTCAGTGTCATCTGGAAAAATATATCCAGTCAGGAAAGGAGCAGAGTACATCTCTAACAGCAGTTCTAATCCATGATAAAAACTATGTAACAGTAAATAGCTGTGGATAAACAAGATGCAAAAAATAGATACAAGAGATATATAGACAATAAGTAAATACTGGAAAGAAATACAATAATGAATAATATGCCAATGAAACAATAATACTAATGACTAAGTGTGTGAGTACTAGCTTAACATGTGATCGGCTTGGGCAAGATACAATGCGGCCTGGCTAATCATACGTGCGGTGCATGATCAACACTATTCGCTTACCAATACTTTATTCAATAGGGATTTGATCACATATCTATACTAATACTCTCCACCCCCAACTGGTATAATAGATCCAACCACGGTATGCTATGGCACTAGATTCCCCAAGAAGAGAGCGACTCCTCCCAAAAATCGGTGTCTGTACATGTACAAGATAACCAATAAAACAATACTTGCACCATATACACCATATACCAAGGAATAACATCTCATGACGAGATCCGGATATACCAATCCGTGTAACCATAGTGTCAAAAGAAACATGTATATCTACACTAGATACAACGAACATAGAGGATATCATAAATGAGAAACTATCAGAGAATGTACTCGCCTGAAGTCCAATGAATAGTCTCACAGATGTCAGACTCGGTGCCTCAAAGACCTAGATATGGAATACCACATTAATACAAGGCCCCGGAAAGAGAACAAGTCAAACTAGTCAACTTCTAGGTCAATAAATTAATTCTAAGTTAAAAGTCAACTATGGTCAACTCTAAAGTCAACTAAAGTCAAACATGGTCAAACCAAGGTCAACCTCACAAGACATCTATATAAATAATATAGAAATAAAAATACAACAATTTAGGAATCAAAATTAGATCCCAATAGATACCCACACAAGAATACTAATAATACAATATTATACACTCTAAATAATATATATACAAACCAATATTTATACAAATAAAATAATATATTATTATTAGTATTATACCTCACAAAAACACCTATATATATACATATATAAAACAATTTAATAAATATATATACTTGTATATATATACACATAAACTTGCACATTTAAATATTAATAATTACAAAACACATTGCACATATTAATGTACATATTTTACATGGCTAGAAGCACACATAAAAATACATTCATTAAATTAACAATTAAATATATTATAATTATAAATAATATAATTACATATTTAAACACATAAATATATTTTATAAAATATTTATGTATAATTTATGTTATTAACATAAGTACATATATAATTGCATGCAAGAAAGCTACATACATATATTTATACACCACATTAGAACACATAGAAATATCTATAGATCTATGCTACAATAAATACCATAATAAATACACTAAAATAATATATAATATCTATATATATTTACTAGTTATAAATGAAGAATTTAAAGTATAAATAATTAGATCTACACATAAACACACCAAATTGGAGAGTATCACACCGTATCCCACTAGATCTAGGATACGCATGTGACACGAGTCCAACACACAACCAATTGCACCCCGAAGGACACAAACAAGTCACAAATAATATTTATGAATAAATCAAATTGTCAAAAGTAGATCTATGTGTCCGTGTCAAAATACGACATATTCAAAGCCTCGTGTCGGAGGAAAACCCCCAAAATGACATGTATCACCAAATAGTTGGGATACGAACCACATGTACCCAAATATGGACACGACACAAGCCCCAAATACATAAGCACATGTCCAATTGATCTATAGGATCAATTGACACACACAACAAAATGTAAATTTGGAATTCCAACAAAATTGACACAAAAAGCACCATAACTTTCTCCATGGGTCTCCTATGAATATAAAACAAAGTCCTATGGATAGTACATACATATGGGTTGATTTTACATGATTAAATCTCAGATTTAGAAGCTATTTTAATGGAAAAAACTGAATTATACCTATTGGGAGATAAATTCCCAATGAAACCTCCAATTGAGATGAACTTGCTTCCAAATTGTAGATCCTTGCTCCTCTTTGTAGATCCTTGCTTCCTCCTTCTAGATCCTTGCTTCTCAACTTTCTAATGGTGAATTGGGAGGAATTTGGGATGAATTTGGTGGGAAATTGGAATGGGAATGGAAAGAATTTGGGAGTGGGGAATTCTAGATCTAGATTTGGAATGAGAGGAGAGAGAAATTTCCCCCTCTTTTAATAGGCTGGCCTTGCCCCTCTCCTAAGCAATTGGAAAATGTTCAATGTACCCCTTGGGGCCTCTCATGAAGAAATAATTAAGGAAGGAAGCTTCTAGTCTAATCATTTAATTAATTTAATCCATCTCCTTAACTATGGGCTTTCTAAATGGGCCAAGTCTAACTATTTAATTCATGTTGGTCCATGGGTCCAAACTAAACTAGTTGGGTCTACTAAAATAAGTCCAAAATAATTAAATAATATCCAACAATAATTAAATAATACAACAAAAATTATTTACCATGCACAATATTTATTTAAATAGGAAATTACTAAAATACCCTTTTTCCTAAAATGTGGTAGTGACAATACGGGACCGCAGCAGGAGGAGCCGATCCAGGAGCTGTACCGCCATCTGAGGATGAGGTCTTAGCTGAAGACTTCTCTTGAGCATCCATGTTCATGCTCAGCTTTTATTATTTATTTCAGTCTTTTACTTTCTGGTCTGTTGAACCATTGTACTAGATATTTATCGGGTTGTTCCCCGAAGTACTTTGTGAGACGCATTGATGATTTACATTCCTTATTTATTCTGTGGATCATATTTTATATCTTGTGTGGATGAGATTAGTTGTGCCATGATTGTCGTAGACTTGTTTTACAGCTTAAGTTTGCCCTGATGGATCCATTAAATTGGGTTTGTCCATCGGTGCGTACTGCTGGCCATTGCCACGTGTCTAGTCCCACGGTATTTTGGGATTGGGGCGTGACAAGGAGTTTAGATTTGTTATTGAGGTTGGGTTTAGTCCAAATCTTATTTGGCTTTTTTTTTCCAAGCAACAACAAAACTATTTAGTAACATCCATTCCTTTTGTCTAATTTTACTACGAACAAAAGGTATTTTCTTCTCTCTCTCTTTTTTTTGGCTCTTTTTTAATATCTATGTTGAAAATATAGTGTCATCCGAATTGGAGTTGATCCATTAAATATGATATTGGACTTTGTTCATATGACTTAAAAAAAAGTATTGTTAAGCATATATATATATATATATATATATATATATATATATATATATGTGTGTGTGTGTGTGTGTGTGTGTGTGTGTGTGTGTGATATATATATATATATATATGTGTGTGTGTGTGTGTGTGTAAGGGGTAGTTAGTGCTTTATTATTAGTAGCACTAAGTGTCAGGGTAGTTCGTTCACAGTATTTTATTGGAACGACTCATTCCTTGACACAATTAAGATCTGCACCGCTATCAACAAGTGCAACTAAATTGGTTATATAATGCTCATTGTTAACAAGCATATTGATTTAATATACCATTTATGGGTAATAAATAAATCGATTTTTTGCAGGAAATTATTTTTTTCTTCTTCTGAGTCTATCTGTCCTGATTGAACAGACTATGGAACATAGATGGTCTAACGGATAAACAAATCCATGATCAATTACATCGAACGATGATGTATTCCAATGTGGCTAAAGCCGTTGGAAACAATGATAAGAAAATTGCACAATTTATAACTTGTGGTTTTACTGGCACTCTAAGAGGTTGGTGGAACAATTGTTTAACCGACTCATAAAGACAAAAAATTCTAAGTGCTGTAAAAACCGAAACTAGTTCTGAAAATAGTACTCAGATAACTAAACCTGATGCGGTTTACACTCTAATTATAACAATCTTAGAACACTTCACCGGAGAAATTTCTGATCATGGAGAAAGAGTAAGAACTCTTCTTCAAAATCTAAGATGTCCAACACTTACTCACTTTAGATGGTACAAGGATACTTTCTTAAGTAGAGTAATGTTACTTGGTGATGCTAATAATGCTCACTGGAAGTCAAAATTCATTGATGGACTTCCTAATCTCTTTGCAGAAAGAATAAGGTAAGGTTTAAGAAACCAAAATAATCGTGTCATACCTTATTCTAATTACACTTATGAAAATTTGATCAATAAGTGTATTGAAGAAGGTCTAGCTTTATGTAATGACTTAAAGCTACGATATCAATTAAAATCTCAGAGAATTTCTGAGAAAAGATAACTGGGAGAATTCTGTGATCAGTTTGCGATAGATACTTTTAAGCCTCTTATTATAAAGGGGGAAAAGAAAGTAAAAGATTATAAGGACTACAAGAGACCTTATAAAAGAAAGAAATATCCATCAAAAAAGTAAAATACTACTATTAATAAGGACAGTAAAAAGAAGAAATCTTCTAAGAAAAATATCATTAAATGTTATAAATGTGGTAAATTAGGCCACTATGCAAATACATGTTATACAAAGAAGAAGTTGGAAGAAATCGAAGATGAAGGGTTAAGAAAAACTCTTTACAAACTAATGATTAATTTTGACTATGAAGAAAGTTTATCCAATAATGAATCTGATGATGAGACTACTAGTCTTTCAAAAGATGAATGTAATGAGAATTGCCAATGCAACGAATGTGTTGCAGATAAAGATATTAACTACTATAAATCTATAGTAGAAATGAATGGGCTATCCATAAATACCTTAACTCTCAATGAGAAAAAGGATATTATTGAAGCCTTATTAACTGATAATATCAGTACTGAAATAAAAAATAAAATTATAGAAGCAATTGGAGAAGAATTGAATAAAGATAATATTCCTATTCAGACTACTCCTCCTGAAGCTTACAATATGGCCGAGGTAATATCTCGTTATAGAAGCAAACAAGTTAAACCTGTTACTATGCAGAAACTTCAGACTGAAATAAAAACTTTGAAAATTGAGATTAAAAATTTGAAATCTCAAGATCAGCACATCCAGAAAAGACTGGATAAATTAGAACTAGATAATTTATCTAGAAAAACTACCAGAATAATCCATACTGGTGAATCTTCTGTTGGTTCTTCTTGCTTACAAGAACAAGAGGGGGAGAATCAGTCTGTTCAATCAGGACAGATAGACTTAGAAGAAGGAAAAAATAATTTTCTGCAAAAAATGGATTTATTTATTACCCATAAATGGTATATTAAAATCAATATGCTTGTTAACAATGAGCATTATATAACCAATTTAGTTGCACTTGTTGATAGTGGTGCATATCTTAATTGTGTCAAGGAAGGAGTCATTCCAATAAAATACTGTGAACGAACTACCTAGACACTTAGTGCTGCTAATAATAAAGCACTAACTACCCCTTACAAAATTACCGATATAAATATTTGTAAGGATGATGTTTGTATTCCTGTACATCTAATAGTTGTAAAGGAAATATCTCAACATGTTATTCTGAGAACTCCTTTCCTAGAAAAACTCATGCCTATAAAAGAGATAACTAAATGAGGAATTACTACCTGTTATAAAGGCAAAAGAATAACTTTTGAATTTATAACAAACCCAATTGTAAAAATTTTCAATGAAGTTAATTTGAAAGAAAATCAAATTAATTTCTTAAAAGAAGAACTTGTTCAGGTTACGATAACCCAGCAGTTAAAACAACTGAAAATCTAGAAAAGAATTAAACAAGTTGAAGAGGACTTCAAACTACACACTTGTAGTAATATCCCTAATACTTTTTGGGATAGAAAACAACATATTCTTTCTCTTCCTTATGAAGAATCCTTTAATGAAAAGGATATTCCGACCAAGGCGAGACCTTGTCAAATGAATCAAGAATATCTTGAATTATGTAAAAAAAAAATCCAAGATTTATTAGATAAGAAATTAATTCGCAAGTCTTACTCCCCATGGAGTTGCACAACATTTTATGTTAATAATAATGCTAAAAAAGAAAGAGGTGTGCCTAGACTTGTTATCAATTATAAGCCTTTGAATAAGGTTTTGAAATGGATTAGATATCCAATCCCTAATAAAATGGACTTACTAAATAGAATATGCAAATCAAGAATTTTTTCTAAATTTGACCTGAAATCAGGATATTAGCAGATACAAATAAATAAAAAGGATCGGTATAAGACTGCATTTACTGTTTCTTTTGGTCACTATGAATGGAATGTTATGCCATTTGGACTGAAGAATGCACCTTCAGAATTTCAGAATATAATGAATAAAATATTCATTCAACATTCTAGTTTTATACTATCGTATATTGATGATATATTAATCTTCTCTAATACGATAGAAGAACATTTTAAACACCTTAATGTGTTTAAACACTTAGTCATAAAAAATGGCTTGGTAATTTCAGCCCCAAAAATGAAACTTTTCCAACAGAAAATAAGATTTTTGGGACATAATATTATGAATAATACCATTATCCCAATTGATAGAAGTATTAAATTTGCTTCTAAATTTTCTGATGAAATAACTGATAATAAGCAGTTACAACAATTTCTTGGAGCATTAAATTATGTTTCAGAATTCTATAAGAACATCGCTGCTGATACAAAAATTTTGTATCAAAGATTCAAGAAAAACCCTGCTCCTTGGACTAATAGTCATACGTAAGCAGTCAAACTAATAAAACAAAAGGTTAAAAACTTATCTTGTTTACATTTAGCTAATGCTGAATGGGTTAAAATAGTTAAAACTTATGCTAGTGATATTGGTTATGGGAGAATACTAAAACAATTAAACCCCAACACCAATAAAGAAGTATTGGTAAGATATCATTCAGAAAAATTGAATGATACTCAAATCAAATACTCAACTATTAAGAAAGAAATTTTTTCTATTATTCAATGTATTCACAAATTTCAAGATGATTTACTTAATAAAAAATTCTTATTAAGAATTGATTGTAGCTCTGCTAAAACTGTTCTAGAAAAGGATGTTAAAAATTTAGCATCTAAGCAAATATTTGCTCGTTGGTAAGCAGAATTAGCTATATTTGACTTTGATATAGAATATATTAAAGGAACTGATAATTCACTTCCTGACTTCTTGACTCGTGAATTTTTGCAGAACAATGAACAAGAGAAATAAAGGGAAGCAACCATGGGTTCCTAGACCCATGACTTCGAGCTACAATGAGTCAAAGTTTCAGACATCGAAGAAAATTGTTCTTGGAAAAGAAAAATCTTCTAATAAAGAAGTTCAAGACTTCGAAGAAGCCAATGTTTCTTCTTACAAGCAAGCAGTTGAGGTTGAAACAATTTTCACTCAAAACAATCATACAGAAGAAATACTTCAACTGGAGAAAGCCGACATCCCAATGATGGATGATCCCTGGAAATTAAAAGAAAAATATGTGGAAAATAATATGTTTCTAGTACAGGAAAAAGACAGGAATGTCTACGAAGGGATTCTGCTCACAACAAATCTGTTGAAATAGAACACTTCTACCAGAAGACAAATGATGTCAGAAGTGACGTAAATTACAACAAAATAATTATACGTCACATTATTACTCCTCAATCACGGGGACTGCATCCAAATCGAACTAAATTATTAGTTCATAAAAACAAGAATATCAATATGCCTTATTCCTACTGGGATTACATTGAGGCATTCACCAAAGTTTTTACTTTGATAATAGTAAACAGAAACACTCTTGGTTTATTCGTATTTATTCTGAAATTCTTAAACAAGACATCCCTACTTGGTTTATCAGATGGTGGTTACAATTTGGTGCCACATTAAAATTTTTTTCACCATATTTACAAGAATTATTTGCAACTTGGACTCACTCATTTCCTCTCTATCAGAATGCTGACCAACTTTTGGAGGGGGAGAGTACTATGTATTTCTTTATCCATTTTGAAATCCCATATATTTTTAAATGGATAATTAAATGTGAATTTAATTATCTCAATTTTTCTGTTTTAGTCAGAAAATTCTGATAAAATGGTGGAATAGGTTAGATGAAAAAGATAAAGTACAAATTGTACAAAAATCTATTAAGGAGAATGAAAACCTTATTGAAGCTAAGCTCAAAAAGGAAATAATTGAGGACAGTCCTTTGAAGAAGCTAAAGGGGTCTTCATTTGTTTATCCGTTAGACCATCTATGTTCCATTCATAAATCTCTCCCCCACTATAATAATTTTGTATAATAGTGTCATTTTCTTCAAATAGAACATCTGTGGGAGTGGGTCTTTGGTAATAATATTTTATTAAATTCGGTTTTCCATATTTAACCGCTTGGATTGTAGAATCATTTTTAGATTCAATAAAAAATTTCTGAAGCTCTTCAATTTTCTATGGATAAATCTCATCCTCTATTAGATCTTCAGTTTGTTGATCTTCTTCTGACATTTCAGAAGCATTTGAAGATTGACCATTAATTACTTGAATACTTTTATCAAGATTATTAATGGCTACTTGATTTCTATTAGTATTATTACTAATAATAGCAATTTTTTGCTTTGCTTGAGCTATTAGCTCTCGTAATTCTCTTTCTTCATTATTAATTATCTGAAGATTACTTTTTTGGAACTGAGCTATTAACTCCTTTAGATTCTCTTTCGTAACTTCTGGGGTTTTAGACATTTTAAACCCTTTAATCTCAAGAGGAGGTTTTAAAGAGATATTAGAGGTCTCTTTAGAAGAGTTTTTTCCAGAAGTCACATTTAGCTGCTTGATTTTATCAAGTTTATGCAGTAATTTTTTTAAGGCAGTTTCATAAACACATTGGTATAATTATTTTGCCTTAAAACTTTTTGTAATTCTGTAATAACTGCTTCTTTACTATCAATTATTTTGACAAAGAAAACAACATCAATTTTATCTGTCATATTTTTGACAGTGAGTTTAATTGACTCATTTGGTGGATACATGGATCTAGTTGTACCACTACTTGATCCTGTATCTGTGTTCCAGATTTTATAATGTTCTTCTAACACATTGATTTGTGTTAATTCTATGTCCACATATTTTTGGACAAACCAATCAACGAAAGGTATTATCTTTCGTTTCTTTTCTAGATGATTATAATATTCATCTTTAAATTTATATCTCTGTTTAATGGGGTAGGTTTTCTCAAACCATGCCACAAATTCGTTGTTTTCATAGTACATTCTATTGAGAATGTCCCGAATTTCTTGATGTACTTTAAATCCCATTAAATAGAAGTGAATTCCATTTTCGACATTGTCGGAGAGCTTATTTTGCTCTTTTCTTTATACAAGGGATGTGCTATTGCATCATCAGTAATTTTAATTTTATTAACTTCTTCTTTATTAGAGGAAGTTGATCCTATTGTAGAAGGTAGAGATTTTCGTCCTGATATTGATAGTCTAGATATATCATGAGGAGTAAATCTCACTTCTACTTCTCCATCATTTGTTTGGATTATTTGGTCAATATCTGTGTTCACTATTGGTTGTGGTAACATAGCTTGACTTAAAATCCATTCTTTAGGAAAGTTAATATCATCCCATCAAATTATCCTGTTAGTTGCTACTTTGGATGTTAACAAATTCGTTTCTACCAAAGTAGTTTTACCAGGTGTAGTAATATGCCTAGCATTCGGGACAATGTATTCATTACCTCATAGTGAATTCTACAGATTATTGCTATAGTTTCAGATCCAGGCAAAAAGTTGTAACCATTAGTTTTCAGATTTAAGGTTACAGATTCATATAAATGATTATCTGTCATTGACAGAGTCAAATTTGGGTAAACATTAAAATAAACTGGTCCATGGCAGAGACTAGTCTGCATGACTCCCATTTGAGACTGACTCCAATCTAAACATCTCGCATCTCTAAGATATGTTATTATTGATACATTTAACCCTGGTAAAGTCAAGGGTTTAAACGCAACTTGTATTAGTCCAATATGGACATAGTTATAGGCATCTCTAACATGTCCAATATCTTCTTCGCTTATTAGCTTGAAGGAATGCTCTGTGTTATTCACAAAAATAGTTTTTTCCATTGTTTTAATGGAAATAGATGATTTAAAGTCAAAAGTACCAATTTGGTAGATTTCTTTTGGCTTTACTTTTGGAATTGTCCATTTATTTAATTCCTCTAATTCAGAGGGATACTCAATATTTTGAGCATTCTTAATAGATTTACCCTTTGTAAGGGCTTTTTTATTAAAGCCAATTGCTAACTCTTTGCTCATTAGTATTATGAGGTTCTACTTCCTTCACTTACTATAGGTTTAACTTGTTTGCTTCTGTAACGAGATATTACCTCGCCATATTGTAAGCTTCAGGAGGAGTAGTCTGAATAGGAATATTATCTTTATTCAATTCTTCTCCAATTGCTTCTATAATTTTATTTTTTATTTCAGTACTGATATTATCAGTTAATAAGGCTTCAATAATATCCTCTTTCTCATTGAGAGTTAAGGTATTTATGGATAGCCCATTCATTTCTACTATAGATTTATAGTAGTTAATATCTTTATCTGCAACACATTCGTTGCATTGGCAATTCTCATTACATTCATTGCCTGAAAGACTAGTAGTCTCATCATCAGATTCATTATTGGATGAACTTTCTTCATAGTCGGAATTAATCATTAATTTGTAAAGAGTTTTTCTTAACCCTTATATATATGTGTGTGATATATATATATATATATATATATATATATATATATATATATATCACATACACACGCGCGCACACACGCACACACACACACACACACACACACACACACACACACACACACACACACACACACACACACATATATATATGTGTGTGTGTGTGTGCGTGTGTGTGTGTGTATATATATATATATATATATATATATATATATATATATATATATATATATATATATATGACAACCGAAAACGAAATCCTAACTTTAATCAACAAGTACCGCTTCCAGACGAACCCCTCGCCAACGCCTCGTGACCACCGCCAGACTTGCCACCGTCGACAACCGCGGAAACCGACCGCTACGATCCCGGATCGCTCGTCAGAACCAACAGTCTAGATACCCATATTTCTCCTCTTAATTCTCCGTACCTGCTTTACCAATTTTTGATCCAATTGCTTAGGTTTAATCACAACATAAACATCTTCGAATGACTTTAAGTAGTTTTATTCGAACAATCCTATTTCTGTTTTAAATTCAACCGAAACTTCCCAAAAAGTCTGAGTTTTCATGCAAAGCAGAACACCTATAAATCGATCCATGAGGCCATATTGGAAGGCTAGTTTCTTTCAGAATATTTAATGAACCTGGAATCTAATTGTGCAGACCTAGAGACAACCTATACGACATCAAAATGATGTATTGTTTATACCTATATGCTCCTTATTTTTGTGCTAAAATTTAGCTTAAAAATAATGAAGAAAAACCTTCAAAAACTTAGAAAACTTATGATACTGTCACCCTCACATTTTCATCCAAGGGTAGTTTGGTAATTGTCAATGGGTATTAATTATGTTAGGATTTATTATAATTAATATTTGTGCATGGCATGATTTATTTATTTATTGTATTATTATTTGTTGCTAGTGTAGATTTATTTTGGACTTGTGTAGTGGACCTAACCATTTATTTAGAAAGCATAAAACAAATATTTGGACTAGTCTAAGTTGAGCCCATAAATTAGGCCCATGGATTAGGAGGCTTAATTAATTAGTGAAACCATTAGAATAGAACCTTACCTCCCTAATTAATTTCTTCATGAGAGGCCCCAAGGGGTATTTGTGACTTTTCATATTGCATGGAGGATTTATATAGGCCGGCCACCCCTTGGAGGAGAGAGAAAATTATTTTATTCATTCCAATTTTCCAAATTCTAGATCTACAATTTTTCTCTCTCCAAATTTTCTCCATCCCCTCACCAATTCTCCACCAATTCTTTATCAATTCTCTTCTAAATTCATCATTGAAGTTGCTAGACCAAGGATCTACAAGAAGGAAGTAAGGAGCAAGGAGGAGGAGGCCAAGATCTACAAGAAGATGAGCTACTTGTCAATTGGAACATTTTTATTGGAAATCCATCTCCCAATAAGTAAAATTCAGTTTCTCCCTTCTAATAGACTCTAGATCTAAGATTTTACCATGAGAAACCAACCCACATTCATAGGCTACCCATAGGATTTAGTTTTGGGTCAATTGGAGACCTACGATGGAAGTTATGACCAATTTGATGCCAATTTTGGGGAAATTACGATATTAGCACATGTAGTGCTTGTTAATTGATCTAATAGATCTAATTGACACTTGATTGTTTGTGACTAGTGTCGTGTCTATAATTGGATACGTGTATGTCGTATCTTATTAATTTGACGAAACGGGTTAATTTTGGGGGTTTTCCTCCGACACGGGGCTTTGTGCATATCACATTGTGACACGGACACGTAGACACTCTAATTTCTATACGTATTATTCATAATTTATGTATTGGACTTGCACGTATCCTCCGGGATGCGTTTGGTTGTGTGTTGGAGCCGTATCGCAAGCGTATCATAGAGAAAGTGTGATACGGGTATGATACGGCCCTTGTGTTTGTTGTTTGACTTATTTTCTATACATGCATATGTAATTATATATGTATATACTATCTATGTATTATATAGAGTATGTAATAGTGTATTTTTGGTTTTGGTATATGCGTATGTCTATGTGTGTATATTATGAGGGTATCTAGATATATAAAGCTATGCGTATATGTTTATATATATATATATATATTGGTGTGTATATGTGTATTTGGGATTTGAGTTTGTGATCTATGTCTATATACATTATAGGAGTATATAGTGATATAGTGATATATGTATATCTCTAGGTGTATATATATATCTACTTAGTGATACATAGTGTTAAGGAGTGTGGGTTAGTTGTTTGTGCTTGTTCCTTGTGAGTGTGGTGAAGGGATCGACACAGGAATAAGTCACTATGCAGTGCACATTTATATGAAGAGAATGGCAACTGCACATACTATGTTTTCCAGTAGAGGATCAGTGACTGAATAAGTCACTGTGCAGTGCAGAACTTCACGAGAGTCAGCAGTCCCTACAGATACTTATGTATAGAGCAGCTACTGCAAAGACTTATGAAGATGCACACCTGAAAAACTCGACACATAGTTAAGGACCAGTCACTGTGCACACCGTTAAGGTAAGTGACTGAAACAATGGGACCACTGTGTGTAGTGCACTTTTAAGACAATAGAAACAGCAGCTACAACAGATTGTTTCACTGGAGAAGCAACAGAGTTGTTGTGTGAGGGTTGCTACCAATGAAGAACAGAGAAGCAACAAAGTTGCTGTGTGAGGGTTGCTGCCAATGAAGACCAGTGGCTATAGCAGAGCTGTTGTGTGCAGCGGGCACACGAAGAGAACAACAACTGCTGCATAACTTATTCAGGGAACAGAGGCAGTGTAGTCATCGATCCACTGTGCAGTTTCATACTCCATAGTATCAGACTTGGTATCAGTCGATGTTCTATACAGTTCATAGTTTGTTTTTCAGTGTTTTGATTAGTTGTTTAGGTAAGAGTCAGTTAGTGTAGCTTCGGTTTCTGGTATTAGTAGATATGGGTAGTTAGTCATTTCTTTAGTTAGTAAAATAGGTTTGATTATGGTTAGTTTAGTTGATTAGTGTTGTACCTTGTATATATATATATATATGTATATAGTTAACTATAGGTGTATTATGATTTAAGTATATATGTATTAGTTGGCAAATACCATTAGCCATATATATCTATCTAGGTATAGAATTATTGAATTAAGTTTATAGTTATGGGTACTATTGCTATATATATAAGTAGTGTATCTATGTTGTAGTATAAGTAATTGTTGGTCAATAGTTAGAGATAAGTATAGTTCAGCTAGCTTTAGCTTGGTTATGTATTTCTTAGTTGAGTTGCCTTGAGGTACCAAGGTATCACCAAGGTATGGAGTCGATACCCAAGGTATTGAGCTTGGGTATCGAAGTAGTTGCGATACACGTTGGTGCAAGGCCACGGTATCCAAATTAGATTATTTTGAGATATTATTATTATATGTGACTTATGTATATATGTAAAAACCTATTTTTATATTAGAAAACTTGCGTATCTTAGGATACGGCTCATTGAATGCATTATTGTGTGTTAGTTTAACTAGCATAGCATAGTTTCATAGTATATCGACTTAGTGACTTAGCATTGGACTCTTGCAAACCTAGAATTCACTGGTTTGACTTAGAAATGGCGTATCGACCTAGAATTGCATCAGTTTTACTTATTTTCATTATTGAACCTTGTATTGATGCAACATCGTATATAGGTTGTGAGACACTAGCTTGGGCATCGAGAGACACACTTTGCTCAGGACTTCAGGCGAGTACATTTCTCTGATTGTTTTTAATTCATAATATTGTATATATGCATGTTCTAGAATTGTATACATTGATTTCCGACATAGTGATTTCACGGACTGGTGCTATATGGATCCCGTCAGGAGGTGTTATCCCCCACCGTGTGCAACGGATACCCAGTCACATGGATTTCATCGTGTGCATCGGGTATTGACTTTCATGTGCTTCTTCTCCATCCACTATTTTGTGTGCTAGTGTGACTATATCGTGATCATGTACGTAACGTGTCATGATTGGATCCATGAGTATTAGTTGGGACGGGGGAGTAGGAGTTGGTTATGTGATCAAAGTCCTCTTGATCTTTTGTGCATGTCGATTATACACCTCACGTATAATGGAGTTACCTTTATACCTCATGTGCAACCTAAGCCGATCACATAACGAACTTATACTCTAAACCACATAGTTAGCTTTCTTGTTCTCTACTTGCAGTTATTTCTCGTATTTACTTCCAGTTCTTATTGTGCTTATTGCTTGTTCACCCAGTATTGTATATTTTTATTACTTGTGTACCTTGTTGTCATGACCCGCACCCGGTATAAGGGCACGAGAGCGTGGGTACGTCCAGTCTACGCCGCAGCATCGGCGGTAGAACGCTGTCTAGGTCAAGTACTATCTAAATAATCTCACACTAGTATCCAACTCCATAAGGAGACACGGATAACACTATAAAAATGAACAACATACTCAATCATAACTACAGCACGATAAGAATTAAAAGAAACAAAAGAATACAACACAAGTCAAATGACAAAATAATCATACCTGCAATCAGTAACAACCAATCCCCAAGTGTCGGAACCAAGTCTACTAAGGTCACAGTCTGGAAAAATATTTTCCAATCAGGAAGGAGCAAAGTACATCTCTAAATAGCAGTTCTATATTAATGATATAAACTATGAAGCAGTTCTAGATGGAAATATACCAGAAGCATGTATAGGTACGAGAAATAAGAAATACTGAAAATACTGTAAGTAAATGCAGGAGAAGAAACAATATGTCCATGAGCAAGAACCTATGACTAAGTGTATGAGCACTAGCTTTAACATGTGATCGGCTTGGGAACTTGATCAGGCTGGTTACATGTGATTAGCTATGATTCATGTAAGGTCAGGCTACCCGTTGGTTAGCTATGATGCATGTAGAAGTCAGGCTAATCACACGTAACAGCTATGAAGCATGGAAATGGTCAGGCCGCACTCGACGTGAGATGTGGGGTGAGCTATGATGCATGTAAAGTTGGGTATGATCACATATCTACACTAAAATACTCCCCACCCCGACTGGTATAGTAGATCCAATTATGGTACGCTATGGCACGGGATTCCCTAGGGAGGTAGCAAGTCTCCCCGGAAATCAGTGTTTGTACATGCACAAGATAACAAGGAAACAAGTCTTGTACAAGCTACACCATGAATAAGGAATAACATCTCATGACGAGATCCGTGTATACCAATCCGTGTAACCAACGTGTCAAGAGCATGGATATTTACACTAGATACAGGGAACATAGGAGATATCATAAATTAGAAACTAATCAGAGAATGTACTCGCCTTGGGTCCTTAGCTGTCAATACCAATGTCCTGTCCCAGAGTATCGTTTGGAGAATCCGACAGTCCTATAAACATATAATAATATCACTTGTATCAGATGCTACACTAACACACAATAGAAATACACTGGCCTCAGGGCTATGCCAGGCATGGCTCTAGTCAACTAGGGTCATCTAGTAGGGATACGTATATAGTACACATTTACTCTCAAAGTATATACCAATAAAAACGTATATAATATATATATATAAGTGTCTATTAGTAATTGTACAAAAATACGTATATGTGTATATACACTAATAGATGTATATAAATATATATTTTATACCAACATACATATTTGTATATATATATCAATCAAACATTTAATATATATATAACTAATCGAAGAATGTATACAATGCCACCCTCCTCAAGGTGATCCAAATAAAAAAGCAGTTAGTTCCAATGGGTCCGGAGCGGTCCAATTAGCTAGAAACTACATAAAGAAGTCCAAGATCGGAGTTTGGCACAAAAATCGAGACAAGGATACCAAGCTAAAAGAGAAAAGGGTCGATTGTTCGTAATTAAGGTAACACCTTAATTTAATGAAAATCATTTTGAAATTATTTTGAACAATAATTACAATAAAAAATTTATTTATAAAAATCTAGAATTTACATAAAAGCCAATATATTTATATATCTCTAGTAATTTCAGTTACCAGTCCAAATAACCAATTTTGAACTAATTTTTGATTATTGAAACTATTTCTTAAATAATAATATAACCCCAACAAATTATTATATTTTACATAATCAAAACCATTTTAATTTATTACATAAAAATAAACTAATTGCATAAAACTAGCTAATTACATATACTGAACCAATTATTATTAACTAACTAATTATATATATTACAAAACTAAATATATATAATTAATAAACTAATTATATATAATTAATAAACTAATTATATAGCTAATAAACTAATTACATAACTAACTAAATAAAACTAAACAAATTAAATATTTCTAATACTAATTAATAATTAACTACAAATTAATAATTAACTAACTTGATTAATTATATAACTACTGATTAATAAAATTAATCAACTGATTAATAAACTAACCTAACTCATATGTAGAAGAAAGGGGAAAGAGAAAGGGCTCACGTTGGGGGGTTTCCCGTCGACGCGGAGGAGGTCTCGCCGGGGTCGGGCCGGCAAGGCGGATCTGATCTAGGTTAGGGTTAGGGTTTCTGCGCTATGTCGGGGTCGTGTCCGGAGCTGGACACGGCGGTTGATGTACTGCACAGTGGGGTGGACGTGTCCTGGTGTTGGACACAGGGTTGGGTGTTTGCTGTGGTGGAGGTGGATGTGTCCGGGTGTGTCGGACACGAAAATCTGGTTGTAATATTGTAAATATGGACACAGGAATTGAATGGATACGGTGAGACACCCGGGGTCGGACCCGAGGCCAACACGGCTGACACGGTAATGCTGGACACACGGACACGAGCACACAATATGGTGGTTGTTGGCTTGTGGGGATTTGTGAGGGCTAGTTAGGGTTTCTTGGGAATGGCGATGAGGGACTTAAATAGGGAGAGAGGGTGCGGGATGAAGGGTGAGGATTGGCCCAATAATGGATGGCCCAGATCATATAAAAAGGAGTTTTTCATGTGGAAAAAATGAGGGTGTAAATGGGAGACGGTAAACTGGTAAATTTAACAGAAAAGTATTATAATTTAAGAAAAATTTTAAGAGGCATCCAAGGCTAATTGATTAATTAGCTACTAATTAACCTCATATTTCAAAATCTTAGAAAGTATGTAATTTACTTATTTACTATCACAAATGAATTTAAAAATTTATTATGAAGAAAACAACTAGTCCTTTAAATAATTTTATCAAATAAATAATTTATGATTTCAAGCCAATAAACATTTGAAACTAGAGAAATATATATATATATATTATTTATTTATTTATTTTGTAATACATCGACATTTAGGAAAAAATGATTTTTATAAAAGATTTTAAATTACCTTCTAAAATCAACACTGTTCAAAATCTAATACTAGAATTTCAAGGAAAAATATTTTATAAATTTGGTATTTAAAATAAATTAAAAAAATCTAATTATTTCAGAAATTTGGGAAATCGGAGGTTACAAGTCTACCCACCTTAGAAAAATTTCGTCCTCGAAATTTAAGGTCCTCAATGATTGCATTTACACATTGTATTATTTCTATCAAAATTTAAATTTCAACCCAAATAATCATGAAGTACTTCCATATTGTTATTTCACAACCTTTCAAAATTCTATAACATCATATTCCTGAAAATCTTCAAGTTTAAAAATCAAATCCCCTTTTTGTCATAATCTCCTCCAAAAATTTTAAGTTCGTATCTAAATACTCCAGGATTTTAATATCCAATCCTCCAAATTGAAATCCAATCAATGCATATTTATAAAAATCGTATCCTAAAATTTAAATTTTTAACCACTAATCCATCAATCATCTTACTCCTCTAACTCAAATTCAATTGATGCTTATTCAAATCTAAATTCTCCTCCGAGAATTGAATTCGACACCATTCCATTAACGATTTTATTTCCCAATTTTATTTTTCCTCAAATACTCAACGATGCGATACTTTCAGAATCTTCAATGCAACATTCATAATATAAAATATAAAATTTCTATCTTGCAATCAAATAGATAAAATGATAATCTCTCCAATTTTCTCAAATTTTAATAATCAATTTAATCATATCAAGACCTTCCTAAAATTAATAAATCCTCAATTTTTCCCTGTGAATTTCTTAACTCTCTATTTAAGTTAATATTTATCCTCGAATTTCAATCAAACCTCGATTCTCGTACAATCAATGATCCATCACCTCTGTTATAACAACCCCTTAATTCTTTATTTAAATTAATGCTCATCCATAATTTAATCCTCTTGTCTCTTTTGTCGGTCATAACCTTGTCATAGATCTTTGCTATGGTCAAAACCCTAATGATCATGGTTTAAGAAAATTTTACCTACAGCCATGCAATTTAAGAAAAATATATAGGTCATGTATCTTTTGTCATGGTATTTCAGTCTCTGTTAGGGTGTACTACTAGTTATATCCTAACAAGAAAATCATGAATACGAACTACAGTATTAGGAAAATCAATCAATCGAAAGATGGAAGAAGGAATCATTAGGAGAGAAAGAAAGAACCTGCTAACATATTACTTGCGGTATCTGCTATCAAACACTTAACTCTAGCACATTCACTAACTAATTTTCTATTCCTGTACACTGGTACCCATATCAATTAATCATTAATCGACAAAATCCATGAATATATCCGTATTGCACACACCTGTTTATTAATACCAAAATCTGATGCCAAGAATCTCTAATATAACCATGATTCAATAATGCATCCCAGTTGATACCTCTATCTCTTTAGTACCATACCCTCTGTCAGTTCTCGTTCCTACTATAATTGTCCATACTAGTCGTTCTTATCACTCAAATATACGTCAAGCGCAACATCATACTAAATACTGCTCTTTCCAATACAATTTTAGATGGACACCCAAGTCAGTCTGCGGTGCCATCTCAATCATGCTCAAGTCACCAGATCCTTACACATGTATATCATCTACTCATATATTAATATTCGTATCTCTCATCTACCCTAAAATAAATCCTCAAAATAATCGTCAAGGTTTAACTTCTCGATCAACTTAAAATAAATTGTATATACTTCCTCAACATCGAAATAAAATTTAATCACTCCAAAAATTTTTGTAGCCTTAACCATATTTATTGAATTCATATTTGAAATCCTCAAAATTTTTGACATAATCTCAACTCCTCAATTATTCTAAAAATAAAATTTTATTTCCACCTTTTAATTTATAACTCCACAAATGTACATATCAGTGCTCACGGTCTCTAATACTCAAGGTGCACTCAATGCATCTAGTGTCTATAACTGTGTACTAAAATTGTACTGCCTGAATCACTTGTACTATTACCTCCAATGATCAAAGTTATCATCACCTGTAATTTCTTTCATGATTTTCAATTTATGTCAACTGGTATATCATCTAATTATCATCATACAGGGTGCTTATTGTTATTAACGTCATTCTTGATAAATCCTTGATATAGAATCATTAGCACTCTTGGTATTATATCACTAGCCTCATTAATGGATCATTCATCAAGCTCATTATAACTCATGATTACATGTATCTACTATAACACTCATGTTTCTTTACTCTCATGGGCATGTATATGGTTCTTCATCTCGATGGTTGTATAGATATTTCCCTTTAACCTTTCATAGTCTGTTACACCAACCTGTGATACTCTTCACCATCTTCATTACCGATTCTGATATTTCTCTGCTCATGACACCTCATTATAACTCCTCATGTATATAAATTTCTTTACCTTTAACACACCCGATATCAATCATCAAATTGAACGTTATGCTCCATTAATCCTTAATACTATTCCTTGATACCTAATTGTTTACATAGATCACTCAAGTGCATAATCATGATTATCTAGGGCGGGTATGTTAGCTCTGATACTAACTATTGAACTATCACTGATACTCTATTCTCTCCTTCTACTCACAGTCCCTAATGACACTTATCCTAGAACCATTGGTACAAGGTACTATGCTAAGGGCTAACTCTAGATTAAAGCCTACTGCTCACATGTCCAACTAAGAAACACTTACAACTCACAAGTCACACTCAGTCAACTAATACGAGTCACAACCAAAATTGCAAGTCACTAATTATCACACTAATAAGGATCCTTAAAGAAATAAGGCTCAAAAGAACTGGGTTAAGGACTGAAGGTATCTTTACTTCTAGTAAAGAAAAGAAGCGATGGAACAAGTCCTGGAATAACATAAATAGATAAGTCTTGAGATGATACTTTAAGAACCAATTTAAGATACAACCTGATAATCATACACGTCTATCCGAAATCATGACACTCAGAATCCTCGCCACGCCAGTAAGCATAGATGCGATAAATGACAGGTTCCGTAACTAAGGTATGCAACCCTATAATCATGTCATCTAGAATCTTCGCCACGCCAACCGGTATGGCTGCGAGAGACTCTAAGTTCATAACTATAGTATGTACATCCAAGTCAGGTTCCTACGTTCTCGTCACCACAGCTAATATGGCTGCGATAAACTCTAGTGTCCATAACCAAAGTAGACGTTTTACCTTTCTCACTGTCCTCATCAACATATGTCATCAGATAATACCGTAAATTTTAGCCCGGAAAATTCATCTCGATATGAAATCAATTCAACTACGATACCAAGAATTAAATTTAACAACTGGTCAACAAGAATCAATCTCAACAATGATACCAAGATTTTAATTTAATAACTGATCAATAAGGATCAAGTTCAATAACAACAAGCGAGAGCAGACGGGAACAAGGGGGGAGGATTTAAATTGGAAAATTTATAATGAGATTCTCAAGGGTCGTCCCAGAAATCTCTCAAATAATTTGTGATTGAGTATCCTCTCTCATCCTAGTATCCTATGTCCTATATTCTATAGCAGGTACGCAGTAGTACAACTATGACGTCGCACTACTATGACATCGCACAACTAGCGAAGTCTGACCTGCATGGGCCACCAATAAAACGTGTCACGACCCGCACCCGGTATAAGGGCACGAGAGCGTGGGTACGTCCAGCCTACGCCGCAGTATCGGCGGTAGAACGCTGTCTAGGTCAAGTACTATCTAAATAATCTCACACTAGTATCCAACTCCATAAGGAGACACGGATAACACTATAAAAATGAACAACATACTCAATCACAACTACAGCACGATAAAAATTTGAAGAAACAAAAGAATACAACACAAGTCAAATGACAAAATAATCATACCTGCAATCAGTAACAACCAATCCCCAAGTGTCGGAACCAAGTCTACTAAGGTCACAGTCTGGAAAAATATTTTCCAGTCAGGAAGGAGCAAAGTACATCTCTAAATAGCAGTTCTATATTAATGATATAAACTATGAAGCAGTTCTAGATGGAAATATACCAGAAGCATGTATAGGTACGAGAAATAAGAAATACTGGAAATACTGTAAGTAAATGTAGGAGAAAAAACAATATGTCCATGAGCAAGAACCTATGACTAAGTGTATGAGCACTAGCTTTAACATGTGATCGGCTTGGGAACTTGATCAGGCTGGTTACATGTGATTAGCTATGATTCATGTAAGGTCAGGCTACCCGTTGGTTAGCTATGATGCATGTAGAGGTCAGGCTAATCACACGTAACAGCTATGAAGCATGGAGATGGTCAGGTCGCACCCGACGTGAGATGTGGGGTGAGCTATGATGCATGTAAAGTTGGGTATGATCACATATCTACACTAAAATACTCCCCACCCCGACTGGTATAGTAGATCCAATCATGGTACGCTATGGCACGGGATTCCCTAGGGAGGTAGCAAGTCTCCCCGGAAATCAGTGTCTGTACATGCACAAGATAACAAGAAAATAAGTCTTTTACAAGCTACACCATGAATAAGGAATAATATCTCATGACGAGATCCGTGTATACCAATCCGTGTAACCAACGTGTCAAGAGCATGGATATTTACACTAGATACAGGGAACATAGGAGATATCATAAATTAGAAACTAATCAGAGAATATACTCGCCTTGGGTCCTTAGCTGTCAATACCAATATCCTGTCCCAGAGTATCGTTTGGAGAATCCGACAGTCCTATAAACATATAATAATATCACTTGTATCAGATGCTACACTAACACACAATAGAAATACACTGGCCTCAGGGCTATGCCAGGCATGGCTCTAGTCAACTAGGGTCATCTAGTAGGGATACGTATATAGTACACATTTACTCTCAAAGTATATACCAATAAAAACGTATATAATATATATATATAAGTGTCTATTAGTAATTGTACAAAAATACGTATATGTGTATATACACTAATAGATGTATATAAATATATATTTTATACCAACATACATATTTGTATATATATATCAATAAAACATTTAATATATATATATATATATAACTAATCGAAGAATGTATACAATGCCACCCTCCTCAAGGTGATCCAAATGAAAAAGCAGTTAATTCCAATGGGTCCGAAGCGGTCCAATTAGCTAGAAACTACATAAAAAAGTCCAAGATCGGAGTTCGACACGAAAATCGAGACAAGGATACCAAGCTAAAAGAGAAAAGGGTCGATTGTTCGTAATTAAGGTAACACCTTAATTTAATGAAAATTATTTTGAAATTATTTTGAACAATAATTACAATAAAAAATTTATTTATAAAAATCTAGAATTTACGTAAAAGCCAATATATTTATATATCTCTAGTAATTTCAGTTACCAGTCCAAATAACCAATTTCGAACTAATTTTTGATTATTGAAACTATTTCTTAAATAATAATATAACCCCAACAAATTATTATATTTTACATAATCAAAACCATTTTAATTTATTACATAAAAATAAACTAATTGCATAAAACTAGCTAATTACATATACTGAACCAATTATTATTAACTAACTAATTATATATATTACAAAACTAAATATATATAATTAATAAACTAATTATATATAATTAATAAACTAATTATATAGCTAATAAACTAATTACATAACTAACTAAATAAAACTAAACAAATTAAATATTTCTAATACTAATTAATAATTAACTACAAATTAATAATTAACTAACTTGATTAATTATATAACTACTGATTAATAAAATTAATCAACTGATTAATAAACTAACCTAACTCATATGTAGAAGAAAGGGGAAAGAGAAAGGGCTCACGTTGGGGGGTTTCCCGTCGACGCGGAGGAGGTCTCGCCGGGGTCGGGCCGGCAAGGCGGATCTGATCTAGGTTAGGGTTAGGGTTTCTGCGCTATGTCGGGGTCGTGTCCGGAGCTGGACACGGCGGTTGATGTACTGCACAGTGGGGTGGACGTGTCCTGGTGTTGGACACAGGGTTGGGTGTTTGCTGTGGTGGAGGTGGATGTGTCCGGGTGTGTCGGACACGAAAATCTGGTTGTAATATTGTAAATCTGGACACAGGAATTGAATGGATACGGTGAGACACCCGGGGTCGGACCCGAGGCCAACACGGCTGACACGGTAATACTGGACACACGGACACGAGCACACAATATGGTGGTTGTTGGCTTGTGGGGATTTGTGAGGGCTAGTTAGGGTTTCTTGGGAATGACGATGAGGGACTTAAATAGGGAGAGAGGGTGCGGGATGAAGGGTGAGGATTGGCCCAATAATGGATGGCCCAGATCATATAAAAAGGAGTTTTTCATGTGGAAAAAATGAGGGTGTAAATGGGAGACGGTAAACTGGTAAATTTAACAGAAAAGTATTATAATTTAAGAAAAATTTTAAGAGGCATCCAAGGCTAATTGATTAATTAGCTACTAATTAACCTCATATTTCAAAATCTTAGAAAGTATGTAATTTACTTATTTACTATCACAAATGAATTTAAAAATTTATTATGAAGAAAACAACTAGTCCTTTAAATAATTTTATCAAATAAATAATTTATGATTTCAAGCCAATAAACATTTAAAACTAGAGAAATATATATATATTATTATTTATTTATTTATTTTGTAATACATCGACATTTAGGAAAAAATAATTTTTATAAAAGATTTTAAATTACCTTCTAAAATCAACACTGTTCAAAATCTAATACTAGAATTTCAAGGGAAAATATTTTATAAATTTAGTATTTAAAATAAATTAAAAAAATCTAATTATTTCTGAAATTTGGGAAATCGGAGGTTACACTTGTATCCTTTTTTCTATTGCTTGTTATATATACTCGATTATGCTATTAAAACTGCTTTCAGAGGTATATACTTTGCTCCAATCCTGACTGGATATATTTTTCAGATAATTGGCTAGAGGAGCTGTGTCCCACGTATTACGGCCCTCAGGAGGGTGAGACTTTAGAGGATACTCACCTAGAGCAGGAGGATATAGTACCAGTGACTGAGGAGGTTTAGTTTGTTTAGTGATTCTTGTATTAGACTATTCTTTGTTGAGATTCACAGATGTATTATTATTTTATATTGTGGATTGTACCTTATTCTTTCCTTCGCTATTCCATTCATGCATTATTCTTCCTTAGTTTGTTTTGTGATTGAGATTTGATATACTTGTGAGATACCATATTACTCCTCCGTTTGGAGTTGAGATGGTTAACAGGTACCATATTATATTATTGAGATGTTAGATAGTTAGAAATGACCCAGACAGCGTTCTACTGCCGATTCTGCGGCGTAGGCTGGACGTAACTACGTACTCGTGCCCGAATATCCGGGTGTGGGTCATGACACATTTTTAGTAGTGGCCTATACAGGTCTAGATAGATATCGTAGTTGTGCTCGACTAGAGTATTGTGAGCCTGCTTTAGAAAAAACATGATTTAGGCTGAGAGTTACTCAATCACAACTAGGAAATATTTCAATATCAGTTTTGTAAATCCTTATCTATTGAATATTGTCTTTCATTTTGAATTAAGTTCTGTCCTTCTTTTATGATATCACATTATATTCAATATTAATTCCGTATTTTAATCTGTCTTCAGGATACCTCCGAAGATCAGATTCTATCGCTCAGGAGCAGCGGCAGCTTCCTCAGCTACTTCCCAGCCTGCTGCGGATAGAGTAGCAGCTACTACTGCTTCTTCTCCAGCTGAGAGGGTTGCCTCATCGGTTCAGGTGGAGTCTCCGCAACCGCCTTTGGGGGTGCTCCTCCCCATTTCAGAGGGTAGCTCCAGTTGTTTTCGAGGATCTTCCGCCACCACCGCCAGTACCAGCTAATGCTACACAGCTGTTTGCACTTTTCCAAATGATGATGGAGGCCCAGAGGGCCCAGGCTGAGGCGCATCACCGACAGACTGAGGTGATGAGACAGGACATTAAGAGTGCTCACTAGGTGGCTATCACCGTCGTAGAGAGGACAATACCACCACAGCCACGAGAGGTACAGCCCAGGCCCGACACTATACATGACTTCAAGAAGTTGGATCTCCAGCCTTTCAAGGGGACAGAGGGCATCATATATGCGGATGACTAGTTGGAGATCATGGAGCACGTCATGCGCTTATCCCGCCTTGCGGAGGACCTGATGGTGGAGGCAGCAGGACTGCAGATGACGGACATTGCCAGTACTTGGTTCTGAAATGAGCCACAGATCGCCGATCCAGGATTGACATAGGGTGAGTTCATGGACTTGTTCAGAAGGAAGTTCTTCCCACCTACTGAGAGACTTGATCTGGAGCGACAGTTCTAGAACCTTCACCAGGGGAACATGTCGGTGGAGGAGTATGCCGCCGAGTTTGGTAGGTTGAGCAGATATGCCGACTACATGGTGAGAGATCCTGAGAACCGGGCTAGTAGATTCAGAGAGGGCCTGAACTGGGAAGTGAAGGCTCTCATTTCTTCGAGCCATGAGACGTATACAGATATCTTGAGGGAGGCTCACAAGGTCGAGAGAGAACTAAGTTGGAGGCCCAAGAGGGACCAAGATATTTTTGGTGGCAGCAGCAGTGCAGGTCCAGCCAAGAAGCCATATTTCCAGCAGCAGAGGCAACAATTCCATGCGCCTATCAGAGCACATATACAACAGATGTACCAGATGCAGAGACCAGCCCAGCCTGCTCGTGCTTGTCCCTTCTGTAAGAAGGCAGGGCACGGATGGGATGTTTGCAGGAAAAGGCTTGGTCAGTGCTTGTTTTGGGGTTCATCAGATCACCGGCTAAGGGATTGTCCCAAGACCTTAGCTCGTACAGTTCAGGATGTAGCTCCGATCCAGAGGATACCCGCGAGACACCCGGCGGGACAGCAGAGAGGACCTCCTTTACAGCCCTAGCAGCAGAAGTTCGTGCTGCACCAGCACCAGCACCAGCACCAGCACCAACAGAGAGGTGAACAGCAGGGGCGAGCTTTTGCCCTGACCGTGGAGGAGACAAAGCCAGTCGAAGATATTATATCTGGTTCAGTCTTACTTGATTCTTTTTCAGCTCATGCCTTATTTGATTTTGGTGCTTCTCATAGCTTTGTATCTGTATCTTTTGCTTTGAAGCATCGTCTTGAGTCTGAAACATTGGCGAGGACTTGCAAGATCACGACCGGGGGTGGCATCATCCTGGTCAGTGATGTTTGCAAGAACCAGAGAGTTTATTTGAGAGGCCGTGAGCTGAGAATATGTTTACTTGTAATGCTATTTCCGAGTTATGATATAGTACTCAGGATGGATTGGTTGAGTAGATATCACACTAGTATCGATTGTCGTAGAGACAGAGTTTTATTTCAGACGCCAGGAGAGCCGGAGTTCGAGTTCGTCCGAGGAGAAAAGCAGAGCGAGGGCAATTTTTGTGGAGCCTTGGTCGAGGAGCAGGAGCCGCCACATCCGTTGATTGTGGAGTTCATGGATGTCTTTCCAGAGGAGTTGCGGGGGTTGCCGTCGGACAGAGATGTGGAGTTCTCTATAGATTTAGTGCCAGGTGCAGAGCCGATCTTTCAGTATGTCTATAGAGTAAACAATAACAAACTGGTGGAGTTAAAGAAGCAGGTGGATGAGTTGCAAGACAAAGGCTTTATCCATTCTAGTTCATCACTATGGGGTACTCTGATACTGTTTATACCCAAGAGGATGGGTCGGTACGTATGGGTATTGACTACAGGGCACTTAATAACCTCACTATCAAGAACAAATACACGTTGTCGCAGATTGATGACTTGTTTCACCAGTTGAGCGGAGCAAAGATATTCTCGAAGATATACTTGAGGTCAGGGTACCACCAGGTGAAGGTGAAGAGGGAAGACATCCCGAAGACGGCTTTCAGGACTCGTTATGGGCAATTCGAGTTCTTGGTGATGCCGTTTGGGTTGACCAATGCCCCGGCAGTGTTCATAAACCTGATAAACAAGGTGTTTCATCAATACCTGGACCAGTTTGTTGTAGTCTTTATAGATGATATTCTGATATATTCGAAGACCCCAGAGGAGCATGAGCAGCACGAGCAACACTTGAGGATTGTTCTGGAGACCCTTAGGAAGGAGAAGTTGTATGGCAAGTTGTCGAAGTACGAATTCTTCCTTGATAAGGTTGAATTCTTTGGGCATGTCATTACAGAAGATATAATCTCGGTGGACCCGAAGAAGATCTCAGCAGTTGAATCATGGTCTACCCCGAGTTCATTAGCAGAGATCAGGAGCTTCCTTGGATCAGCAGGCTACTACCGGAGGTTTGTTCAGGACTTTTCCAGACTAGCAGAGTCGATGACTAGGCTGACCAGGAAGGACGTAGAATTCGTCTGGACTGAGGATTGTCAGTCAGCATTTGAGGAGCTGAAAATGAGATTGACTATAGCTCCCATCTTGACACAACCATCAGTAGCAGGAGGATTTATTTCCTTGCCAAACCCTGCAGTCTGCTATTTATTTCCTTGGCTTAATTTAGCATCAGTGGGCAAGTAAAGCTTGTCAATTCTCAGTAGTTTCTGTGATAATATTTTGCTGGAGTTCTTGTGTAAATTCATATAAACTTGTTTTAACTACTTAACCTAGGAAACGTGTGACGTACTTAGTGTCCGATCATAGTCGGGTGCCAATACCGTACGCGGTGTTGGGTACATCATTAGAGATGGACAATCAATACCCTTACTCCTGGTACTTGTCCTATCAAGTACAACAGAACCCAGGACACTTGACACTATTCATGAGACAGTCTTTCTGAGACATTCATGGTGATTCTGTATAGGATACAGGACTTGACATTGACAAATGTTCCTAGATACTGTATGACTTGTTGCATTAGCTATGATCCTGCTTGACATGGACATGAGACGTTATGGTCATGATATGCGTGATTACATTGGGTGGGGAGAGTTACACAGGCTACAGGTTGATTTTATATTATGCCGGCGTCGTAGTCTCCCATTGAGCTAGACAACTACATGATATCACTGCTACCGGCTCTCCGACACAGAGCTTGTAGCAGCTTCAGCCTGAGTTCTAGTGATGCTCTCAACTTGCATTTATCACCTAGCTGGTTACATAGTTTACCCTGCTGTTTTATTTAATTTTTGCACTGCTTATATTTTGGCTTGTATTATCTGTACCTTGTTATATCCCCTGAGGACCTGGAATGGACTATGTCCCCAGGTATAGCCGAAGAGAACCATCCAGAGATACACCGTAAAGGAGCACTTCCAGGAGCTGTACCAGGACCTGAGAACGAGCTCGCACCAGAGGACTTCTCCTGAGCAGTGGCTGTGTATAGTCAGTTATTTCTGTTTCTATTTTTAGTTCCTTTATTTCCTGTCTATTTGATTTGATGTATCAGACTTGATCTCGGATTGTTCACCGAGACATATTTATTGAGATTTGATAGATATTCTATTGCATTATTTCTGGCATTTAATCTGTGATTATCTGTTGTGGATGAGATTAGATTAGTCTGTGATTTGTAACATTGGATCTACTTCCTGTTAGACTACAGCTTAAGCATGCCCTGATGGATCCATTAAATTGGGTTGTCCATCGGTGCGTGCTGCTGGCCATTGCCACGTGCCCTATCCCTCGGCATTTTGGGACTGGGGTGTGACATGGTTTTTGTGGTGGCCCATGCAGGTCTTCGACTAGATTGTTCGGTTTTAACTCAGGGACCGAACAAGCCTGCAATAAGTTAGGATAAGTTTTAGGATCTCATCCACTTGCTTGAAACGTTCTTGATATCCATATCGACTTCGAATTAATTTCTTGACTTGCATCCTGCCTTGATCCCTGTGCGCCTCTTATTTTTTTATTTTGGTTGCAGGGTTATGGATTCATAAGCAAATGACGAGACTCCCATAACATCACCACGAGATGCTGAGGTAACCAACGAAGATGAAGTAACACTAGTGGATGGAGGACAATCAGCTCAACAACATGCCCCGAGAATCCAGCAAGATGACATTCCACCAACGACGCCAGTTACTCCATCAATACCCGTAATTCCACCAGGGCAGGCCATGGACGGACAGCAGATGTTTTCAATGGTCTATGCAATAATGCAAGCTCAACAAGAGGCCTTGAGTCGCAGCCTAGTAACTGCACTAGAGCAGGCCAACCTACCAGCTCGACGGCCAACGACGGGCTCTATCACCGACTTTCGCCAACTGAAGCCCCACACATTCTCAGGCAAGGAAGAGCCAACCGAAGTTCATGAGTGGCTCACCAACACTCAACATCAACTAGAAGCAGCTGAACTTCCAAAGGAACGTTGGATGACTGCCGTCAGAATGCAGTTGACGGACAATGCACATCACTGGTGGCTATCCGAGGAGACCCGGCTCGGACCAGACCGAGTCACTTGGGAAGAGTTCTCTAGACTCTTTCAGGAGATGTACATTCCAGCTATCGCTCGATCAGAACTTCGGGACAAGTTTAATCACCTCACTCAGGATACTAAGACGGTGGAAGAGTACAACGCTGAGTTCATTCGTCTAAGTCGCTTCGCTCCAATATTGATCCCGACAGAAGAAGAGAAGGCTGAGAAATTCTTCGACGGACTAAACATTGAGCTACAGAAACTAATTGGATCCGTTGTACCTACTTCGTATTCGGACGTCCTTGCTGCAGTACGACGCATTGAGCGCGTTATCAAGAGAGAGACCAGTCTGAAGCGGCCATCCACGTCAGCACCAGCCGGAGCACAACAAGAAGAAGTTGCAAAAAGACCTCACGTACACCAGCCACCAGAGGCATCTCCACAGACAATACCTGTTTGTCCATATTGTCGCAAGCGAGGCCATACTGAGGACAAGTGCAGATGAAAGAAGAGATTATGCATAGTCTGTGGATCCAGTCAGCATTTATTGAAGGAATGCCCTGAGCATCGAGAAAGAGCACCAAAGGGTGACCAACAAGCGTTACCAATACCGAGGCCAGACTATCCAGCATTGGGAGCACCACAAACGGAAGTTCAAGGAGTCCTACCACCAGCTCCAGCAGGGTATCAGCCGAGGCCACCCTTGATACCCCAGGAACTACTCTTCCAGCAGGCTCAGCAGCAGAAGAATCGACTGCAAGGATGCGAGCAAGCCCTGGCGATGACAGTGGAGAACGCGCAGACTCGTGGAATAGTCAATGCGCGTAAGTGATTCGTAGTTATCCGTTTCTAGTCTTGTTGTAGCTCGTGCCTATTGGTTCGTAACCTCAGCCCCAACCTAGTAATATGCAACTTGTTAATAACAACCTGGTTTTCATAAAAGTTGTAGTTCTTTACTTTAGCTAGATTTCTCTGGAAGTGCATAACTTTTATTGTTAGGGAAACGGTATTTCCCTAAGTATCTTGTGATGTGTTTTCAAACGATGCTTGCGACCGCGTCATCTCTGTTGACCGGTTATTCTTTGATTGCGAGGACGCAATCCTCTTAAGGGGGGTAGATTGTAAACCCCCTGATTTTTCAAAATTTTAAAAACTGGATTTTTCACAATTTTCTGGAATTTTTTTAGGATTTTTCTGTAATTAAAAACAGGGTTTTAATTATTAAATGATTTTTATTTGATAATAAACAATATTAAAATATTATGAAAATAATATTTTTGAGTGTAAAATAAAAAACTGGACTTAGGGTAATTTTTCTGGAATTTATCGGGCCCCGGACCTATTTTTAAAACACCTAAATATAATTATTTAATTAATTAATTAATTGTTTAATGATATTATTATTATTATTATTGTTATTATTATTATTATTATTAATATTAAACCCAAGCCCAGAGCCCGGCCCGGCCCATTGGGCCCGAGCCCGGCCCAACCCCTAGCGGGTCGGGTCGGATCCGCCAGACCCGACCCGGCTACCCGCACCCGTCCCTGACCACGTCCCCCCCTCTTCCCCGCGTCCACCGGTGCGTCCGCCGGCCGTCTACCCCACTCCGCCACCTCGCTCCACCACCATCGACACCTCCGCCCGGCGCCGCCACCCTGCTCCGTCCCGCCTCTCCCCATCCTCCTCCTTCCTCCCCTCCGGCGGCCACCGCAGCGACAGCAGCAGCAGCTCGGGCAGCTCCCCGCGCCGCCGCGAGCCCCGGCCACCGCCTCGCCGCGTGCCCCCGGCCCCCTCCGCCTCTGCACGGCCGCAGAGTTGCCGTCCCCACCGCCGGCAGAAAGCCCTAACCTTAACCCTAAATCCCCTTTGCGTCGGACACGGACACGGGACACAGTGTCCGTGTCGTGTCGGACATGATTCGGATCCCGATTTTCGGGTCCCGTTCAGGTGCGTGTATTTTCTTGCTCGTAGCTCGAATTTCAATTCCGTAAATTGCATTGCGTAGCCTGTATGACCCTCTCGGTGCCCGAATAAACCGCTCGGGGCATCGCGTCCTGTGGTGATCGCACACCGCGATCCAAAAACAGAAAAAAATGAGACCCTGTTTCACCCCGGAACTGAGTACGCCCCGCCAAACGGGACGACTTGGTCGCATGCGGTCTTCACAGATACGTGCGCGTCATCGATACGGACGTGCGGGATTTCACAAAAGCTGATTCGGATGTGCGTGCACACCGAAATCAACGCGTATCCGCGGACATCGCCCCGTATCCAACTTTTTTGCATTTTACCCTAACTTTGTGTACACACGTCGGATTGAAACAAAACTTACGTCATCGGACTCGTAGCGATACGTTGGTCCTGTGACCTAAGTTTGGTTCGATTCTGAGAACGTTGACGAAATCGCGGGTCGTGGGCCCCACAGGCCCCGCTCGACGAGCGATTTTGTGATCGGCTCATCGAAATCTAATTCTGGAAGTTCCGTTGGGTTCGTATCATCGTTCTTGACCTGTTGACACTAAGTTTGGTGAATTTGGAGACCTTTGACCCGAACACGTTTTTCGGTGCAAAGCGGACCCACTTGTGGATCCCGTTTTGACCCAAAACTGCCGTTTCTGCCCTTGTCTCCCAATTGGACTCAAGGACAGGCGTTTCTAGCTGATTAATATTTTCTGGATCTGATGGTGATGTTTGTTCCAGCAACCGGAGTACCGCCTGCAATCCCAGCTGAAGTCAGAGCCGCAATTGGAACCGGAACCGCAGGCAAGTGTACCTTGCCAAACCCTATAGTCTGCTATTTATTTCCTTGACTTAATTTAGCATCAGTAGGCAAGTAAAGATTGTTAATTCTCAGTAGTTCCTGTGATAATATTTTGCTGGAGTTCTTGTGTAAATTTATATAAACTTGTTTTAACTGCTTAACCTAGGAAACGTGTGACATACTTAGTGTCCGATCATAGTCGGGTGCCAACACCGTACGCGGTGTTGGGTATGTCATTAGAGATGGACATTCGATACCCTTACTCCTGGTACTTGTCCTATCAAGTACAACAGAACCCAGGACACTTGACACTATTCATGAGACAGAGTCTTCCTGAGACATTCATGGTGATTCTGTATAGGATACAGGACTTGACATTGACATATGTTCCTAGATACTGTATGACTTGTTGCATTAGCTATGATCCCGCTTGACATGGACATGAGACGTTATGGTCATGATATGCGTGATTACATTGGGTGGGGAGAGTTACACAGGCTACAGGTTGATTTTATATTATGCCGGCGTCGTAGTCTCCCATTGAGCTAGACAACTACATGATATCACTGCTACCGGCTCCCCGACACAGAGCTTGTAGCAGCTTCAGCCTGAGTTCTAGTGATGCTCTCAACTTGCATTTATCACCTAGCTGGTTACATAGTTTATCCTGCTGTTTCATTTAATTTCTGCACTGCTTATATTTTGGCTTGTATTATCTGTACCTTGTTATGTCCCCTGAGGACCTGGAATGGACTATGTCCCCAGGTATAGCCGAAGAGAACCATCCAGAGATACACCGTACAGGAGCACTTCCAGGAGCTGTACCAGGACCTGAGGATGAGCTCGCACCAGAGGACTTCTCCTGAGCAGTGGCTGTATGTAGTCAGTTATTTCTGTTTCTATTTTCAGTTCCTTTATTTCCTGTCTATTTGATTTGATGTATCAGACTTGATCTCGGATTGTTCACCGAGATATATTTATTGAGATTTGATAGATATTCTATTGCATTATTTCTGGCATTTAATCTGTGATTATTTGTTGTGGATGAGATTAGATTAGTCTGTGACTTGTAACATTGGATCTACTTCCTGTTAGACTACAGCTTAAGCATGCCCTGATGGATCCATTAAATTGGGTTGTCCATCGGTGCGTGCTGCTGGCCATTGCCACGTGCCCTGTCCCTTGGCATTTTGGGACTGGGGCGTGACACGGTGTGTAGCGTCTAGTGGCGATCGCGAACCACGATCCAAAAATAGGAAAAACAATGCCCTGTTTCACCCCAGAACTGAGTACGCCCCGCCAAACGGGATAACTTGGTCGCGTGCGGTCTTCACCAAAGCGTGCGCGCCGTTGATACGGATGTGCGGGATTTCGTAGAAGTTGATTTGGATGTGCGTGCACACCGGAATCAACGCGTATCCTCTGACAACGTCCCGTATCCGTTCATTTTGGAACACGTCGTAACTTTGTGTACACACGTCGGATCGAAACAAAACTTACGCCATCGGACTCGTAGCCATACGCTGGTCCTGTGACCCAAGTTTGGTTCGATTATGAGAATATTGACAAAATTGCGTATCGTGGGCCCCACGGCTCCACTTGAAGGGCGATTTTGTGAACGGCTCATCGGAATCCAATTCTGGAAGTTCTGTTGGGTTCGTATCATCGTTCCTGACTTGTTGATACTAAGTTGGACAAATTTGGAGACCTTTGGTTCTGACACGTTTTTCGGTGCAAAGCGGCCCACATGTGGACCCCGCCTTGACCTGAAAATGTCATTTTTGCCCCTGTGTCCAAATTAGACTAAAAAATAAGCGTTTCTAGCTAATTAATATTTTCTGGATCTGATGGTGATGTTTATTTCAGCAACCGGAGCAGTACCTGCAATTCCCACTGAGGCCAGAGCTACAGTTGGAGCTAGAACCCCAGGCAAGTGTACCTTGCCAAATTCTGCAGTTTTGCTACTTATTTTTCTTGACTTATTTATATGTTGTACATGCTTAAACCTAAAATCGTGTGACTTACTTAGCGTCCGATTAATAGTCGGGTGCCAACACTGTACCCAGAGTTGTGTAAAGTCACCTAGAGATGGATAACGAGACCTTATATTTCTCGTGCTTGCATTATCAAGTATATTATACCCAGGACACCTGACACTAATCATGATACAGAATCTTCCTGAAATATTCAAGGTGATTCTGTATAAAATACAGGAATCATGACATAGACATTATTTTCTTAGATCTTATTATGACTGGTTGTATTAGTTTTGATCCTGCGTGTCATGGACATGAGACGTGTGATTACATTGGGTGGGGAGAGATTTACCATACAAAAGGTTGATTATATATATATAATACTTTAAATGAAGTGCCTTAGACTCTGACACAGAGCTTTGGTACCGTACTGGCCCTTCGAGAAAATACTGCTATGGGTTTCTCCGACACTGATCCTATATTAATCTCAGCCCGAGTATGATTAAAACTCTCACTTGCATATCACTTAGCTGGTTATATATTTACCTTTTTGCTTCATTTATTGCTGCACTGCATTTATTTTGGCATGAGTTATCTTATACTTGCTATGTCCCCTGAGGACCTGGATCCGGATTATGTCCCCAGGATTAGCAGAGGAGATCCATCCAGAGGTATACAGTACAGGAGCATTAGCAGGAGCAGAAGCAGGAACAGGTGCATACAGTGGAGTAGAACCAGGAACCGAGGATTAGGTGATTGCCATAGATTTCCTGAGTATATATTTCTTCTATACCCAGTCTGTGTTGCTATTGTAAAATTCCTATCCCTAAAAAACCATATATACCTTTTTTATTATTATTAATTATTAATTTAATTATAGTAATTAGTGGATAATTAGAAGAAATAGATTTTTAATAATTTTTATTTTAGGTGTTGGGGCACTTAGAGGATTTATGGGACCATTAGGAATTTTTTAGAATTTATTTCATGTAGGAGACCCCTTGAGCAGTTGCTAGCTTAATAGTTTGCATTATTCTAATCTGGAATTTTTCTATGAGTATATATATAAATATATATATACAAATATATATATATATATATATGCATATATATATTTAATAAGAAAAGAAAAGATTAAGAAAAGAAAAGAAAAAAATTATATAAACTATTAAATATATACTAATAACCATTCTAACAAAACAAGCAAACCAAACCATTCAATTCCCTTAGCAGCTAGCAAGCAAGCCGCTGGCCCACTTTACGTTGCAAAACAATGCCCACTCCCTTGCAAAACTAACCAGCACCCCAGCACCCCTTAGTCACCCGTTAGCGAAAACCGAACCCCCCCGCTCTCTCTTCCTTTCACACACACACACACACACACACACACACACACATATATATATATATATATATATATATATATATATATATATATATATATATATATATATATATATATTATTTTTAAAACCCTGAACCTAATCATCCAGACTCTCCCTCTTTCCATATAGACCTAGAGATCGCCGCCACCGCAGCCGGAGAACCCCGCCAGGTCGTCCAAATAAACCCCGACGAACGCGACCCCGCGCACTGCAGATTCCCACACGAGGTACCTTTGTTTGGAGTTGCTTCCCATCGACTCGCTCAACCAAACGTCGTTCCGTCTTCACCGGTATGCTCACCCCTTAACCCTCTTCCATATCTGTGTGTTAGTAGACCTCGAACAACACATAACCCTAGGCGAAAACAGCGCCAAAGTTGGCGCAAGCAGACCAAATTCTGGGATCGCAGAAAACTGCGGTGACCACCCATGTTGCCGAGTTCGTATCTCCCACCACAGAGATTCAAATTCGATGATTCTTTTTGGTATGTGTAGACCACTTGAGCTAGTTTAATTTTTATTAAATAACCCTAGATTATTAACTGTTGTGGACAGAATTAAATTCGTCACAAAATCCTGCGAACCCACTTTTTTCAGATTTCCAAAAGTTGTGAAACGGAGTACGCCCTGCCAAACGGGACTGCCCCGCCGTGTACCAAGTGTACCGAATGGTGCGCGCAGCATAACCGGACATGCAAAAATTTGTGAAAACTGATTCGAACGCGTGTGCACGTCAAAATCAGCCCGTATCCGCGGACACACCCCGTGTCGCAACTTTTGTGGAAGTCATGTGCATTTTGTGCACGCTCGTCAGATTACGACGAAACTTATGCCACTGGACTCGTGGTAACGCGCTGGTCCTGTGACCCAATTTTCATGCAATTCTGAGACAGTTGACCAAGTCGCCAATTGGCAAGCCCTACGGTTGACTTTTTGGACGAAATTGTGACCGGCTCATCGGAATCCATATTTGGACATACCGTTGGGTTCGTATTGACATATAGAGTTGTTTGACCTATAATTTGTCCCATTTAGAGACTGTTATCCTTGGCACATTTTTTGGTGCTTTTATCCAAAATTACCGTTTTGCCCCTGTGTCCAAATTGGACGAAAGGGAAGTAATTTTTAGCTATTTTGCTTATTCTGGGAACGTTGGTGATGTTTATTTCAGCATCCGGAGATATTTATTCTGCGGCCATAGCTTTTGATCCTGTGCGCTTGACTTCTGGATAGTACACCTTGCAGCTTTCTTACCAGGCAAGATACCTTGCCAAATTGCTTACAGTATTTTGCATGCTTAGTATATTTCTGTATATTTATTATATTTCTGTTTATTTATTGTATGTGTAGTTCCTTTCAGTCATTACTATATATTAGATTTGTTGACACACACTTGACACTTAGTATCATAGAGGACAATCATTAGGCGTATGGGCTTTTAACCACTCTGGTAAACCGAAGTCACTAGCACGCACTATGGTGGTCATGTCCGATGGTCGCTACCCCCAAGGTATGTCGATTGATAGAGTCCGAGGGTCGCTACCCCAGAGGTATGTCGGCTGATGATGTCCACAAACGAGCGCATGAGTTGTGAGGATTAGATCGAGTAGCATACCCTTGCCCATACGTCGAAAAGTTGTCCTCATTTGCATTCATATAGATTGTCTTGTACAGCATACTTATTTATTTTCAAATTATATGCATGTTTACTGTATTCAAGTTGGCTCGATTTTCTGTATCTTGTTACGTCCCTCTGAGGACCTGGTCCTCTGCCAGGTGTATCTGTTCTAGGAGCGCAGATTGGATAGTTATATATGTTTCGTGGATGTTCTCTCTTCGAGCCCGTGATTGCTAGCTGGTATTCTTATATGGTGTTGTTGTGTTGTACTTATTTTGTATTTTCTCTTATATTCGAGTTGGTAGTGGATTTGTTTCCATCCAACTATCATCCTTAGATACTTATGTTGAGATCTAGTTATATAGATGCTGGTTATTCATTTATATTGATTTTCTGTGGATGAGATTTAGATTGTACCCTGTGACTTGTGACATATGTTTATACCACTTGTGGATTTTATATTCATATTACAGTGTATGTATGGGTTTGGTTTCCATATATTGGAGTTGCCATATCCATGCGGCTGGCATGCTTACGTGTTCCTAGTCCTATGTACTTTTGGGACTGGGGCATGACATATTTTTGTGGTGGTCCATGCAGGTCAAGAGTATATTATCTCGGTTACGTTATTGTACCAAAAAAGCCTGCACCTAGGAATAGAGTATAGGATCTCATCCACAATTGACTATGATTCGCTCTCCTTCCAATCCATTCTATCTGAATAATTGGATCATGCTTGATTCATGTACTTCCCTAATAGTTCTTTGAGAATAGCATTCTGCTAGAATATAGAAACCCCTATTATTAGGATGATAATTATGGTAGCACACATATTAAGAATACAACGAGAATATAGACACACCACTAAGTTTAGAATAACTAGTGAACTGTAGAATTCCTTATCTATAAACTAGTTTACCATTACCCCTTGATGTAATATGAAGACTTGAGAGTAGTATAGACACTACTAGAGTTAGTTAAAAGTTTGACCATAGTGTTTGACCCTAGTATTGAGGAACCAATGGAAATCCAGGGTTAAATATTAGGGCTGGACCTAACACTTATGGTGAGATAATACTAGAACTATAAACTTAGATCATTGTCTAATTAGTAGCAGACAGTACCTTAGGAAGCCAAGAGCAATAAATATAACATTTCTTTTGATCATATCTCGAATATAGAAACTAGCATACCACTCCTCCTTAGAAAACCACGATGCTATCTAGAGCCCCTATTCTAATTTCATATATTGTTCCTCTATGACCTTAGCGTTCTCTAATTGCGCGACGACTAAATTTTGTTCCTCTATTCTTCATCTTTTAACTCGTGCCATCTGACACTTCTGATTATAGACCAAGTGAATTTATTCTATTTTAGGATATATATAACTTGCTAGGATTTTGGTTGTTACTCTTAAATTTTTGAATTGTGTGCTTAGTAGTTAGAACTTGATGGTTTAAGCTATTCTTGTAGATTGAGACCTGGTGCTTATCCCTTAGTTTTAAATTGCGTAACCTGTACCCCCACCTCAATACGAGTTATATCCCCTTTTCCCCTGGAAGGCCAGTAACTGTTCCGTTCTTACTATTGATACTTGCACTAAGACTAAGACTTAGTACGACCATGACTTATGTAATGTAAGAGGATACCCTAATAAGTACCAAGACCCCTTCCCGTAGACCTTAACAGGAGTTTCTACGGTATCCTTAAGGCAATTACAGTATTAGTTTATTGTTATAAGTTGGATATTATACCTCATAACCTAGTATCACATAGTCTTTTGACCTATTATTGAAGTATAACTGAATGACATTAATTGTATGCTAGCATTAGACGACAGTGTTTATTTAGACGATAGAATTTAGAGGTCCATGCCCTATTTGGTCGACTAGCGACTTAGACAAGGAAGTTGTATGATAACTGTAGAGATTGTAGAGTCTTTTGTTATTATTGCTTATGTTATTTTTGTTTTGCAAACTTGAATTATTTTGTACCTTCTTTCATCATAATCCAGCGTATTTATATTTGCTGTACTACCTTGATTTATGCTGCTATTATAGCCTAGTTTTTGCAAGCTTATTCTTTTATCGAGCTTGCTCATGGCATATGTATTATTGGGTGCACACAATGATACAATTGCCTAATCAGAATCGGTGTATTAAGGTCTAGCTAACCTTAGTGCGCTTGGTTCGCTCTTCGCATGACTACTTTACGTGGATTGAGATATATGATAGTAGACGGATATACTTGCCCCTAGACATGTCTGACACATCGTATCGGTTACATAACTGTACTGATATGAGCATGTAAATAGGAAGTTACCAAAAATAGGATTTTAATCCACAACTGTCCTGACAACTCTCTTTTCGAATTCTTTAATCTCTTTGAACCTCGTACTTGTATTCTGTCACCTTCATCTTGATTTCTTTATTATTGCTCTCCGTCTTCCCCTATTTTGGAAAGATGAAACCTCGTGCTGGTATAAATTGACACTGATAGTACTAGATATACCCCATAAGGCTAACCACATGACTTAGTGACTCTCTTTTATAATTGGTTAAGGGCATATCATAGGGGATATGTTTGGTGTTAAAATCTTAAGGATTGAATAACATGATTAAATAATTTGAGGAATAGATTTTCTAGATGTATAGCCTTAGGTGATAGATGGATAAATTTTAAGTTCGGTAGATTGTGAACCATCACCCAAAATTAGACCTACTTGGCTTAGGTAGTGAGATTAAGGCTAGATTAAATCCAGTAGAAATAGAACGCGGTAATCTTTTTATTTAATTCTTGCAATAATTATATCACCTAGCGCACCTTAACGTGCTCCGATAATTGGAGCACTACACTAGCCACTGCCTTCCTACAAATTCCCACACCCTTATCCTAGACGTGCCCATCATCTAATTCTCATCTTTGTGCAATTTTCCAATTGTTGGATGCTTTATGCAAAAGAGCATTTAGGTGTCCACACCGTTGGACATGACACATGAAGAAACCTATTTTTCGCTCATGTGGATTTTCCCATAATTTTCGAAATGTGAAACGCGCAACATCGCCCACTCCTTTAAACCTAGCCTTGCATTTTAAATAATACAAATCTTATACCATCCTTGACTTCTATCGTAGCTTAATTTTAATTTCGAGGACAAAATTTTTATAAGTTGGGTAGAATGTAAAACCCCTATCCCTTAAAAACCATATATACCTTTTTTATTATTATTAATTTAATTATAGTAATTTGTGGCTAATTAGGAGAAATAGATTTTTAATAATTTTTATTTTAGGTGTTGGGGCACTTAGAGGATTTATGGGACCATTAGGAATTTTTTGGAATTTATTTCATGTAGGAGACCCCTTGAGCAGTTGCTAGCTTAATAGTGTGCATTATTCTAATCTGGAATTTTTCTATGAGTATATATATAAATACACAAATATATATATATATATATATATATATATATATATATATATATATATATATATATATATATTTAATAAGAAAAGAAAAGATTAAGAAAAGAAAAGAAAAAAATTATATAAACTATTAAATATATACTAATAACCATTCTAACAAAACAAGCAAACCAAACCATTCAATTCCCTTAGCAGCCAGCAAGCAAGCCGCTGGCCCACTTTACTTTGCAAAACAATGCCCACTCCCTTGCAAAACTAACCAGCACCCCTTAGTCACCCGTTAGCGAAAACCGAACCCCCTCTCACTTCCTTTCACACACACACACACACACACACACACACACACACACATATATATATATATATATATATATATATATATATATATATATATATATTATTTCTAAAACCCTAAACCTAATCATCCAGACTCTCCCTCTTCCCATATAGACCTAGAGATCGCCGCCACCGCAGCCGGAGAACCCCGCCAGGTCGTCCAAACAAACCCCGACGATCGCGACCCCGCACACTGCAGATTCCCACACGAGGTACCTTTGTTCCGGAGTTGCTTCCCGTCGACTCGCTTAACCAAACATCGTTTCGTCTTCACCGGTATGCTCACCCCTTAATCCTCTTCCATATCTTTGTGTTAGTAGACCTCGAACAACACGTAACCCTAGGCGAAAATAGTGCCAAAGTTGGCGCAAGCAGACTAAATTCTGGGATCGCAGAAAACTGCGGTGACCACCCATGTTGCCGAGATCCTATCTCCCACCAAAGAGATCCGAATTCGATGATTCTTTTTTGTATGTGTAGACCACTTGACCTAGTTTAATTTCTGTAAAATAACCCTAGATTATTAACTGTTGTGGACAGAATTAAATTTGTCACAAAATCCCGCGACCCCACTTTTTCCAAATTTCCAAAAGTTGTGAAACAGAGCGCGCCCCGCCAAACGGGACCGCCCCGCCGTGTACCAAGTATACCGAACGGTGCGAACAGCGTAACGGGATACGTAAAAATTTGTGGAAACTGATTCGGATGCGTGTGCGCGCCGAAATCAGCCCGTATCCGCGGACACACCCCGTATCACAACTTTTGTGGAAGTCGCGCGTATTTTGTGCACGCTCGTCAGATTGCGACAAAACTTACACCACTGGACTCGTGGTAACGTGCTGGTCCTGTGACCCAATTTTCACGCAATTCTGAGATAGTTGACCAAGTCACCAATTGGCGGGCCCCACGGTTGACTTTTTGGACGAAATTGTGACCGGCTCATCGGAATCCACATTTGGACATACCGTTGGGTTCGTATTGACATATAGAGTTGTTTGACCTATAATTTATCCCATTTAGAGACTGTTACCCTTGGCACATTTTTTGGTACAAAATGGGCCACACGTGGACTCCACTTTTATCCAAAATTACCGTTTTGCCCCTATATTCAAATTGGACGAAAGGGAAGTGCTTTTAAGCTATTTTGCTTATTCTGGGAACGTTGGTGATGTTTATTTCAGCATCCGGAGACATTTGTTCTGTAGCCATAGCTTTTGATCCTGTGCGCTTGACTTCTGGACAGTACACCTTGCAGCTTTCTTACCAGGCAAGATACCTTGCAAATTGCTTACAGTATTTTGCATGCTTAGTATATTTCTGTACATTTATTATATTTTTGTTTATTTATTGCATGTGTAGTTCCTTTCAGTCATTACTATATATTAGATTTATTGACACACACTTGACACTTAGTATCATAGAGGACAATCATTAGGCGTATGGGCTTTTAACCACTCTGGTAAACCGTAGTCACTAGCATGCACTATGGTGGTCGTATCCGATGGTCGCTACCCCTAGGTATGTCGATTGATGGAGTCTGAGGGTCGCTACCCCAGAGGTATGTCGGCTGATGATGTCCACTAACGAGCGCATGAGTTTTAAGGATTAGATCGAGTAGCCTACCCTTGCCCATACGTCAAAAAGTTGTCCTCATTTGCATTCATATAGATTGTCTTGTACAGCGTACTTATTTATTTTTAAATTATATGCATGTTTACTGTATTCAAGTTGGCTCGCTTTTCTGTATCTTGTTACGTCCCTCTGAGGACCTGGTCCTCTGCCAGGTGTATCTGTTCTTGAGTATTTACAGGAGCGCAGATTGGATGGTTATATATGTTTCATGGATGTCCTCTCTTCGAGCCCATGATTGCTAGCTGGTATTCTTATATGGTGTTGTTGTGTTGTACTTATTTTGTATTTGCTCTTACATTCGAGTTGGTAGTGGATTTGTTTCCATCCAACTATCATCCTTAGATACTTATGTTGAGATCTAGTTATATAAATGCTGGTTATTCATTTATATTGATTTTCTGTGGATGAGATTTAGATTGTACCCTGTGACTTGTGACATATGTTTATACCACTTGTGGATTTTATATTCATATTACAGCGTACGTATGGGTTTGGTTTCCATATATTGGAGTTACCATATCCATGTGGCTGGCATGCTTACGTGTTCCTAGTCCTATGTACTTTTGGGACTGGGGCATGACAGCTATTTATATTCTTGTTTTATGAACAATTGTAACAGACTTAATATCGGGTTATTCCCCGATTTTATTTACTTGTGACTGGATGGAGTTTATTTCCTTTTGATATTGCTGTATTTATTCTGTGGATGAGAATAATAGACCTTATTGATGTATTACAGCTTAAGTATGCCCCGATGGATCCATTAAATTGGGTTTTTCCATCGGTGCGTGCTGCTGGCCATTGCCACGTGTCTAGTCTCTCGATATTTTGGGACCGGGACGTGACAGGCATCGAGGTATTGATTCCTGGTGTCGCAGTGCAGATATGGGGACTTCAGGTTCAGTCAGAGCTGATGGACCGAGTCAGAGCCAGACAGTATAAGGACGAGTCTCTGAGGAGCATCAGAGCGCAGGTTCAGGTCGGACTGGCAGAGGACTTTATCGTCGCAGATGACGGATCATTGCGATACGGTACTAGGTTGTGCGTACCGAAAGGAGCATTGCACGAGGAGATTATGCAGGAGGTACATCGTTCCCAATACTCTATATATCCTGGTGCCAACAAGATATATAGAGATATGAGGGAGCATGTATGGTGGTATGGCATAAAGTGGGAGGTAGCTAGCTTCGTGTCCAGATACTTAGTTTGCCAGCAGGTCAAGGCGGAGAGACAGAGACCAGGAGGATTGCTTCAGCCTTTGCCTATTCCGGAGTGGAAATGGGATCATGTTACCATGGATTTTATATCAGGGCTTCCGCATTCTCTAGGAGGCAAGGATGCGATTTGGGTCATCGTGGATAGGTTGACCAAATCAGTCCACTTTCTGCCATTTAAAGTGGGTACATCTACGGAGAGACTTGCGGAGATGTATATGCGCCAGATTATCAGATTGTATGGTATTCTAGTAAGCATTGTCTTGGATCAGGATTGTCGCTTCACGTCCCATTTCTGGAGGAGTTTGCAGGCTAGCTTGGGCACTCAGCTCAAGTTCAGTACCGCCTATCACCCTCAGACAGACGGACAGTCGGATAGGACTATTCAAACTCTCGAGGACATGCTATGCACCTGTATTTTAGATTTTGGAGGTTCTTGGGAGGATCACCTTCACTTGGTAGAGTTTTCATACAACAACAGCTACCAAGCCAGCATTGAGAGGATCACCTTCAGTCGGATAGGACTATTCAGACTCTCGAGGATATGCTATTTTAATTTCTTCATGAGAGGCCCCAAGGGGTATTTGTGACTTTTCATATTGCATGGAGGATTTATATAGGCCGGCCACCCCTTGGAGGAGAGAGAAAATCATTTTATTCATTCCAATTTTCCAAATTCTAGATCTACAATTTTTCTCTCTCCAAATTTCCTCCATTCTCTCACCAATTCTCCACCAATTCTTTATCAATTCTCTTCTAAATTCATCATTGAAGTTGCTAGACCAAGGATCTACAAGAAGGAAGTAAGGAGCAAGGAGGAGGAGGCCAAGATCTACAAGGAGAGGAGCTACTTGTCAATTGGGATATTTTTATTGGAAATCCATCTCCCAATAGGTAAAATTCAGTTTCTCCCTTCTAATAGACTCTAGATCTAAGATTTTACCATGAGAAACCAACCCACATTCATAGGCTACCCATAGGATTTAGTTTCGGGTCAATTGGAGACCTACGGTGAAAGTTACGACCAATTTGATGCCAATTTTAGAGAAATTATGAGATTAGCACATGTAGTGCTTGTCAATTGATCTAATAGATCTAATTGACACTTTATTGTTTGTTTGTGACTAGTGCCATGTCCACAATTGGATACGTGTATGCCGTATCTTATCAATTTGACGAAACGGGTTAATTTTGGGGATTTTCCTCCGACACGGGGCCTTGTGCATATCACATTGTGACACGGACACGTAGACACTCTAATTTCTATATGTATTGTTCATAATTTATGTATTAGACTTGTACGTGTCCTCCGGGATGCATTTGGTTGTGTGTTGAAGTCGTATCGCAAGCGTATCATAGAGAAAGTGTGATACGGGTGCGATACGTCCCATATGTTTGTTGTTTGACTTATTTTCTATACATGCATATGTAATTATATATATATATATATATATATATATATATATATATATATATATATATATATATATATATATATATATATATATATATATATATACTATCTATGTATTATATAGAGTATGTAATAGTGTATTTTGGGTTTTGGTATATGCGTATGCCTATATGCTATATGTGTATATTATGAGGGTATCTAGATATATAGAGCTATGTGTGTATATATATATATATATATATATATATATATATATATATATATATATATATATATATATATATATATATATGTTGGTGTGTATATGAGTATTTGGGATTTGAGTTTGTGATCTATGTCTATATACATTATATGAGTATATAGTGATATAGTGATATATGTATATCTCTAAGTGTATATATATATATATATATCTACTTAGTGATTCATAGTATTAAGGAGTGTGGGTTAGTTTTTTGTGCTTGTTCCTTGTGAGTGTGGTGAAGGGCTCAACACAGGAACAAGTCATTGTGTAGTGCACATTTATATGAAGAGAATGGCAACTGCACATACTATTTTTTCCAGTAGAGGATCAGTGACTGAACAAGTCACTGTGCAGTACAGAACTTCACGAGAGTCAGCAGTCCCTACAGATACTTATGTATTGTAAACCCCCTGAATTTTTAAAATTTTCAAAACTGGATTTTTCACAATTTTCTGGATTTTCTGGGATTTTTCTGTAATTTAAAAACAGGGTTTTAATTATTCAATGATTTTTAATTGATATTAAACAGTATTAAAATATTACGAAAATAATATTTTTGGATGTAAAATGAAAAACTGGACTTAGGGCAATTTTTCTGGAATTTATCGGACCCCGGACCTATTTTTAAATGCCTGAAAACTATTTACTTAATTAATTATTTATTTATTTATTTATTTATTTATTATTATTATTATTATTATTATTATTATTATTATTATTATTATTAATTTTAATAATCAGCCCAACCCGCGGCCCGGCCCATTGGGCCCGAGCCCGGCCCAGACCCTAGCGGGTCGGGTCGGATCCGCCGCCGCCCGACCCGAACCCGCTAGCCCGCACCCCCCCCCCACGACCCGCACCGCTCGGCCACGCGCAGCGCCGCCCGCGGTTTCCGCCGCCCCGCCCGCGGCCACGCCTCCGCCCGCGCCGCGCTGCTCGCCCACGACCCCGCCTCCCTCGGCTCGACCCCCTCCGCCGCCCAGCCTATTTAATCCCCTCTCCCCTGCCGCTGACGACCACCGCCACCGCCACTACTCCGCCCCGCCACGCCGCAGCAGCCCCCGCCCAGCTCCGCCGGACGCCGCCCACCGCAGCTCTCTCCTCCCGCCGTGAGCCGCCTCGAGCCGGCCTCCCTCTCCTCCTTCCTCCTCTTCAGCAGCCCGCAGCCGCTCCGCCCGCTGCTCCGGCGATCCCCTCTCCCCTGCGCTGCCTCCGCCAGCCTCGCCGGCGCCACCCGAGCCCCCCCGGCCGGCCTTCCCCCCCCCGCAGCGCCGCCCCTCAGCCGCCGCAGCTCCGCTGTGAAGAAACCCTAACCCTAATTCAATTTCTGTGTCCGACCGTGTCGGACACGATTCGAGCTTCGGTTTTTAGGCCCCGTTCAGGTGCGTGTATTTTCGTGCTCGTAGCTCCGTTTTCGTTTCCGCAAATTGCGTTGCGAAGCCTGTATGACCCTCTCGGTGTCCGGACAAACTGTTCGGGGCATCGCGTCCTGTGGTGATCGCACACCGCGATCCAAAAACAGGAAAAACCAGACCCCGTTTCACCCTAACTTGGTGTACACACGTCGGATCGAGACGAAACTTGCGCCATCGGACTCGTAGCAATACGCTGGTCCTGTGAGCCAAGTTTGGTTCGATTCTGAGAACGTTGACGAAATCGCGTGTCGTGGGCCCCACAGGCCCCGCTCGACGGGCGATTTTGTGTTCGGCTCATCGGAATCCAATTCTGGAAGTTCTGTTGGGTTCGTATCAGCGTTCCTGACCTGTTGACACTAAGTTTGGTGAATTTGGAGACCTTTGACCCTGACGCGTTTTTCGGTGCAAAGCGGGCCCATCGGTGGACCCCGTTTTGGCCCGAAACTGCCGTTTCTACCCTTGTCTCCAAATTGAACCCAAGGACAGGCGTTTCTAGCTGATTGATATTTTCTGGATCTGATGGTGATGTTTGTTTCAGCAACCGGAGTACCGCCTGCAATTCCCGCCGAAGTCAGAGCCGTAAACATAGTCGGAACCACAGGCAAGTGTACCTCGCCAAAACTTGCAGTCTTGCTAAAAAGTTCCTGGACTTAGTTATACATCAGAGGGCAAGTTTACATTGCCAAACCCTGCAGCTTGCTATATATTTTCTTGGTTTAATCTTGCAACAGTAGGAACATAAGGCTTGTCAATCCTCAGATATTCCTGGTTATAGTGTTATACTTGATTTATTGTAGATTCACATGTAACTTGTTTAATTGCTTAACCCAGGACACCTGACACTGTTCATGTGACGGAATTACCTGACATATATATGGTGATTCCGTATAGGTTACATTTTCATGTCATTTCTAGTTTACATGCTTAGATTCTAGCCTGACTCATTGCATTAGTTCAAACTTGCGTGACTTGTACCTGATATATTCTGGAACTGTGACGTGAGATTACATGGGGTGGGGAGAGTATAATCATATCAAGGCTGAATATAATATATTATAAATACTTTTAACTGGCGGTGCCTTAGACTCTGACACAGAGCTTTGGTTCCTTACTGGCTCCTCGAGAAATACTGCTATGGTTTCTTCGACACTGATCCTGTAGTAGTCAGCCTGAGTATGACTAAACTCTCACTTGCATATCACTAGCTGGTTTACATATTTACCCTGCTGTTTCATTATTGCTGCACTGCATATGTTTTGGCTTGTGTTTTCCGTACCTTGTTATGTCCCCTGAGGACCTGGAATGGACTATGTCCCCAGGTATAGCCGCAGAGAACTTCCCCGAGGTGTACGGTACAGGAGCACTCCTTGGAGCAGAACCCGGAACCGAGGACGAGATAGTTGCAGAGGACTTCACCTGAGCACCGGCTTCATCCACACAGTATTTTTTATTTACAGCATTTATTTTCTGTCTATTTTTCCTCTGAATGTAACAGACTAATTCTCGGAATTGTTTCCCGAGATAATCTTGTTTATTGTCTATTTATTTCCATTTGCATTATTTCTGGCATTAATCTGTGTTATTCTGTGGATGAGATTAGAAAGGCCTGAGACTTGTAACATATTACTGCTAGACTACAGCTTAAGCATGCCCTGATGGATCCATTAAATTGGGTTGTCCATCGGTGCGTGCTGCTGGCCATTGCTCACGTGCTCAGTCCCTCGTCATTTTGGGACTGGGGCGTGACATGGTTTTTGTGGTGGCCCATGCAGGTCAACGACTAAATTGTTCGGTTTCAACTTAGGGACCGAACAGGCCTGCAATAAGATAGGATAAGTTTTTAGGATCTCATCCACTTGCTTGAATCGTTTTTGATATCTGTATCGTATTCAAACTAATTTGAACTTGCATCTTGCCTTGATTCCTGTGCGCCTCTTATTGGGTATTTTGGATACAGGGAAAATGGACCCACAAGAATGCAACGAGACTCCCGTCAGAACACCACCAGCTACAGGTGTCACCTACGACGACGAAGTGACACCAGTCGGAGGAATTCCCACAACTCAACAGAGCCAGCCGGCAGGTCAACCTACCTCCCGATTCCGGCGCGATGACATCCCGCCTCCGCCGCAGTTCGTCCCACCAATGCCCGTGTTCCCACCAGGACAGCCGATCGACGGACAGCAAATATTTCAGATGATCTACGCGATGATGCAAGCTCAGCAGCAAGTCCAACACGAGGCTCAGCGTCGCGAAGCTAACTTCTTGAGGGACAGCATTGTAACTGCACTGGAGCAGGCCAACCTACCAGCTCGACGGCCAACTACAGGCTCAATCACTGACTTCCGCCAACTGAAGCCCCGCACTTTTTCTGGCAAAGAGGAGCCCACAGAAGTTCATGAGTGGCTCACCAACATTCGGCATCAACTTGAAGCAGCTGAACTTCCACGGGAACGCTGGATGACTGCCGTCCGAATGCAACTGACAGACAATGCCCATCACTGGTGGCTATCCGAGGAGTCGCGACTCGGACCAGACCGAGTCACTTGGGAGGAGTTCTCCAGGCTCTTCCAAGAGATGTACATTCCTGCCATCGCTCGATCAGAACTGCGGGACAAATTCAACCGTCTCACTCAGGACTCTATGACAGTGGAAGAGTACAACGCGGAATTTATTCGTCTGAGCCGCTTCGCCCCAACCCTGATCCCGACTGAGGAAGAGAAGGCCGAGAAATTCTTCGACGGACTGAACATTGAGCTGCAGAAACTAATTGGGTCCGTCGCACCAACATCATACTCGGACGTTCTTGCCGCGGCTCGACGCATAGAGCGCGTCACCAAGAGAGAGACCAGACTGAAGCGGCCTTCCCCATCCGCATCCACCAAAGCAGCACAAGAGGAGTCTGCAAAGCGTCAACAAGTAAGCTCGCCACCAGCAGCAGCACCAAAAGCCTTCTACCTTCCTACCTGTTACCACTGCGGCAAGATAGGCCATGTCGAGAAGGAATGTAGACGTAAACTCGGACTATGCTTAGGCTGTGGATCCAGACAGCATGCAGTGAGAGACTGCCCCGAGCGTCGAGAAGGAACACCAAGGACGAACCAGCAAACTCCACCAGCGCCTCGAGCAGCACCCTACCAGCAAGCTCAGCAGCAGCAGAGGAATCTACCTCAAGGACGAGGACAAGCTTACGCAATGACTGTGCAGGAAGCCGAAGCGAGTAAGTGATTTATAGTTATCCGTTTTTAGTCTTGTGTAGTTCGTGCCTCTTGGTTCGTGACCTCAGCCCCAACCTAGTAATTTGCAACTTGTTAATAACAACCAGGTTTTCATAAAAGTTATAGTTTTCACTAGATTTTCCTGGAAAGTGTAAACTTTCAATTTTTAGGGAAACGGTATTTCCCTAAGCCTCTTGTGATGTGTTTTCAAACGATGCTTGCGACCGTGTCATCTCTGCTGACCGGTTATTCTTTGATTGCGAGGACGCAATCCTCTTAAGGGGGGTATATTGTAAACCCCCTGAATTTTTAAAATTTTCAAAACTGGATTTTTCACAATTTTCTGGATTTTCTGGGATTTTTCTGTAATTTAAAAACAGGGTTTTAATTATTCAATGATTTTTAATTGATATTAAACAGTATTAAAATATTACGAAAATAATATTTTTGGATGTAAAATGAAAAACTGGACTTAGGGCAATTTTTCTGGAATTTATCGGACCCCGGACCTATTTTTAAATGCCTGAAAACTATTTACTTAATTAATTATTTATTTATTTATTTATTTATTTATTATTATTATTATTATTATTATTATTATTATTATTATTATTATTATTATTATTATTAATTTTAATAATCAGCCCAACCCGCGGCCCGGCCCATTGGGCCCGAGCCCGGCCCAGACCCTAGCGGGTCGGGTCGGATCCGCCGCCGCCCGACCCGAACCCGCTAGCCCGCACCCCCCCCCCACGACCCGCACCGCTCGGCCACGCGCAGCGCCGCCCGCGGTTTCCGCCGCCCCGCCCGCGGCCACGCCTCCGCCCGCGCCGCGCTGCTCGCCCACGACCCCGCCTCCCTCGGCTCGACCCCCTCCGCCGCCCAGCCTATTTAATCCCCTCTCCCCTGCCGCTGACGACCACCGCCACCGCCACTACTCCGCCCCGCCACGCCGCAGCAGCCCCCGCCCAGCTCCGCCGGACGCCGCCCACCGCAGCTCTCTCCTCCCGCCGTGAGCCGCCTCGAGCCGGCCTCCCTCTCCTCCTTCCTCCTCTTCAGCAGCCCGCAGCCGCTCCGCCCGCTGCTCCGGCGATCCCCTCTCCCCTGCGCTGCCTCCGCCAGCCTCGCCGGCGCCGCCCGAGCCCCCCCGGCCGGCCTTCCCCCCCCGCAGCGCCGCCCCTCAGCCGCCGCAGCTCCGCTGTGAAGAAACCCTAACCCTAATTCAATTTCTGTGTCCGACCGTGTCGGACACGATTCGAGCTTCGGTTTTTAGGCCCCGTTCAGGTGCGTGTATTTTCGTGCTCGTAGCTCCGTTTTCGTTTCCGCAAATTGCGTTGCGAAGCCTGTATGACCCTCTCGGTGTCCGGACAAACTGTTCGGGGCATCGCGTCCTGTGGTGATCGCACACCGCGATCCAAAAACAGGAAAAACCAGACCCCGTTTCACCCTAACTTGGTGTACACACGTCGGATCGAGACGAAACTTGCGCCATCGGACTCGTAGCAATACGCTGGTCCTGTGAGCCAAGTTTGGTTCGATTCTGAGAACGTTGACGAAATCGCGTGTCGTGGGCCCCACAGGCCCCGCTCGACGGGCGATTTTGTGTTCGGCTCATCGGAATCCAATTCTGGAAGTTCTGTTGGGTTCGTATCAGCGTTCCTGACCTGTTGACACTAAGTTTGGTGAATTTGGAGACCTTTGACCCTGACGCGTTTTTCGGTGCAAAGCGGGCCCATCGGTGGACCCCGTTTTGGCCCGAAACTGCCGTTTCTACCCTTGTCTCCAAATTGAACCCAAGGACAGGCGTTTCTAGCTGATTGATATTTTCTGGATCTGATGGTGATGTTTGTTTCAGCAACCGGAGTACCGCCTGCAATTCCCGCCGAAGTCAGAGCCGTAAACATAGTCGGAACCACAGGCAAGTGTACCTCGCCAAAACTTGCAGTCTTGCTAAAAAGTTCCTGGACTTAGTTATACATCAGAGGGCAAGTTTACATTGCCAAACCCTGCAGCTTGCTATATATTTTCTTGGTTTAATCTTGCAACAGTAGGAACATAAGGCTTGTCAATCCTCAGATATTCCTGGTTATAGTGTTATACTTGATTTATTGTAGATTCACATGTAACTTGTTTAATTGCTTAACCCAGGACACCTGACACTGTTCATGTGACGGAATTACCTGACATATATATGGTGATTCCGTATAGGTTACATTTTCATGTCATTTCTAGTTTACATGCTTAGATTCTAGCCTGACTCATTGCATTAGTTCAAACTTGCGTGACTTGTACCTGATATATTCTGGAACTGTGACGTGAGATTACATGGGGTGGGGAGAGTATAATCATATCAAGGCTGAATATAATATATTATAAATACTTTTAACTGGCGGTGCCTTAGACTCTGACACAGAGCTTTGGTTCCTTACTGGCTCCTCGAGAAATACTGCTATGGTTTCTTCGACACTGATCCTGTAGTAGTCAGCCTGAGTATGACTAAACTCTCACTTGCATATCACTAGCTGGTTTACATATTTACCCTGCTGTTTCATTATTGCTGCACTGCATATGTTTTGGCTTGTGTTTTCCGTACCTTGTTATGTCCCCTGAGGACCTGGAATGGACTATGTCCCCAGGTATAGCCGCAGAGAACTTCCCCGAGGTGTACGGTACAGGAGCACTCCTTGGAGCAGAACCCGGAACCGAGGACGAGATAGTTGCAGAGGACTTCACCTGAGCACCGGCTTCATCCACACAGTATTTTTTATTTACAGCATTTATTTTCTGTCTATTTTTCCTCTGAATGTAACAGACTAATTCTCGGAATTGTTTCCCGAGATAATCTTGTTTATTGTCTATTTATTTCCATTTGCATTATTTCTGGCATTAATCTGTGTTATTCTGTGGATGAGATTAGAAAGGCCTGAGACTTGTAACATATTACTGCTAGACTACAGCTTAAGCATGCCCTGATGGATCCATTAAATTGGGTTGTCCATCGGTGCGTGCTGCTGGCCATTGCTCACGTGCTCAGTCCCTCGTCATTTTGGGACTGGGGCGTGACATGTATAGAGCAGCTACTACAAAGACTTATGAAGATTCACACCTGAAAAACTTGACACATAGTTAAGGATCAGTCACTGTGTATATCGTTAAGGTAAGTTACTGAAACAATGGGACCACTGTGTGCAGTGCACTTTTAAGACAATAGAAATAGCAGCTACAAATGACTGTTTCACTAGAGAAGCAACATAGTTGCTGTGTGAGGGTTGCTACCAATGAAGACCAGAGAAGCAACAGAGTTTCTGTGTGAGGGTTGCTACCAATGAAGACCAGTGGCTACAGCAGAGCTGCTGTGTGTAGCGGGCACACGAAGAGAACAACAGCTGCTGCATAACTTATTCAGGGAACAGAGGCAGTGTAGTCATCGATCCACTGTGCAATTTTATACTGTACAGTATCAGACTTGGTATCAGTCGATGTTCTATACAGTTCATAGTTTGTTTTTCAGTGTTTTGATTAGTTGTTTAGGTAAGAGTCAGTTAGTGTAGCTTCGGTTTCTGGTATCAGTAGATGTGGGTAGTTAGTCATTTCATTAGTTAGTAAAATAGGTTAGATTATGGTTACTTTAGTTGATTAGTATTGTACCTTGTATATATATATATATATATATATATATATATATATATATATATAGGATTATTGTGATTTAAGTATATATGTATTAGTTGGCAAATACCTTTAGCCATATATATCTATCTAGGTATAGAATTATTGAATTAAGTTTATAGTTATGGGTACTATTGCTATATATATATATATATATAAGTAGTGTATCTATGTTGTAGTATAAGTAATTATTGGTCAATAGTTAGAGATAAGTATAGTTCAGCTAGCTTTAGCTTGGTTATGTATTTCTTAGTTGAGTTGCCTTTAGGTACCAAGGTATCACCAAGGTATGGAGTCGATATCCAAGGTATTGAGCTTTGGTATCGAAGTAGTTGCGATACGCGTTGGTGCAAGGCCACAGTATCCAAATTATATTGTTTTAAGATATTATTATATGTGACTTATGTATATATATAAAAACCTATTTTCATATTAGAAAACTTGCGTATCTTAGGATACGGCTCTTTGAATGCATTGTTGTGTGTTAGTTTAACTAGCATAGCATAGTTTCATAGTATATCGACTTAGTGACTTAGCATTGGACTCTTGCAAACCTAAAATTCACTGGTTTGACTTAAAAATGGCGTATAGACCTAGAATTGCATCAGTTTCACTTATTTTTATTATTGAACATTGTATTGATGCAACATACCGTATATAGGTTGTGAGACACTAGCTTGGGCATCGAGAGACACACTTTGCTCAGGACTTCAGGCGAGTATATTTCTCTGATTGTTTTCAATTCATAATATTATATATATGCATATTCTAGAATTGTATACATTGATTCCCGACACAGTGATTTTACGGACTGGTGCTATATGGATCCCGTTAGGAGGTGTTATCCCCCACCATGTGCAACGGGTACCCAGGAGGTGTTATCTAGAATTGTATACATTGCTAGGCAAGTATACATTACCATTGTGCTGTTTATTTACATTCATTATTAGCATGCATATTTTCTGTTGCCCATTTAGTTATTTTATTTTTCTATATAAAATTGCGCATCCAAGAATAACTTGGGTACAACGACGGTTGCATCATCTTTTGTCTCTTATTTATATTATACATGCCGACCTAGTTTTACGAGACCACCCAATGATGTTGTCACCCCCACATTTTAGATTAGGGATATTTTTGTTTTTTCATAATTAATGTGTAAATGATTGCATAATATTTAATTATATTTAACAATGGTAATTTTATTTGATTGTTGTACTTTACCGTTGCTTCGATAATTAGAGCGCTATACTAGCCATTGTCTTCCAACAGATTTTACACCCTTGTCCTAGACGTGCCCGTCTTCCATTCTGACCCTTGTGTAACTTATAATTATGTTCTCTTGTACTTTATTTTAGCCGTACATTTTTGGCGCAGACGTTATCATTTAATTCTTAATAAACCCAACTTTGTATCTTTGTGCGTTCCAATCGAAATTGGAGATCTAATCTCGACCCATTTTGAGCAACCCAAATTAGGATAATATTTTATTCTGAGTCTACTTCATTCATGACACTTCTGTCCCACCTAATTTTAGTCCCTTGTACTTCTAATTAATTTTAGAACACCTATTGCATTATTTTTTATTAAATAAATCCATAAACCCAACTTTGTATAATTTTCTAATTGTTGGGCACTTTTATGCAAAAGTGCATTAAGGTGTCCACCCCATTGGATACAACACGTAAATAAACTCATTTCTCCTTCATGTATATTTTTCCATAATTTTTGGGAGTATGTAATTCAACATCAGCCTCCTTAAACCAAAGTCCTCCAAACTTTGAATCAAATACAATCCTAGCCATGCATTTTGAACCCATTTAAATCCTAGCCCTTGAAATATCTCCATAACAAGGCCCAATCCCAAGAGGGGTTGACCAAACCCTAATTCTAGGTCAACCCAAAACACTATACACATATATAAATAATTCTTTTCCTTTTCTTTTATTCCCTTCAACCAAACATACACAACCAATTTTTTTCCCCTTCTATATTCATCATCTCCCCCCTCTCGGTTTTTGCCGCCACCCTCCACCGGAGACTTGATGGAGTAGCACCACATCTTTCAACCGCCTGAACGACCTCCCTCTCGTCGGAGAACTCGATCGGAGACCCACCTGAGCCGTCGTGCACGACCCAGTCTTCGCTGAGCCTACTGCCCCTCGACCTCGACCGGAAGTCCATCCCCGGAGCCGGCAAGCCACTACCAACGTCGAAGATCGACTGAACCGCCGCCTCCTCCATCATCTTTATCCCTCACGACTACCCCGCGGGCAGCATCACAGTCCACCGTCCCGATCATCACCGGCGTCGACCTCCTCATCTTTCTCTCACCTGAACTCCCACCATCCCGTCGATGACACGAGCAGACCACCCGCCTGCCATCACCTCCCCCGCCTTACCCGCTGACCCCGCCGGACTGCCTCCTTGCTTTCTGCACTCGTCGGAAGCTAACAATGACCCCATTGTTCTTCCCACGCTCGACTTCTTTGTTCCCCTCAACCCGCTGTACCACCCTCTCCCTCTCCTCTCCGACCTTCCCCCTCCTGTTCTTCATCCCTGTCTACCCCTACTCTGGCCAGACCATCGTCCCTTCACCACCCTTCACCCCGGCCTAAACCACCATGCACCACCAGCACCTTCATCATCATCATCTCCATAATCACCAACTTCATCATCATAACCATCATCATCATTTTTATCATCGTCATTAACGTCGTCGTCATCAACATCGTGGACATCATTGTCATCATCACCTCCGTCATCGTCGTCATCACGCTCTCGTGCACGTGCACGCCAAAGCCAAGGTGAGGAGCATTTCTCTTGTGATTGTTGTGTACGCATACGTACGCATATACGTATTTTGATGGGTGTATGTATATAATTGGTATGTATATACTACTTATTAGCATATGTTTAGTATGTACGTATTTGATATATATATATATATATATATATATATATATATATATATATATATATATATATACATATACATATATATATATATATATATATATATATACATATACATATATATATATATATATATATATATAGCATATGTATTCAATGGTATATATTTAGTTATGTTTAGTATGTATGTATTGGCATATATATATATATAGTACGTGAATTCAATTAGTGTATATACAATATATATATTGCATATGTAATTAATTAGTGTATATATATTATTAGTATTAATGTTATTGCTAGATAATAATATGTATATTTATATATGTACTAGGTGACCCGAGTGTAAATACGGATATCCCGTAGTTACCTTGACCATGTGACCCTGTAAATTGTTAGGAGACTGCCTTATGTACACTGACGTACTAGCGAGCCCTGTATCATTTTGACTATCTGATCTTGCACAGCAATTACAGACGCGACACCCGTACAATTAGACGCACACTTGACTCTAGTTGACCAGAGTCATACCTAGCGTAGCCCTGAGTTCAATGTATTTATGATTGTGTGTTAGAGTAATGTCTGATACAATATTGTATTATATGATGTCTATAGGATTGTTGGATTATTCAGACAAGACTTCAGAATCAGGTTATTGGTATTGCTAGCAGCAGGACCACAAGCGAGTACATTCTCTGACAGTTTTTATTATGTTGATTATCTCTATAATTCTAGTTGTATAGCGTACATGATTCTGACACTGTTGTATACACGAGTTGGCATCACGAGACCTGTCACGAGGAGTCATGATTAGGATCCATCGTGCTAGCTGGGGAAACGGGAAAATATTAGTAGCTTATGTGATCATACCCAATTTTACATGAATCATAGCTCACCCACACCTCACGTCGGTGCAGCCTTACCATTATATGCCTCATAGCCTGTTGTGTATGATTAGCCTGACTATTACTTGCATCATAGCTATCCGGATGGTTAGCCTGACCTTACATGAATTATAGCTAGTCATACATAGCAAGCCTGATCAGTCCCAAGCCGATCACATGATATATTGATGTTTTACACACATAGTTAGATGTTCTTGACATGTATCTCTAGTATATTGATCTAGCATCTCTATATGTTCTAGTTATTGTTCTAGTGTTTACTTATATTCCAGTTCATGGTTCTAGTATACACTTGTATTTCTGTTTATTGCTAGTGCACCATTGATGATGACATATGCTCCAGTATTTCTATTTCCAGTATCTCATTATTCCAGTATCTCTTATTGCCAGTATTCATATTTGTCTTGTATTTCTTTACACTGTGTTATAGTTTTTGTCAATATACATGGAACTGCTGTTAGTGCTTGTTCTTCGTTCTAATTCTGATTGGATATTTTTTTCCAGACTGTGACATAGAGGACTTGTTTCCAGCATACTTGGAGATTGGATGTTATTGATTGCATGTTAGACTATTTATTATTGTTAGACTTGTCTTATATTTTATTTGTTTTCTTCGATATCTCATCGTGCTCTAGTTTATGTGATTGAGTATTCTATATTATATTATGATATTTGTGTCTCCTTATGGAGTTGGATATTCATATGAGATTGATTAGATAGTATCATGACCTAGACAGCGTTCTACCGCCGATGCTGCGGCGTAGGCTGGACATACCCACGTGCTCGTGCCCTTATACCGGGTGCGAAATATGACACATTTTTAGTGGCGGCCCATGCAGGTCAGACTTCGCAAGTTGTGCGATGTCGTGGTAGTGCGACGTCTTAGTTGTACTACTGCGTGCTTGCGATAGAATATAGGACATAGGATACTAGGATGAGAGAGGATACTCAATCACAAATTTTTGGGAGATTCCTGGGATGACCCTTGAGAATCTTATTATAATCTCTAATTTTAATCTTTTTCCTTGTTTTCGTCCGTTCTCACTTGTTGTTATTGAATTTTGATTCTTGTTGATCAGTTGTTAATTGAATTCTTGGTGTCGTTGTTGAGTTTTATTTCATATCGAGATAAACTTTACGGGCTGAAATTTATGGTATCATTTGATGACATATGTTGATGAGGACAGTGAGAAAGGTAAAATATCTACTTTGGTTATGGAGCCTAGAGTTTATCGCAGCCACATTAGCTGTCATAGCGGAAACGTAGAAACCTGACTTGGATGTACATATTTTAGTTATGAAATTTAGAGTCTCTCGCAGCCATACCGGTTGGCGTGGCAAGGATTCTAGATGACGTGATTATAGAGTTGCATACCTTAGTTATGGAACCTATCATTTATCGCAGCTATACTTACTAGCATGGCGAGGATTCTGAGTGTCATAATTTTGGACAGACGTGTATGATTATCTGATTGTATCTTAAATTGGTTCTTAAAGTATCATCTCAATGCTTATCTACTTCTATTATTACAAGACTTTGTTCCATCGCTTCTTTTCTTTACTAGCAGTAGAAATACCTTCATTCCTTAATCCAGTTTTTTTTTGAGCTTTATTCCTTTAAGGACCCTTGTTAGTGTGATAATTGGTGACTTGCAATTATGTCTGTGTCTTGAGTATTAGTGTTGACTGAGTGTGGCTTGTGAGTTTGTAAGTGTTTCTTGGTTAGACATGTAAGTAGTAGGCATCAATTTAGAGTTAACCCGTAGCATAGTACCTTGTAGAAATAGCTCTATAATATGTGCCATTACAGTTAGTTTTGGTACTATAGATAAAAAGGAGAGTAAAGAGTATCAATGATGGTTCCAAGAGTAAGTAGCAGAGTCATCATGTCAGTCCTGGATAGTCTTTAATTTATGTAATTGGATGATCTATGTAAACAATTAAGGATCAAGGAAATTATATTAAAAATTAATGGAGCATAATATTCAATTTGATGGTTGATACTTGGGTATGTCAAGAGTAAAGAAATGTATATGCATAAAGGGTATTAATGAGATGCCATGGGTAGAGAAATATCAAGATTGGTCATGGAAGGTATGAAGTGTATCACAGATTAATGTATCAGCCTGTAAAAGGTTAAAAGAAGATACGTATACATCAATCGAGATATGGAACCATATGCCTGCCTTTGAGAGTGAAGTAAAACATGTGATTATAGAAAGTGCAAGTGATCATGAGTTCTAGTCAATGTGACGAGGTAATCTAATAATGGAGCTAGTGTTACTATACCAAGAGTGCTAAAGTATTCTATATGAAGGATTAGTTGAGCAATATGCTAGTAATAGTAAGTACCTTGTGATGATGATTAAATTGGTGTATCAGTTAATATGGATAGAAAATCATTGGAAGTAATAGTGCAAGTAATTCAGGCAGTACAAATTTCAGTACACAGTTGAGAGTTATAGACAATTGGTGTATTGTGTGCACCTTGAGTATTATAGACTGTGAGTATTTATATGTATACTTGTGGATTTAAATTTATAATTTAAAGAGTGAAAATAAATTTCAATTTTTAAAGAATTTTTGAGGAGTTAAGATTTTATGTTATTAAAATTTTTGAGGATTAAAATTTAATTCAATAAACATAGTCAAAGCTATAAAGATTTTGGAAGTGATTAAAAATTTTATTTCGATATTTGAGTATTTGACTTTTGAGGAAAGTCTATGCATTTTATTTTAAATCGTTCGAGAAGTAAATTTTGATAATTTTATTTTGAGGATAAAATTTTATGGTGGAGAAAAAATGTATATTAGTATATGAGTGGTTGATGTGCATATGTAGGGATCTATTGGCTTGAGAATGCTTGAGATGGCACTGCAAACTTACTTGGGTGTCCATCTAGAGTTGTATTAGAGGGATCAGTACTTAGTGTGCAGTGTTGTACTTGGTGTGCACTTGAGTGATAAGAACAACTAGTATAAACAATTACAGTAGGTAAGAGAGCTAGCAGTGGTTATGCTTGTATTAGAAACAGTGGTACCAAAGGATATGGTATCAAACTTTGGATGCATCATTAAACCTATGGTTGTGTTAGAAGGTTATGTTCTGTTCTTTTTGTCTATTTGATTGATTAATTAATTTCCTAGTACCATAGCTTGTATAATTGATTCTCTTGCTAGAATAGCTAGTAGTACACCCTGATAGAGACTGCAATACTATGACAAAAGTGACCATAACCATGCATGTTTTCCCTAGATTGCATGTTGTATGACTGTAGATAGGATTCTCTTAGACTTGATTATTGGGATTTGACCGTAGTAAAGATTAATGAAGAGCTTATGATTGGACAGAAAGAGACAAGGTGCCTTAAATTTCGAGGATAAATATTAATTTGAGTTGAGAATTTAATATGACAGAATTGACAATTTTTGTTAAAACATAGATTTTATGGAAATTATGATATGATTGAATTTGTCATTAAATTTTGAGGATTTAAGAAGATTATCATTATATTTATTTGGCTAGAAGATATAAATTTAAAGCTTATATTTTGAATGATGCATATGAAGACTTCATAAGTATTATATTATTAGAGTATTGTGTAGAAAAAAAATCAAGGAATAAGATCACTAATGGATTAGTGTCGAATTTAAAATTTTGGGATGAGGATTTAAATTTATGAATACGCATAGATTGGACTCAAATTAGAGGAGTAAGATGATTAATGGATTAGTGTTTTTAGATGAGATTTCTTAATTTTATAAATGTGCATTGATTGAATTTAAATTAGAGGATTGGATATTAAATTTTTGAGTATTTAGATATGAACTTAAAATTTTGGAGGAGATTGTGATAAGAATGAAATTTGATTTTTAATTTTGAAGATTTGCAGGAATATGATACTTATAGAATTTTGAAAGTTTTATGAAATAACAATATGGATTACTTCAAGATTATATGGTTTGATGAAAAAATAATATAAATGAATAAATAAAAACTATTGAGGATCTTAAATTTTGAGGACGAAATTCTTTTAAGGAGGGTAGACTTGTCACCCCCACATTTCAGATTAGGAGTATTTTTGTCTTTTCATAATTAATGTGTAAATGATTGCATAATATTTAATTATATTTAACAATGGTAAATTTATTTGATTGTTGTACTTTACCGTTGCTTCGATAATTAGAGCGCTACACTAGCCATTGTCTTCCAACAGATTTTACACCATTGTCCTAAACGTGCCCGTCTTCCATTCTGACCCTTGTATAACTTATAATTATGTTCCCTTGTGCTTTATTTTAGCCGCACAATTTTTGTCGCAGACGTTATTATTTAATTCTTAATAAACCCAACTTTGTATCCTTGTGCGTTCCAATCAAAATTGGAGACACAATCTCGACCCATTTTGAGCAACCCAAATTAGGGTAATATTCTATTCTGAGTCTACTTCATTCATGACACTTCTGTCCCACCTAATTTTAGTTCCTTGTACTTCTAATTAATTTTAGAACACCTATTGCATTATTTTTTATTAAATAAATCCATAAACCCAAATTTGTGTAATTTTCTAATTGTTGGGCACTTTTATGCAAAAGTGCATTAAGGTGTCCACCCCGTTGGATACGACACATAAATAAACCCATTTCTCCTTCATGTATATTTTTCCATAATGTTTGGGAGTGTGTAATTCAACATCAGCCTCCTTAAACCAAAGCCCTCCAAACTTTGATCCAAATACAATCCTAGCCATGCATTTTGAACCCATTTAAATCCTAGACCTTGATATATCTCCATGACAATGCCCAATCCCAAGAGGGGTTGACCAAGCCCTAATTCTAGGTCAACCCAAAACACTATACACATATATAAATAATTCTTTTCCTTTTCTTTTATTCCCTTCAACCAAACATACACAGTCGATTTTCTTCCCCTTCCCTATTCATCATCTCCCCCCTCTCAGTTTCCGTCGCCACCCTCCACCAGAGACTTGCCGGAGTAGCACCCCATCCTTCAACCACCTGAACGGCCTCCCCCTCGCCGAAGAACTCGACCGGAGACCCACCTGAGCCGTCGTGCACGACACAGTCTTTACTGAGCCGACTGCCCCTCGACCTCGACCGAAAGTCCATTCCCGGAGCCGGCAAGCTACTGCCACCGCCGGAGATCGACTGAACCGCCGCCTCCACCACCATCTTCATTCCTCACGACTACCACACGGGCAGCACCACAGTCCACCGTCCCGATCATCATCGGCGTTGACCTCCTCATCATTCTCTCACATGAACTCCCACCATCCCGCTGATGACTCGAGCAGACCACCCGCCTGCCATCACCCCCTGCCTTACCCGCTGACCCCACCGGACCGCCTCCATGCTCCCTGCACTCGCCAGAAGCTGACCATGACCCCGCTGTTCTTCCCGCGCTCGACTTCCCTGATCCTCTCGACCCGCTGCACTACCCTCTCCCTCTCTTCTCCGACCTTCCCCCTCATGTTCTTCATCCCTGTCGACCCCTACTCCGGTCAGACCATCGTCCCTTCACCACCCTTCACCCGGCCTGAACCACCATGCACCACCAGCACCTTCATCATCATTATCTCCATAATCACCAACATCATCATCATAACTATCGTCGTCATTTCATCAACGTCATCAACGTCGTCGTCATCGTCATCATCAATATCGTGGACATCATCGTCATCAACACCTCCGTCATCGTCGTCATCGCCGCTCTTGTGCACGTGCATGCCGAAGCCAAGGTGAGGAGCATTTTTCTTGTGATTGTTGTGTACGCATACGTACGCGTATACATATTTTGATGGGTGTATGTATATAATTGCTATGTATATACTACTTATTAGCATATGTTTAGTATGTACGTATTTGATATATATATATATATGTAGCATATGTATTCAATGGTATATATTTAGTTATGTTTAGTATGTATGTATTGGCATATATATATATATAGTACGTGAATTCAATTAGTGTATATACAATATATATATATTGTATATGTAATTAATTAGTGTATATATATATTATGAGTATTAATGTTATTGCTAGATAATAATATTTATATTTATATATGTACTAGGTGACCCGAGTGTAAATACGGATACCCCGTAGTTACCTTGACCATGTGACCCTGTAAATTGTTAGGAGACTGCCTTATGTACACTGACGTACTGGCGAGCCCCGTATCATTTTGACTGTATGATCTTGCACAACAATTATAGACGCGACACCCGTGCAATTAGACGCACACTTGACCCTAGTTGACCAGAGTCATACCTAGCGTAGCCCTGAGTTCAATGTATTTATGATTGTGTGTTAGATTAATGTCTGATATAATATTGTATTATATGATGTCTATAGGATTGTTGGATTGTTCAGACAAGACTTTGGAATTAGGTTATTGGTATTGCCAGCAGCAGGACTAAAGACGAGTACATTCTCTGACGGTTTTCATTATGTTGATTATCTCTATAATTTTAGTTGTATAGCGTACATGATTCTGACACTATTGTATACACGAGTTGGCATCATAGAGACCTGTCACGAGGAGTCATGATTGGGATCCATCGTGCTAGCTGGGGAAACGGGGAAATATTAGTAGCTTATGTGATCATACCCAACTTTACATGAATCATAGCTCACCCACACCTCACGTCGGTACAGCCTTACCATTACATGCCTCATAGCCTGTTGTGTATGATTAGCCTGACTATTACTTGCATCATAGCTATTCGGATGGTTAGCCTGACCTTACATGAATCATAGCTAGTCATACATAGCAAGCCTGATCAGTCCCAAGCCGATCACATGATATGCTGATGTTTCACACACTTATCTCTAGTATATTGATTTAGCATCTCTACATGTTCTAGTTATTGTTCTAGTATTTACTTATATTCCAGTTCATGGTTCTAGTATACACTTGTATTTCTGTTTATTGCTAGTGCACCATTGATGATGACATATGCTCCAGTATTTCTATTTCCAGTATCTCATTATTTCAGTATCTCTTATTGCCAGTATTCATATCTGTCTTGTATTTCTTTATACTGTGTTATAGTTTTTGTCAATATACATGGAACTACTGTTAGTTCTTGTACTTTGTTCCAATCTTGACTGGATATTTTTTTCCAGACTGTGACATAGAGGACTTGTTTCCAGCATACTTGGAGACTGGATGTTATTGATTTGCAGGTTAGACTATTTATTATTGTTAGACTTGTCTTGTATTTTATTTGTTTTCTTCGATATCTTATCGTGCTCTAGTTTATGTGATTGAGTATTCCATATTATATTATGATATCTGTGTCTCCTTATGGAGTTGGATATTCATGTGAGATTGATTAGATAGTATCATGACCTAGACATCGTTCTACCGTCGATGTTGTGGCGTAGGCTGGACGTACCCACGTGCTCGTGCCCCTATACCGGGTGTAGGTCATGACAGATATTGAGGCATTCTTATGTTTTATTGGCCATGACACATTTGTTACACGAGTGTGAGTCTCATGTAGGATACAGACTTGTTTGATAGGCTGGCCACTGGTACGTATGGAACGTGCGACGAATAAAAAATAACAAAAGATAGAAATGCATGCTAGGCGACTTGACAGTTATTAGAGGTATAACCGTGGCATGGATATAATATGGATGACCCTTATATTATATTATTTACAGGCGGCCTCTGACGATCGAAAGACTTTACGCTTTTTAGGCCCCCGACTCTCTGAGAGATTCATGCCAATCCTATTTTAGCCAGATAGCCTATGCGTTGAAAAGTTGTTCTCAAAAGTGTATTTCACATAGATGGTTAGGCGACCATGTTTGATGTTTATTTTTAGTACTATATTGGCATGCTTTTATGTACTTGGTCCCTCTGAGGACCTGGTCCCTTTCCAGGTATAGACGAACAGGATTATCCGCAGGAGTACGGACCGGGACCTGACACTTCATTCTTTGTTGAGGAGGTCTTATCTTCTGAGTACTAGTGATTACTTCATTGCTGATGGATATCTTAGTTGCAGTTTCTTTATTTGAGATTTATCTTATATTGGAGTTTTGATCTCCTCTATCATTTTAGTTTTTGATATAGTCGATGGGTAGTGGATTTGTCTCCACCCGACTATTATTCTTTGATACTTCGTACTTGAGACATTTAGCTATATATTTTGATATTATTTTACTTGTGCTTATGGATGAGATTTAGATGTATGTGACTTGTGTTGACAATATATGTTCCACTTGTGAATTAATATTCATATTACAGCGTACGTATGTGTTATGATTTTCCAACATATTGGAGTTATCATATACATACAACTGGCATGCTACGTATTCCTAGTACTACGTATTTGGGACTGGGGCATGACACCTGGGCCATCTCAGCCCCCGCCAACAGACAAGTCTAAACAGAAAGAGACGTATTTTGATAAACTATTGTGCAGGGATGCACCACAAGGGCTGAAAATGCCCTATAACTTTGATATCTTAGTGCAATTAGCCAACACTCTGGCAAAATTATAGCTATTTGAGCTTTTGCGGCTCTCTAAAGACACTCAGGCTGGCCTGAGTGAGGCACTGCAGAATTTTGATATCTACCTAGCATAAGTCAAGCCACCAACCGAAGATCATGTTGCTTGTCCATATTGCAACAACGCCATGGACTAAAAAATAATAGGCACGATCGGCCCCAGTACTACACAAGATATATTAACGACGTTAAGGTAGACCAGATGCATATTGACCCAAGATCGTCGATCAGCATCATCCCGAGAAGTTTGCTTCAGACCCTGGAGATCCCGATGCCTCGTCTGGTGGCCACCAATTCCGCCATCATTGGCTTCAATAAAGGAAGAAGCTACCCTCTGGGCAAAATTTGCCTAAAATGCCAGATCGACGACTTGAGAACATAAATCACCTGCTACATCATAAATATAGATACATCCTACAACGTCTTGTTGGGACGTCCACGGATACATGAACACAGGATCGTGCCATCCACCCTCCACCAGTGCCTAAAATATTTAAACGAACATGGTTTCGTCATGACGGAGTTTGTTGATGTTGATCCATTTAAGGGAATCAAAATTTACTACTCCGACTCGATCCTCTGCAAGAATGTCCGCCAAGATCAAGGTGGCAATAAGGCCGACGATGAAGCCGAGGCCACAACAACACCCGAGGAGCCCATGAGAATCCGCCTCAAGGCTCGCACTCCCGAGGCGGCCGCACCCCTCATCGCCAAATCATGCGGGAAGGCACCTGAATCTCCGGTACCTTCAGCATCATCAGAACCAATGGTCATCCACCTTCGTTGGCCGAATCGACCACCAAAAGAAGATTATGTCCTATTTATGCCTTCCGAACCTATGGTCGTTTACCTTCACAGGCCAAGTCGGCCAACAAAGGAAGACCCGACCGCGGCTGCAGCTTCTGGACCTTTGGTGGTAAAATTATACAGAAAACCACCAAAGTCTTCGCTTGCGCTGGGGGTAGCCGAGGAGAAGGATGAGCTGGAGGAGTATATATCCGCTAATGTCAATATTCCCTCCCTTGACGATGTAATTCCGCCAAAAAAGATACCTTATTTTCTCAATAAAGGACTATCTTTGAACTACTCAAAGCATATACATATAAGTACACTCTACTCCCTAGAGCACGATCTGGGCCTTTATTTGAACACACAAGTGACCACTAACTACACCGCGCATCGGCTTCGCTCTTGTCAGCATTCTTATTTCTTAGTCCCACCCAGGAAGAAGGGAGATAAGCTCATCATATTCGGCATAGTGGAATGCTCCCGGTCCTTCATCCCAAAGGAAGTAGAATCAGAATCTGAGGTATGCATAATGCCACTCTACCGGTACAGTTCACAAGCCATGTATCTTATCCAGAAAATGGATTACAACCTGAAGGTCACCGAGGGATTGAACTATGGCAAAGGCCGAAGGTCGCCTTTACGACTTTCCTGCCCTGCAGGCAAGCCCTGAGGATTACTATCATAAGACCAAGCATGGCTTAGGATATGTAACGCCTCCTACAACCCCCGAGGGATCAAATAAAGAAGATAAAGTGCGCTCACACTCTTCAGAATCTTCAGTCTAGGACTCCGACATCAGCATCGGGGATGTGTTCAGACTAATACTGTCCTCCAATATAGTGTCTGCCGACCTGGAGGAAGACAACAAGGATCCACCCGAGCTCTTTGAGATGGAACCTTGGGCCCAACACCTTGGTGCACAATAGGAGATCTGATTTGAGCAGTGAGAATCTTCTACCAAGGATGAAGTTGCATAAGTCGATCTAGGTGACTAGACCTCCCCAAAGCCTATCTTCATCAACAAAAGTCTGTCCGACGAAGACACCGGGAATCCCTATTACTACCCGTCAGGGAGTACATTGATGTCTTTCCCTGGAGTTACGAAAATATGCCAAGACAGAATCCCCAAATCGTGGTCCACAAACTCAACATTCTACAAAACGCCAATCCAGTCAAGCAACAGCAACAACAGTTCCAGCCAGACATGATGGATTCCATCGAAGATGAAGTCAACAAGCTGATATCTAGTAGCTTCATCCGCGAGGAACAATACCCCGACTAGGTAGCCAACATCGTGCATGTCATTAAGAAGAATAGGAAGATCCGAATCTGCATCGACATCCGTGATCTAAACGTGGCATATCCCAAAGACGAAATCCCTTTTCCAATTATCGACGTAATGATCAACAATACTTGTGGCTTTGTGCACATATCCTTCATGGATGACTTCTCAGGCTATAACCAAATCAATATGTTTCCCAACGATAAAAAATATACATCATTTTAGACCCCGATAGGCATATACTGCTACACGGTCATGCCTTTCGGTCTAAAGAACACATGTGCTACATACCAGTGAGCTATGAGCACCATTTTTTATGAATATCTGTACAAGACGATAGAATTCTGTGTTAACGACATCGCCGTCAAGAGTCGCTCTAAAGATGATCACATCCAAGACCTGAGGACTGTGTTTGACTTAATGCGCGCACACCGCCTCAAGATGAACCCTACCAAGTCCTTCGTGGGAGTCTCCACCATAAATTCCTGGGTTTCGTCATCACTTCCTGAGGTATTCACATAGACCCTGATAAGACCAAGGCCATCCTGGAGATGAATCCGCCAAGGAACCTCTGGAAACTCCGCGGCCTCCAAGGGGGGTTTGCATAGATCAAGAGGTTCATATCAAAGATCTCTGGATGTTGCAGGCTGTTCACACAGCTCATGAAGAAAGGTATCTCCTTTGTTTGGAATGAAGAGTTCCAACGAGAGTTCGACAATATCAAAAAATACCTATCAAACCCTCCTATACTGGTGGCCCCGGTCATGGAAAAGCCATTCCTGCTCTATGTATATGCACTGGATCACTCTCTCGGTGCCATGTTAGTCCATAATAGTAATTCAGGCCACGAGCATGACATATACTACCTCAGCCGGATTATGGTCGGACCAGAGCATAGTTATACCGCCGTCGAGAATGAGTGCTTTGTGCTGGTATTCTCCATCCAAAAAACTCAATACTACGTGACTGGACATACCATTCATGTAATCTCTTGAGTCAACCCCCTCAGGGTCCTCATGACTAAACATGGGGCACTCAATTCCCGCTTGGCTACCTGGACAATACTATTATCTATATATGATATGGTATTCGTCCTATATAAGGTCGTCAAGGGTCAAGCATTGACTGACTTTCTAGCAGCCCACCCTGGGTCAGAAACCTCAAAGCTCTATGAAGAGATTCCAGATTAAGTAGCAGACGCCAACGTTACTTCACACGAAGCTGTTTAGCGAATGTTCTTTGACGGTGCTTCAAGAGTGGGGCCCAAAGGAAACATCATCACTGGGGTCGGGATAGTATTGATCTCCCCATACGGCCTTATCAGCAATCACACATACTCTCTCACGGAGCCATGCTCCAATAATGTGGAAGAGTACAACGCCCTAATCATCAGACTCCATCTTGCCAAGCAAGTCAGAGCAGAGTACTTGGAGGCCTATGGCGATTCTCTGCTAATCGTCAATCAAATTCGGGGAGTATATGAAGTCTAAAATGAAGACTTGATCACCTACGACCAAGCTGCACTTAGCATTATCGCGACCTTCGAGATATTCTTTATTGAGCATGTCCCTCGGTTGTAAAATATTAAGGCAGACGCTTTAGTCGGCCTCGTTGCTTCCTTGGCAGTCCCAGACAACACCCATTAGCTAATCACGGTGATCGATCAAGAGCTAGTCTATCCCAAAAGCAATATTTGCTTATGCCTCAGCTATGCAATGGAGGTCGACACTGATACTCAAGATTGAAGGCTTTCATTCATCGACTACACAGTCTATGAAATCCTTCCTAAAAACCCAAAGGAAGCTACTTCAACCAGAAGACGCTCCCTCTATTTTTATTACGATACAGAGACCAAAATATTGTACCGTCCATCCTATGATGGCCTTCTGCTCTGATACTTGCCAAATGCAAAGGAAAAACAAGAACTTAACGATGCTCATGACGGCGTCTGTAGGGCACATCAACCCGGTCCAAAGCTACAGGATCGTCTTCAGAGAATGGACTACTATTGGCCGACGATGGTAACAAATGCTGTTGATTATGCGATAAAGTGACAAGCATGCCAAATCCATATATACTTCATCCACCAGCCATCTGATTTCCTACACCCAACGGTAGCATCTTGGCCATTTGAGGCATGGGGAATTGATATCATCGGGCCAATCAGTCTGCCTTCATCAAAAGGACATCAGTTTATCTTGGCGATCACCGACTACTTCTCCAAGTGGACGAAAGTTGTTCCGCTCACTGAAGTCAAAATATCAAACATGATTAACTTTGTCAAGCATCACATCATATATTGCTTCGCCTTGTAGCGTAAGATCGTTCACGATAATGGTCCACAGTTTGCAAGTCACGCCTTCTATCGATTTTGTGACAAGAACCGAATCCAAAATGTAGCCTCCACAGCATACAACCCCACAGAAAATGGTCTGGCGGAAGCTTTCAACAAAACCATCATCAAGCTCCTCAAGAAATTTGTGTCTTCCAACAAACGCGACTGGAACAAGAATTTGGGTGAATGTCTCTGGGCCTACCGTACAACAGTCCGGACAGCTACTGGAAATACGCAATTTTCTTTGTTATACGAAAGTGATACGGTACTCCCGCTCGAGATCCAAATACCTTCACTAAGATTAGCTCTCTCCAACCAACTAACCACGGACGATAACTACTGCCGAAGGGTTACAGGAGTTAGAATCACTCGACGAAAAATGGCTCTTAGCTCAACAACGCATAGAGTTATATTAAGCGCGTCTCTCTGGAGCCTTCAACAAATGTGTAAAATAGAGAATATTTCAAGTGGATGACCTCATCTTAACAGTAAGAAGAACGATGGTTATGACTTACAAGATGGTTGACAAATTCTAACCTAAATGGGAGGGCTTGTTCATTATGGAAATCGTGTTTTTCAACGGCGCATACCGGCTAGCAAAATACAATGGCGACTTGCTCCTGATGCCTATCAACGACAAGTTCCTCAAAAAGTACTACGTCTAAATTAGACTGGTACTCTATTACCAAACTACATCGTATTTTCCTGGGTGCTGGTTCATGTCCATATTATCTCTGGAGTGTCGCTCTAATACACTTCTCCGGCGGAGTCTGCCATGTCCATATTACCTCTGAGCAAACTTTTCGGCCTTGACCGTTGATCATCACGTCCATATTACCTATGATATCGATTTTCTTCCAACTTATCACCCGTACCCAATCCGGAGTTTGCCCGCGGTGCTAAGTCCACAAAATCTATCACGTCCATATTACCTCTGATAGGGTTTGTTTCGAATCTATTACTCGTACCCCAAGTGCGCAAAAGGGTAATAGATCTACCAAAATTTTCCAGCGGAATGTCCTTACTATCCACAAAATCTATCATGTCTATATTATCTATGATATGGTTTGTTTTGAATCTATTATACGTACCCCAAGTGCGCAAAAAGATAATAGGTCCACTAAAATCTCCCAGTGGGATGTCCACACTAACTACAAATGTTGTGCTACGACCATCTCACTTCTAGTATAAGTACCCCAAATGTCACTATGTGCAATAAAATTAATTTCTCCTTTTATTAAAACAAAAAGAAAATAAGAATACAAACGTCAAGAAGAAGAGAAATCAGAGTCCTCCAAATTATTGATGTATATTGCCAGAAAATAAAAGAAACAAGCGGCTGAGGACGCAAACAATTGACGAGAAGCGTCTACAAAACCTGCTTCTCCGAATTAACAGGGGGCTCAAAGGATTCCTGGAAGATGTTCGTCTTCCATACCTAGGCGATAGACGTTTCTCCCGTTTTCTCAATGGGTGGCGGCTCGGACTCGCCAGAGCGGGAAACAGAGGCAACTGGGGCCTTGGAAAGAGATGTGTTGGTTTCCTTCAGAGCATTACCAGAAGCCATTATGCCAAAAATATAAATAGATGTAGGGAGTCTCGTAATCATCTGGTAGTTATAAGCGAGGGATCGACAGCTCACTTCCTAAGTCATAACTATCTACTTCGCAAGGCGTGATGATTCGCTCCTACACAACCCCAAAATATGGTTGCCAGGATTTGGACTAATCCTCTCAGAGACCTAGACTGACACAGCGGTGTGAATACGTCAGGCGCTTATCAACACATAAAGCACAAAAAGTGGTTATTTCTCTCTCAGGATACAGATCAAGTCAGCCAGACAATTGCAACAAAAAGAAAAGCTTTTATTTTATTTTACCAACGTGAAAAGAGAAAACTACACTTAGGGGATTATCCATCTCCCAATCGCAAAATAAACTTCAAAACAAGAATAAAAGACAGTTTCAAAAAATGAAATGCAAACTAATCATGCTCCTCATTGGTGCACAATTCCTCTATATGCCTTTGGAGCGATCAATAGAAGCTTCAATCCTCGTTCTGACTCTGCACTCAGTGTCCTGAGCCAAAGCCACATGATCATCAAGGTGAGTGTACTCCTGATGCTTATCCTCCAGCTTCTTCAATATATTCTCCAGGGTAGCGAAAGACTGGGCCACCCTGCTAGTTTCCTCGCAGATGGCCTCCCTCTCTCGACGAGCCATATGAAGGTCACCTTCCACGATAATGAGCTAGGCTTGAAGTTGCACAATTTGCTCATTGACCTCAGCCATGGCATGGGTTGCGGATTCCTCCCGAGCAAGACAAACCTTCCCCCGATCATTCAACTCGTCATGCTTGAGGGCTAGCTTCTTGAGGTCTTGTTCCGTGGCCTCCTTGTTCTGCACATAAGTGGTCTTAACCTGCTCCATGGATGCTAGAAGGAACTCACACTCCTCTTCCACTTGGGTGACCAGACCAATCTGCCGTGCCTGATGTAATTCATTCAGGCACTACTCCACCTCCTCCAGCTTTTGCTCAAAAGGTCAGCCATCTACTCATGTCCAGGAAGGGTCCTCAAAATCTCAGCTTGATTTTGGATGCAGTGCTTGGACCAAGTAAAGGTCTTGCCTCATCCCAGGACGGTTTCCACCCCCCGCTTTAGGTGCATATAGAAGCTCTGAATAGTATCCTTTGAGGCTTCTTTTAAGTCAGCAAAAGTGGAGTCCAAGGAGTCATGATTGTAGGGACTACAATTGGCCGCAGAGGAGGTACATCAACAACAGACAACCCCGGTAACAGGATGATAGCCGCAGAATATCAAGAGTTTTTAGCCTTTGCAAGCTGTCTCCCAGTTGAAAGAAGCATCTGCGCACTCGACAGTAGGAAAATCTTGACCTATGTAAGGTTGACGTACGAGGATGTGCCGGCATCAACCGGTTCGACAACCACATGGAGGGGAACAACCGCCATACCAGAAAAACCCGTAGCCACAGGAACCTTCTCCGTCATGGCCTCCGTAGAGGGTACCGTCGTATATTCTATGCCATCCCTAGAGCCAAGGGAAGGTTCATGCCTCTTCCTCATGAGCTTACCTCCTCCTTCTTCCGGGATCCTCTCCTCGACAGCCATATCTACTGTCCGTAGGGGATCAATAACGCCTACGTGACCGGTACAAGCAACGATTAACTCAACCCGGAGAATGGGAAACTGAAGCCAGAATATCTCATCTTGGGTAAAGTTACGAAATAACATACCAGTGGGGGACGAAGTAGGTTGCAGCTCACCTAGCGTTATCATATATCTACTCATGACGTCTATGTTATCTATAAATATGTGCTCCAATGGAGTATAAGGTTGCGCCGCCAAAGTGGCAACCACATCCTGAGCCTCTAAGCTGCAAACACTGGTTTTGACGCACCCACATCAATACCGTGGGTGTCCAAGATCTCAAGTACCCATTCTGAGGCACCTACATCAGACTCCGACGAGGTCTCCTCTTCTGGTTCTTTATATGAGACCATCATGGCAGCCGCTCGCCGAGGGCGGTCCTTCTTTTCTTGAGACTAAATGGTCGAACAGACTAGAGAAAAGATATTTATAAAAAGAACCGGAAAGAATCAAACTAAGGGGTTCGACAGGTACCACTATAGCATCCAAAGAAGGTTCCACTTCAGAGGCCCCCGATGTAAGAGGACCTACCTCCTTACTCCCAGTCCCCTTTGCGAAAGACTTCAACTTCGCTTTGATCCCCTTGTCGGATCCTCAGTTCTCACCTTCTTCGAATAGAGAGCAAGCTGCGTGTCGACCTTTGCATTGCACTTAGCAGGAAGAGGGTCATCAGAAGGAGATGACGTCTAATCTATTGAGGGGTCCAATTCTATAAGTAGGGACTTAGCAATACTCTTGCCTTTCATGGGTGTTCGGCGTGCCTTCGTATTTGGAGGTATCAGCATGGTACCCTCAATGTAGCTCCTCTCAGGATTGAAGTTCACCGACAGGGCGTTAGCCGTACAATAGTAATTCGCTGCTGTATACAACATCCTTGGTACTTCCCCAGTCATCGAGAATCAAAATCGAACTTGAGTGTCAGTTGTTTGTGCTATTAAACGAAAGGAATAAAATTGTATTTCAATGACGGGGTTTATGCGAAATCCGCGCCCTTCTGTTTACAAACAAACTTGTACAATGTAATCCTATACGAGGATGTGGGAGTACAATTTATTTAATCTGGGTATAAATTGCTATAGGTGTCTGATCTGCGGTCGATCACTTTAGCCCTTGGACCACACGATGTTGAAAAAGTGCCGTGGAAGACAGGTAGCAGCTTTGAAGGTTGCAGAAGAGGTTGGACGCACGAGGCCAAGGTCGTCGATCCCTGCTCTCCGGGCTCTCTCTCTCTCTCTCTCTCTCTCCCTCTCTCTCTCTCTCTCTCTCTCTCTCTCCTTGGACGGTAATTCTCTCCTGGATGATAATTCTTTTTCCCGCCTTTTTTCCCATTGATAGGGGTCTCTATTTATAGAGTTTTGGTGACAGTGACCACTCCGTCGGTATAAAAACCGAGGAGTGGGAAGTACAACACCCTTTTACACAACGGTTAAAGTAACCAATGCCTGCGTATGGATGATCTTTTGAATGAACGTATGACGCGGGTCCAACTAAGGGAACACAACGCGTACTATTGCTACGAAGATCACGGCGTAAGAGCCACGCAGGTAGGTATCCCGTGTGTAGAAACGGTTGGCGTAGAAGCCAAATGACTGTCACCCTGGCACAGAGGCCAGATAGGCATAGAAGCTGAAATAGACGTAGAAGCCGGATAGGCGTAGAAGCCGGATAGGCGTTGAAGCCGGGTAGGCGTAGGAGCCGGAGAGGCGTTGAAGCCGGAGAGGCATTGAAGCCGGAGGGGCGTTGAGAGCCGAAGAGGCGCTGAAGCCGGAGAGGCGTTTGAGAGCCGAAGAGGCGTTGAGAGCCGAAGAGGCGTTGAGAGCCGAAGGGGCGCAGGTCTTGAATGGGCGTAGAAGCCGCTGCGTACCGTGCCCGAGTGCTGACGTGGACGTCTTAGCCGGAATCACGGCTTTCGAAGATGTGATCAAATCTTCTACAGAGATTTGCCATCATCTTGTGCATTAAATGCGAAGACGTGTTTCGAAGGTCTGCAGCCCTTCTGTGCATCCGTTTGCAGAGACGTGCTTTGACTGAACCTGTCATCGCTCCATGCAATTAGACGTAGAGACGTGCCTCGAGCCCCGTACGATGTGCAGCTTTTGACGTGGCAGGCAGTTTGTCTACTGCGGAGCGTAAACCAGCTTATACCTGCCTGTGTAAAACAATGCAGCGTATCCCTCTGTGCGCAAAAGAGCGGTTTATGCTGAGGGGACGTTAGTAAACGACGGTTCGGTGGTATCTTAACCCAATCCTCTGCATTAAATGCAGAGATCCGCCATCATACTGTGGTGTGCGTCCCGAGGGGTCTGTGCCTGTTTCCAGCCGTCGTCTGGGTCGCCGTGCAGCACTTTTTTGTCAGGAGTCAGAGGCCAGGTTCACTGCGTGACTTGACAGGTTCATTTCGGAAAAGACGAAGCATTCCTCGTACGCTATTTTAACGCTGCTTTGAGAGCGGCTGAGTTTTTACGCCCTGGAGGCGATGGGGGGGGTCCCGTCTACGCCGAAGCGGTTTTGGACGCGCTGCACCCTTGAGCTCTTACGCCTGATGGCACTGAAGGCCTTTGCTTGTGCTGCTCTATATCAATACGCCGCGTAGCTTTTGCCAGCGTATTTTTCATGCTTCTACAAGACCCCCTTCAAAGCTTTTAAATTTCTTGGAATTTGAAACGCTTTGAATGAAGCATGAATGGCCCCTCGTGACTCGAAACGTTTCTGAATGGAGCGTTAAAACGGTCGGTGCGGCCTTTATGGCGGATTTATTGGGGACCGCTGTGATCTCTTTTTCCTATAAAAAGGCGGGGGGGGGGGGTTAACCTGTTTTCCCATATTCCCATCACCATGCTAAAATGATCGCCGGAGTTCGTCGGGTCGATCTGAGGAAGAAGGAGATCATGTTCTTCCAGCATGTTGGGAGCCGAAAAAGACGGCATCTTCGAGCAAGTGTCCACTTCAGCGATGGATCATGGAAGGATATCTTAGCCTCCCTTGCTCGGGATAATCAGCAACTTTGTATGGCGTTGCACCAGGGGAGAGGAAGGGCCGTATTAGACCACACAGCTCGTAAACTGTTTATTTCTTCCTGAGACCCCTGCGGACGAGACCGGATAAACCGTAATCTGTCGTCCTGATTGGGTTGGGTTTGAAGAAACCCCAACTAGATCGGCCATGGCGAATGGAGGATCTTCTTGTTCATGACTGTGGTGGTCATGAACAGCCATGGTGGAAGAGGAAGACCGGCATCAGCGCGAGAATCTGTCAGGACAGCTTTTGGGCGATCTTTCGACGACGAGGGAGTCTTTTGTAGACGGAGTTTCCTTCATATGTAGTCATTAAAAGTAGAGAAAAACCCCTGTAGACAGGGTTTCCATCATATATAATCATGATTTTAATCTTCAATAAAGTCGTCTTTTCTTCATATGATCACTTGTCATACGTTGCTGTGAAGTCTGAATGTGTGCAGCTTCGACACGTCTGATACTTTACGCGACTCTGTACAGAGAGTACTAGGTTCTGTCCTGTTCTTTTCGTCCAGCGGATAGTGCATAGAGCGCTGCTTTAGCATTTTGAACACTTAGAACTGTCTTGTTGCTAGGACTAAGGAATCGCGTAGAGTTCTGAACTGCTGCTTCTGATGAGCAGAGCTTTGTTCAGTCTTCATCTTCAAGAATGATCTCTCGGTACTCCCTTGAAACAGGGTCGAGGATTCTGGCTGAGCTTTGTCATTTTGACAGACGAGATGTTCAGACTGGAGTCCGGATGAACCTCCAATTTCGGGACCCGAAAAGAGTAATTTCTTAATGGTTGTACTCTGTCCGTTTCGGGTACTTGGGGTCAAGAACGAGTATCTTCTGTGTGAACTCTTTGAACTTGACAGGGTCAGGGACTGTTCTGGACAAGCGGAAAGTCATGGAGTGTGAAATCCTCAGTCTGTAGCATCTGGGCGTAAAATACCGTCGAGCGTGGGGTCGTAGACTTGTGGTTCCTGAGCGTAAAGTCGTAGGTTTGTCGTCTCTCGAGCGTAAAAGCTACCGAGCACAAAGGCATCCGGGCGAGAAAAACCATAGACTTATAGCTGCTTGAACGTAAAGCCGTAGAATCGTTGCTGTTGAGTGTAGAAAGCTCCTTTAGCGTAGGACTTGTGGATCTGTAGCTCCTGAAAAGAGAATTTCTTCGAGCGTGAAGTTCTGCGGATCTGTTGCTTCTGAGTGTAAACTGAGCGCCACCGAGCGTGAGATCATCGATTTGGTATCTGCTGAGCGTAAAGCCGTAGGTTTGTCGCCTCTCGAGCGTAAAAGCTACCGAGCACAAAGGCATCCGGGCGAGAAAAACCATAGACTTGTAGCTTGCGAGCGTAAAATTGTAGATCTGTTGCTGTCGAGCGTAGAAAGCTCCTTTAGCGTAGAACTGCTGAACTGTCTTGCGCGAAGAATTTTTTGAATTCGCTGACTGTCCGTCTTTCGAGGGTAGTGGGTTGACGTAGCACCCAATCATATCCGACTATTAATGCGAGACTTGGTTAGGGTCTATATATATATATATCCCAAGCTTTGGAGAGAAAAACTTTTCATCCGTCTTCGAGAGTTCTTGACTGTTCAAGCTTTCTCCTTCATTCCTTCTCTGAGCACTTCGAGCTTTCAGAAATGGCGACGAAACAAACCTCCTCCGCTAAGGGACAGAGCATAGGTTCTTCTTCTTCTCCTACTGCCCCAGCGAGGGAGTCTTCGGTCGGGCAAGGTGGACTTCCTTCCGAAAGTATCCCGTCGACGGGTAGCGCACCCGGTCTGAGAGGTAGATCCTTTGGGGTGACAAGAATAACGAAAACCCTTCGCACACGTTGAACGTGACCGCGCTAGGTCGCCTTCTGTGCTGATAGCCTCTTCTGAGGAAGATGATGCACGGAGGCATTTTCATCTTTTACGCCCACATTTCTCGTGTGCTAGCGTAAAGGCGCCATATTTTCGTAGTTCCGAGCGTAAAAGCTCTGGCTACCGAAAACTGGCGTATGTCGTAAAATAAGCATTTTACGTTTTGTGGAGGGGACTCCCGGCGTATAATAACCGAATTCGTACAATCCTGGCATAGAGCACAGTTTGTCGTTTCTTTGATTTTGTATGTTTGTGCAAGATTTTTGTAATGTCATACTTTCTTTGCACCTTTGTAGTTAACCTGGGTGAGTCTCCGCTGACCGAGGTGATGGGTTCCTCCGCCGGGATGCTGCACTCGAACTACCTGGAGGACTTGTCCCACGTGGCATTTCCCCTCTCCGGATCCCAGTATCCTGAGGGAAGGGGATTTTTGTTGGCGGCTCAGGGCGAGCGGGCACTGCTGAGTATGATCAATGGGGAGCCCCTGACGTATGTAGACGGAGAGCGGTACATAAAGTCGGCTTTCCTTTTCGGGGACATGATCGACAAGCGGTCCCAGACGAAGCCTAAGAGGGAACCTTGGGTCTTTGCTGTCGAGAGCTTGGTTCTGTACCTGTCGATGATGCCGAGGGATTATCCCATCTCGGCTTTCTTCCATGCCACTCATCCCCGAGAGATGTCGTGGACGTTGACTCCCGATCTTCATGGCAAGCCGGGAAGATCTTTCATCAGAAAGGAGCTGACCAGGGATCGTTTGTCAGTCGTCCTTCTGGTCCTGTGACGTTGTTTCGGGGATTGTACCCGGGTGGCATCCCGAGCGAAGACAGCTCTGTGATCCAGCCAGTCCAACTGTCGACTTTCTGTAACAGCTTCATGGGACGAGGTGGGGTGAACCCCAAGGAGAATCCTCGGTGTAATGGGTGGGTCACCCCAGCAAACCTCCAATGGACCAGCCTAGTTAACTGGGCCTTGAAGCGCTTTCGGCAAGAGCTAGAGGGCATTGGACTGTATGCCGCTGTGAGCGCGACGAGCGTCGGGTTGCCTCCCAACCCTAATTTGTTCTTGGCACTGATGGAGCGATACGTTTCGCTCACTGGGACCTTTGCCACTCCACTGGGGGAGTTGGAATTGGCCCTTCATGAGATGGCGGTTGTCTCGAGGCTGCCGATAGGGGATACCCCGTATGAAGAGTATGTTCCCACCAACCGGAAGTTGGGGGATTCGGACCCTCGGGTGGCGGATGTGTATCAGGAGCTGATATGCCAATATCTCGCCTGCACCGCTTTTTACAACGAGCCCTCTGGTTTGGCCCACACTACCAAGTGGATGTCCTACCTTTTCTTCCACCGAGCTAGAGCTGCCAGGTGGGAGAAAGTTTCGGGAGGCAAGAACGAGCCCGTGAACTGTTTGGGCGTGCTTAGTGCCCAGGTCGTGGATGGCCTTATGGAGGAGGCCAAAGCTTCGGACCAGATCCTCGTTGAGAGGGTAGGAAAGTACCCCGAAGGTACTACTGCCCGTAGTTACCTGAGGCGCTGTCGCAGGTCTCTATCCAAGGAAGCCCAGCTGGCTGGTTTCCTCTCGTTATGGCTACGTCGAGTAGTAGTGCCTGGTACTGCGTCCGCGGACCGCATTCACCGGAACATCTTGTGGCCGGCAGTGCGCCTGGTGTTCGGGGTAAGACTGGGCTTGCTTCCTGCCATGGTGTGCCATATACAGGCGGGCTTGAGAGCTCTGACCGATGGGTTGCTTGCTGATGAAGCCCGGCATGAGAGTTTTCCCAGGGTGGAATTACCATACCTGTATCTGATGGGTTGGTTAATTCTCCACAATCCCCAGGTGATGTCTCCTGGATCTGGTAGCAGCTCAGGGGGAAATTTCTTGTTGAACTACAAGGATTCTCCCTGGAACGTGGACACCGTCCTAGATTATCGGCTGGCATTGAACCTCAGCCATGGCTGGAAGTTCCTCTGTACTCTCCCTCCCGTAGATCGCCATCAATTAGGGATGAGGCTTGAGGACTCGGGTAGAGAGAAGACCGATCTTTCTCCGGAGGCTTTTAATTGGCTGGTCTACATTAGACCCTCCCATCTCCTGTACAGGAGTGAAGACCATTGTTTCTTCGAGCCTTATTTGCCTAGTCGGTTCGCCAGGCAATTTGGGTACGGCCAGCTGCACGTGGGCAATGCCATCACCAGCTTCAGGTCCAGAGGCGGGCTCATTGATGGAGCCAGAGGATGGCGGTATTTCACCACGGGTTGCACAGGAGCAGCCTTCATCGTGCCGGATGTCACCCCCTCTACGGAGCTGCGCATCCTCCATTCTTACGCCCAGTTTTACGTGGCGATCAACACCTTCCACCGCGATTTCGACATACGCGGAAGTCTTAGGGTGTCCTCTCCCATTGCCGGGGGAGGAGTTGAAGTTCCCTCGGTTTCTCCCGATGAGGGTGAGGAGTTTAATACCCCGGATGAACCCCTGGAGTCGATGCCGGGGTGTGAAGTGCCTCCTCCTGCGGGGGCTTTGGTAGTTCCTCAGAAGCGAAGGGCGCCTGTTCCTAAGGAGGCTTCTGTTCGTAAGAGGAGGAAGGAGACAGTCACTCGTCCTTTCAGCATTTTTGGTGTCGAAGCTACCGGGAGTGGGCCTACATCTCCCCATGTCGGGGATGAGTCTTTGGCTGGAGGTTCCTCGCCTTTTAGAGAGGGACCCTCTATGGTTTCGGTTGGCGGCGCCGGAGGATCTTCGCTAGGGGTCGCTGCTGTGGCTACTGCTCCGGGTAGTGGAACGAGATCGCCTAGGTGGCCATGGCAGATGGGAGGATCCTTCCCTGGACCCGCAACGGATGAAGCTCCTGCTGTGCCTAGCGAGATTCCAGTTGACGAACCTCGACCGCGTCTTGGTGGAGACTTGGAGGAATTCCGGGCGATGTCAGTTGGTCCACCTCCTTCCCCAGGTATGATAGTTCGCATTGCGTCCTTAGAGCGAGGTTTAGCTTCCTCGGCTGCAGATGCGCCATATATACCATTGGCCCCGGGTAAATGTCGTTTTCATGTCTCCTTTTAGAAAGGTTACCGTTGTACTGATGCCGACTTTCGGGTTCTTTTTTCTCAGGGGATGGAGCCCACGGGGAGTGTAGCGTTGAGCCGCCTTCCGGCTCTGCTCCGGCCCCTGGTGGTGATACGGAGGTACCTGATCCTGAGGAGAAAACACCTTCGGGGGCTAGCTCGCCCGGAGTGGTTTTGTCACCTCGAGAGGAGGATGAGCCTGTCACCGTGACCTTGACTTCGGTCGCACCAACCGTCGAGGCGGCAGCTGTGGCTACCTCGTCTGCAATCGTCTCTGGTGGGGGACTCGCTGATATCGCGGTCTCTTCTGGCGTTCAGTCGGGTTTAGTTGCGCTGACTGAGCAACATACCAGCCTCTTTTATACCGGTTTGGGAGCGATGATATCAATGGTGTTGGCGAAGAGTCTGGATTTCGAGCGCCTGAAGAGAACTGCCCAGTTCTCGATCGGGGTTGTCAGGGAGTTCGGCAATTCCGGGGGAGCCGATGCCCTGGAGGCGATGGTTAATGGTTTAGAACAACCCATTAACGAGTATTTGCGGTTGGCTCAGGGCAGTCTTGATGCTGAGGCCCAGACCATATACGGTTTTATGACTGCGCATCTTGCCAAACGGATGGAAGACCTGAAGGAACTCCTTCGAACTCGCCAGCTGGAGGCGATTCAGAGGAAAGCCGCCGTGGATGAGATCCTCGCCCTCCAGACAACGTGCCAATCCGAGCACGAGGGGAATGTAGCGAGGATTCACAGGTTGAGGGAGAAACTCGCTTAGGCAGAAGAGTGGGCTTCCAGTCGTTGGCAGGCTTGGATGTGGTGGCCGGTCGACTGAGCACAGCGCGGCAGGATCTGGATCGCGCGGAAGGTGCCTGTGCGGGCGTTCGTCAGACGATAGCCGAACTGTCCCATTCGAGTGACAACGAGGCACTGCTGGAGCGGGCCCGTGCTGATGTTCTGGCCATTAGGGACGAGAGGATGGCCGTGCTAGCGCGGCAGATCCGTGACATGACTGCTCCGCCGCAATGATGTACTCTTTTTTGCCCCCCCTTTTTTTTTGCTTTTCCAGATGTAATTTTGTTCTTTCTTGGGAATAAAAAGAGGCTTTTTCCTAACTTTGGGCCCATCATTTCGGAATGTAAATGACAGGTTAGGGCGAGAGTGGTATCAGAGGTAGTATGGACGTGATAGACTCTCGGTAAACTTCAGCAGGGCACATCTATCCAGAGGTCATACGGACATGATAGAACGCGCTTTGGCCAAGTTTTGTAGGTAAAGTACTATCAGAGGTGAGATAGACGTGATAGGCTTTACTAGAGTTTACAGCTCAGAGGTAATATGGACATAGCTGTTTTGTGGGCCTATTATTTTTTGTGCACCTAGGTGCAAGTAATAGGTTTGAGGACAAGCCCTGCTAGAGGTAATATGGATATAGCAGATTTTGTGGACCTAACACCACTGGCGTACTTAGATTTAGTACGGGTGTTAGTTGAAGTGACGATCGATATCAGAGGTGATAATCGATGGTCAGAATCTTGGAAAGCCTGTTCAGAGGTGATATGGACATGGCAGATTCTCCAAGGAAATACAGTTCAGAGGTGATATGGACATGACTGATTTGTGGGCCTATACTAGTTTCTTCTTTGAAGTAGTTTCGTCGGATTATGAGAATCTCGCCGTATTCCTCCTGAGTGGAGGAGATTAGGCGTAGTACTTCTTCAGGAATTTGCCGTTGATAGGAGCCATTAATAGGTCTCCATTGGGCTGGGCTAGTCTGTAGGCTCCGTTCGAGAATGTTGTCTCGATCACATAAGGGCCTTCCCACTTGGGCTGGAACTTGCCTTTACTCTTGTGAGTAAGAATCATCGACCTTCTTACGGCTAAAACTAGCTCGCCGACTTTGAACACCCTTTCCTTTACTTTACGATTAAAAGCTCTGGAAATACGTGCTTGGTAGAGCACGATGCGCTGTTGAGCTTGGAGGCATTTCTCGTCTAATCCTTCTAGCTCCTGAAGCCTTAAGAGGTCATTCTTTTCTTGAGTCAGCTCGTTAGCCATGGCTATCCTGAGTGACGGGATCTGGATTTCAATGGGGAGAACTGCCTCACTTCCGTATACCAGTGAGAATGGGGTACAGCCTGTCGGCGTCCGTACCGTTGTGCGGTATGCCCAGAGACATTCGCCCAGTTTTTCATTCCAATCTCTTTTGTTTGAAGAGACGAACTTCTTCAAGAGTTTGATAATGGTTTTGTTGAAAGCTTCCGCCAAACCATTAGCAGCTGGATAGTATGCCGTAGAGGCGATATTGTGTATTCGATTTTTATCGCAAAATCGATGAAACACTTGGCTGATGAACTGGGGCCCGTTGTCATGGATTATCCTTCGGGGGACCCCGAAGCGATAAATGACGTGATGCTTGATGAAGCTGATCACATTAGACGTCTTTACCTCAGCAAGAGGGATTGCCTCTGCCCATTTGGAGAAGTAGTCCGTGATGGCCAGTATGAACTGATGACCTTGGGAAGAAGACGGGTGAATGGGACCAATGACCTCCATACCCCATGCTTCGAAAGGCCAGGATACAACTGTAGGATGCAGATGCTCAGATGGTCGGTGTATAAAGTCTGCATGAATCTGACAGGCTCTGCATTGTTTTGCATACCGTATCGCATCTGTGATCATAGTAGGCCAATAATAGCCCATTCTCCTGATGCGATCCTGTAGCTTAGGACCGGGTTGGTGTGCTCCGCATACGCCGTCGTGAGCTTCCCGGATAATCTGTTGTGCTTCGTCGTTAGACAGACATCTCAACAGTAATCCGTCGTAGGTCCGGCGATATAGGCATTGCGCAGATGCATCGTAATAGAAGCGTAATGATCGTCGCTTGATGGACACTGCTCCTTTGGTGTCCTCCGGCAAGATTCCGTATGCGACGAAATCTATGAAGGGACTTCTCCAGTCCTTTCCGGGGAGATCTGTGTTCACAGCATGGCTGCGTTCTATGTGAAGGTTGTTCTTCGCACAGAATAAGTCTCTGTTAAGAAGGATTACCGAATCCTGCCTTCTTATAGGAGTGGCTAAGTCTGCGGCTAGACTGGCTAGGGCATCGGCTTCCAGATTCTGAGACCGAGGTACATGCTCCAGGAAGAATCCTCTGAAGGTCATGGCTATCTCGACCGTTGCTTGGTGGTAGGGGATGAGGTCTGGATTCCGGACTTCATATATCCCTCTGACTTGATTGACGATAAGCAGAGAGTCATCGAAAGCTTCCAGGGATTCGACCCCCAGCTCTTTGGCGGCTCAGAGCCCGATTAACAGAGCATTGTATTCTGCCACATTGTTGGAGCAGGGCTCACTAAGAGAATATGCTCGGTAGATGACGAGCTGATCAGGAGTGACCAGGACGACTCCTACTCCTGAGATGATATTTCCCTTGGGACCGGTTCTGGAGGCCCCATCGAAGAAGAGTTGCCATGCGTCGGTCTCCATTGCGGAGTTACATTCTGCAACTTTGTCGGGAATGTCCTCGTATAACTTGGAGGACTCTGGGATCGGATGGGCAGCTAGGAAGTCAGCCAGTGCTTGGCCTTTAATGGACTTCTGCGGTACGTATACCATGTCATATGGCATTAATAGCATCGCCCAAGTCGCGAGTCGGGAGTTAAGAACACTCGGTTTGCTCATTAGTACCCGCAGAGGGTTGATCCTGGAGATGATATGAATGGTCTGTCCGGTGACATAGTGTCGTGTCTTCTGGACGACGAACATCAGAGCCAAGCATTCCTTCTCCACTGGGTTGTACCGGTGCTCGGCCCCGACCATCATCCTGCTGAGGTAGTTGTCACCACCCCATTTCCAGAGCCGGGTATTTTTTTTTTATTTTTAATTTAGTTAATTGTGGATTATTTATATTTAATTGTATTTATATTTAATTAGTGATTGCATTATTTTTTAATATTTTTATTTTGTTTGTTTTAGGATTTTGGCTAGCCTGGACCCATGTCAGACCTTAGTGGAACCCTTTATTAAGTGGCCGGCCCTATTTTCTCCCCCCCACACCCGTGAACCAGCAGCCCCTTCTCCCATTCATCTTCTTCTTCACTTCTTCTTCTTCTCCACTTCTTTTTCTTCTTCCTTCCTTCTCCAAGTAAGTTCCTTCTTCCCATTTCTCCTCTTTCTTCTTCTATTCTTCTTTATGATTAACCCTAACCCTACATTCTTCCCTAACCTAGGTGGGTAGAGCCTAGATTTGGTGTTGGAGCTTGGATTTGAGGCTTGGAAGCTTGGATTGGAGGATTTGGAGCATTTTGGGGATTTTTGCTTGGGATTCCAACTCCCAAGAGGTAAACCCTGATTTTTCCCCTTGTAATTATTTTTATATAGTGTAATTAATATTTTAGAACCTTCCTAGACCCTTAGGCTACCCGTGGGAGGAAGTTGGAACTAGTTGGGTAGTGTTTGGAGACTTTAACATTAGGTTTTGTGTCAATTTCGGGTGGAATCCGAATTTGGCCCAATTTTGGGTGATGCCCTAGGTTAGATGGACCTAGATAGACGTTGTCGGGAGTCGTGAGGGTGAGTGCGTGTCTCCGTTCGGACACGGGAAGTCGTGTCGCGGAGAAACGGGCGTTTCGGGCGAAATTGGGGCTTTTCGTCGTCGCCGATTCTAAGTGCGTGTGCGTTTCCGCCACGGGCCTAGAATCGACGCGGGAGTGCATTTTCTAGGATCTAGGCATCGTGTAGGACGCGTGGGTAAATTTTGGGCCGATTCCGAGTTCGTTTGGTGTGCGTTTCAGGAGGTTTTCTGAGCCGCGCACCACGTGTTCGTCGAAATGACCGAACGGCCATTTCGACTTGGTTTTCTCGTTTCGGGCTTGTGCGTGCGTTGGGTTAGTATCGGGGAGTGTGTGCTAGAATTCTCGGGCTATATTTTATATATTTTTAGGTGTTTGGGCGTGTCGGGGTCGTTGGGCGTGCGTTGGTGGGCGTTGTGGGCGTGGTGTGCGTTGTGTTGTGTTTGTTTATATATATGTGTATATATATATTGTGTGTGAGTTTTTATATATATATTTATATATATATGTGTGGTTATGTGTTTGTGAGCGTGTTAGGGAGTGCTTGTGTGAGTGTGTTTGTGAGTGTGTTAGTGAGTGCTTGTGTGAGTGTGTGCTAGTGCGTAGGTGAGTGTGTGTGAGTGTGAGTGAGTGCCTATATATATATATATGAGTTTGAGTGAGTGTGTATATATGTATATATATTTGTATATATATGTATGAGTGTTTATGTGTGTGTGGTTGTGTGGTTGTGTGTTTGTGAGAGTGTGTGCTAGTGTGTGTGAGAGTGTGTGTGTGAGGGTGTGTGCTAGTGTGAGTGAGTGTGTGTGAGTGAGGATATATATATATATATATATATATATATATATATATATATATATATATATGTTTAAGTGTGTGAGTGTGTATAGGTGTATATATATATACATAGATATTAGTGTATATATGTATATAGATAGATGTGTGTTTATATATATATAGAGATATGTGTTTGTGTATATGTGTGTGTGTATATTTGTGTGTGTGTGTGTTGATTTGTGTTTGAGTGTGAGTGTGTGTTAGAATGTATAAGTTAGTGTGTATATATATCTATAGAGTTATATATATATGTATATATATATGTATATATATATAGGGGTGTGTGTGTGTGTATGTGAGATGAGAGGGGGGGTGCCCAGCTGAAACAGGGAGCAGCAGCAGCTATGTGCAGCTGCAGCAGCATCAAAATCAGCAGCAGCAGTAGCATAGCACAGCAGCAACAGCAACATCAAGCAGCAGCAGCAGCTAGCAAGAGCAGTGTGCGAGAGAGAGGGGTATGTATATATATATAGATATAGATAGATTAATACATAAATAGGTAGATCAATAGATAAGTATATAGATAGATCTATAGTTAGTTAGATAGAGTTTTAGATAAATAGATAGGTAGAGGAATAGATAGTAGATAGGTATCTAGTTAGCTAGATAACTAGATAGGTAGATGGATAGGTAGAGGGATAGCTAGATATATAGATCTATATGGATAGATATATACATAGCTAGATAGATAGATATATGAGATAGATATATTAGCTAGATAGATAGAAATATAGATAGATAGTATCATAGATAGATAGATATCTATGGATAGATAGATAGGTAGATATGGTAGATACCTATATCTATATGCATAGATATATATATAAATAGATAGATGGTTGATAGATAGGTAAATAGGTAAGATAAGTTATGGATAATTAGATAGATAGATAGATAGATATTGATAGATAGATAGCTAGGTATTTAGATAGGTAGATAGATACTAGATAGGTAGATAACTAGATTCTTAGATATACCTATCTAAGAGATATAAATATCTATATGCCTAAGTTATATACATATATAGGTGTATAGGTAAGATAATGGGTAATCGGGTAAATGTGTGTGGATAAATATATACATAGGTACATATATGCTTAGATATATATAAATATGATAGATATATATATTATCTAGCCTAGATTAATAACTAGGTATATATTCAATAGCTAGATAGCTAGTTAGAGGGGTTTTAGAGCGAAACCTCAATATCTTGAGATACCAAGGTATTTCAATACCTTAAGATAACCAAGGTATTGGGTTTCGAGCGGGGTTTTTGAGCAATAGCCTAGGATTTGTCTTGGAATGATTTTTATATGTTTATATATATATAATTACGTGTGCTAGCATAGGTTTTAGCGGGTTTAGGCGGGGTGCGTGGCCTAGGTTGAGGTATCGGATACCGAGGGTATCCCGGTATCTCAAGGAGGCGAGTTTGAGAGTTTTCTAGCTTAATGAGCTCGGTTTGACCTAGAATTTCAGGAGCACCCTAGTTTGACCCAGACTTGACCGTAGTTGACTCGGTTGACCGCCAAAGTCAACTTTTGACCTAGTTTTGACCCAGAGTTGACTTTTTGGACCCAGAGTTGACTTTTCACCCAGATTTCACCGGTTTGACCCGTTTGACCTAGAACGACCCTAGAAACCTATTTTTAGTTATTTTATATCTGTTTAACTCATTAGAACCCTGTTTAACCTTGCTTTTCGCATTAGGTCCTTGCGACACCAGTTCGGATCACCAGTTGCTCAGGACGTCAGGCGAGTACATTCTCTGATAGTTTTCATTATTTGATGATTATTATGATTCAGCTTCTAGTATAGTATCATCTGATTATTCTGGCACAACACGGGACACTGATTGATATTTCTGGATTCATTTACTTGCGACACGTACATTTCATGTTTCTGGCCTCTATTCTGGAATCACTACTGGCATCACCTACAGGCATCACTACAGGCATCATTCATGTACAGGCTGGACTCATCTTGATTTGCGTGTCGGGTCTTGGATCCACTTGTATTAGTCGGGGCGGGGAAATACTCGAGTAGACATGTAAACATTCCTATCTGGCATCATCAGGAATCACTCCCTCTGGTCTAATCTGGAATGATAGCAGCCGTGCACCCAGTGCGCGGTGAGCCGTACTTACCCCTAGCCGTTTACATGTCGAAACAAGTATTTCAAAGACACCGAGTTCATTCTTTATAGTCTGGACTCTCATGCATTTCTTGACTTGTCTCACTTACATGTTTCTGGACTTGACTCACTACATGTTTTTCATGCTGGACTCACTACACGTTCATGTGCACGGACTTGATCTTAGCTTAGATTTTCTGTATCTTGTAGTTATTACTATCTTGCTCTGATATCCATGCATCTTTACCTTTATGCACCAGTGACTTACATATTTTCTTGTTCATACTTGCTCCATTTTTCTTGCTACTTGCTATAACTGTTTTATAGTTTTTATCATTTAAATGGAACTGCTGTTAGAGATGTACTTGCTCCAGTCCTGACTGGACATATTTTTCAGAGTATCCGGAGGATTGGTGTCCGACGTTTTATGGACCTGAGCCTGTCGATGGTGCAGACAGGGACCCTCTAGTTTAGAGGTGATTTCCGGGTTGGTAGCCGGGATCACTAGGATCTTGTTGTTGTTTTTATTAGCTTTTAGCACCGGATTTGTCTCCGGTTTTGGATTGAGACCTTGTTTGTATATTATTTTGGATATTGTTGTATTATTATTTGATGTTGTGGTTGTTGTAGTAGTTGGAGGTGGTTAGACTTTTTAGTTGTTAGACTCTCTGTGTTATCTTATCGTGCTTAGATTCGTGATTGAGTATATTGTGATTATCATTTGATATTGCTCCTCCGTTTGGAGTTGAGATCTTGGCAGATTATATATATTGTTTGTGTGGTTGCCCTCCTTTTGGAGAGGTCATGCCCGATTTTTTTTGTGTGAGATTATTATCTAGATAGTTGACCTAGACAGCGTTCTACCACCGATGCTGCGGCGTAGGCTGGACGTACCCACGACTCATGCCCGATTTTCGGGTGCGGGTCATGACACGTTTTTGGTGGCGGCCCCATGCAGGTCTCGATTCGCAATTAGTGCGATGTCGTGGTGGTACAACAACTTAGTTGTACTGCTGCGAGCCTGCTATAGGATCTAGGATCTAGGATGAGAGTGTACTCAATCACGACTAGGAACAATTCCAATCTAATTATTCTGAAATTGCTTCTTTTGAAATATTACTGTCCTTCTTTGATGATATCGTATCTTGCGCCGTATTGACTTCTTTTGATCTGTGTTCAGGATGCCTCCGAAGACACGATCCCATCGTACCGTTCCAGCAGTTGCCTCGGAGAGGTCTGCTACCTCTCGTCCAGCTCGTATTCAGGCAGCTGCTACCGCTCCACTCACCACTCCTGCGGTTGAGGGAGCCTCTGTTTCTCTCGGGGATCCTTCTCCACTTATCGATCCGAGGACTACCCCAGTCGTTCCGGTGGTTCCTCCACCACTTCCTGCTCCAGTAGATGCCGCGCAGTTGTTTGCGTTCTTTAGGGAGATGATGGACGCGCAGCACCGTCAGGTGGATGTGATGAGGCTGGGCATTGAGAACGCCCACCAGGTGGCCATGACGGCAGTGGATAGGGTGGCACAGAATCAGCCACAGGCAGATCAGATTCAGCTTCCGAGGCCGGGTAGTATCATTGACTTCCAGAGGATGCGGCCCAAGGAGTTCCGTGGTACAGAAGGTATCCTGTACACGGATGACTGGATAGAGCAGATTGAGGGCATCTTCAGGCTGGCGCAGATTCCAGACAGCATGCAGATAGAGGCAGCGGGCAGTCAGATGTTCGACCTCGCCTTGACATGGTATCGCACAGATACGAGGATTGCGGCGCCAGGGCTTACTTGGGAGGCTTTCAAGAGGCTTTTTAAGGAGAAGTTTTTCCCAGATGTGGCGCTCAGTGCTTTGGAGAGCCAGTTTGAGGCACTCGTCCAAGGGAGCATGACAGTGGACGAGTACGCAGCGGAGTTCTGCCGTCTGGGCAGATTTGTGGATGGCTTGAGCGAGGCAGCCAAGGCGAGAAAGTTTCGCAAGGGCTTGGTCATGGCGGTCAAGTCTTTGACCAGGAGCGACCGCGAGGCGACTTTTGAGCAGATAGTAGGAGATGCTCAGAGAGCAGAGGATGACTTGGAGCTCAAGTCCAAGAGAGACAGGGATGATTCAGGCAGTGCGAGTGGCAGTGCGGGACCAGCTAAGCGTCCCTATGTGCAGAAGGCAGCACAGCAGGGTTAGGATCAGAGGGTGCCCACTTGTGCCTACTGCAAGAAGGCAGGACACACTTGGGATGTTTGTAGGAGGAGGCTGAAGGTGTGTTTGTTCTGTGGATCCGCTGCTCACCATATGCGAGATTGCCCCACTGCACCTCCATTGGGTGGAGCACAGGATCAGAGAGTTGGAGCTAGGCCATCTGTGGCACAGCATCAGGCCCCGCACCAGCAGAGGGATACACCCCAGCAGGGCAGGGCTTATGCGTTGACGGTCGAGGAGGCCGATGCTACGGATGTCGGGTTAGCAGGTCTGTCTCTTGTTTCTTCTTCCTGTCCTTTTCCATTCCTGTGGTGTGCTTCATTAGTACCTGTTAGATTTTCTTTGTGCTGTGGTAGATAGTGTAGTGACCCTGATTGAGACTGTGATAACACGACCAGTAGGACCCTGATCTTGTATGTTGTATAGGTAGAATTTCTTGACTTTGATTGTTGGGGGTTTGACCTAGAGGAGTGTGATTGACTTTAAATTTCGAGGACGAAATTTTCTAAGGAGGATAGGCTTGTCACCACCCCATTTCCAGAGCCGGGTATTTTTTTTTTATTTTTAATTTAGTTAATTGTGGATTATTTATATTTAATTGTATTTATATTTAATTAGTGATTGCATTATTTTTTAATATTTTTATTTTGTTTGTTTTAGGATTTTGGCTAGCCTGGACCCATGTCAGACCTTAGTGGAACCCTTTATTAAGTGACCGGCCCTATTTTCTCCCCCCCACACCCGTGAACCAGCAGCCCCTTCTCCCATTCATCTTCTTCTTCACTTCTTCTTCTTCTCCACTTCTTTTTCTTCTTCCTTCCTTCTCCAAGTAAGTTCCTTCTTCCCATTTCTCCTCTTTCTTCTTCTATTCTTCTTTATGATTAACCCTAACCCTACATTCTTCCCTAATCTAGGTGGGTAGAGCCTAGATTTGGTGTTGGAGCTTGGATTTGAGGCTTGGAAGCTTGGATTGGAGGATTTGGAGCATTTTGGGGATTTTTGCTTGGGATTCCAACTCCCAAGAGGTAAACCCTGATTTTTTCCCTTGTAATTATTTTTATATAGTGTAATTAATATTTTAGAACCTTCCTAGACCCTTAGGCTACCCGTGGGAGGAAGTTGGAACTAGTTGGGTAGTGTTTGGAGACTTTAACATTAGGTTTTGTGTCAATTTCGGGTGGAATCCGAATTTGGCCCAATTTTGGGTGATGCCCTAGGTTAGATGGACCTAGGTAGACGTTGTCGGGAGTCGTGAGGGTGAGTGCGTGTCTCCGTTCGGACACGGGAAGTCGTGTCGCGGAGAAACGGGCGTTTCGGGCGAAATTGGGGCTTTTCGTCGTCGCCGATTCTAAGTGCGTGTGCGTTTCCGCCACGGGCCTAGAATCGACGCGGGAGCACATTTTCTAGGATCTAGGCATCGTGTAGGACGCGTGGGTAAATTTTGGGCCGATTCCGAGTTCGTTTGGTGTGCGTTTCAGGAGGTTTTCCGAGCCGCGCACCACGTGTTCGTCGAAATGACCGAACGGCCATTTCGACTTGGTTTTCTCGTTTCGGGCTTGTGCGTGCGTTGGGTTAGTATCGGAGAGTGTGTGCTAGAATTCTCGGGCTATATTTTATATATTTTTAGGTGTTTGGGCGTGTCGGGGTCGTTGGGCGTGCGTTGGTGGGCGTTGTGGGCGTGGTGTGCGTTGTGTTGTGTTTGTTTATATATATGTGTATATATATATTGTGTGTGAGTTTTTATATATATATTTATATATATATGTGTGGTTATGTGTTTGTGAGCGTGTTAGGGAGTGCTTGTGTGAGTGTGTTTGTGAGTGTGTTAGTGAGTGCTTGTGTGAGTGTGTGCTAGTGCGTAGGTGAGTGTGTGTGAGTGTGAGTGAGTGCCTATATATATATATATGAGTTTGAGTGAGTGTGTATATATGTATATATATTTGTATATATATGTATGAGTGTTTATGTGTGTGTGGTTGTGTGGTTGTGTGTTTGTGAGAGTGTGTGCTAGTGTGTGTGAGAGTGTGTGTGTGAGGGTGTGTGCTAGTGTGAGTGAGTGTGTGTGAGTGAGGATATATATATATATATATATATGTTTAAGTGTGTGAGTGTGTATAGGTGTATATATATATACATAGATATTAGTGTATATATGTATATAGATAGATGTGTGTTTATATATATATAGAGATATGTGTTTGTGTATATGTGTGTGTGTATATTTGTGTGTGTGTGTGTTGATTTGTGTTTGAGTGTGAGTGTGTGTTAGAATGTATAAGTTAGTGTGTATATATATCTATAGAGTTATATATATATGTATATATATATGTATATATATATAGGGGTGTGTGTGTGTGTATGTGAGATGAGAGGGGGGGTGCCCAGCTGAAACAGGGAGCAGCAGCAGCTATGTGCAGCTGCAGCAGCATCAAAATCAGCAGCAGCAGTAGCATAGCACAGCAGCAACAGCAACATCAAGCAGCAGCAGCAGCTAGCAAGAGCAGTGTGCGAGAGAGAGGGGTATGTATATATATATAGATATAGATAGATTAATACATAAATAGGTAGATCAATAGATAAGTATATAGATAGATCTATAGTTAGTTAGATAGAGTTTTAGATAAATAGATAGGTAGAGGAATAGATAGTAGATAGGTATCTAGTTAGCTAGATAACTAGATAGGTAGATGGATAGGTAGAGGGATAGCTAGATATATAGATCTATATGGATAGATATATACATAGCTAGATAGATAGATATATGAGATAGATATATTAGCTAGATAGATAGAAATATAGATAGATAGTATCATAGATAGATAGATATCTATGGATAGATAGATAGGTAGATATGGTAGATACCTATATCTATATGCATAGATATATATATAAATAGATAGATGGTTGATAGATAGGTAAATAGGTAAGATAAGTTATGGATAATTAGATAGATAGATAGATAGATATTGATAGATAGATAGCTAGGTATTTAGATAGGTAGATAGATACTAGATAGGTAGATAACTAGATTCTTAGATATACCTATCTAAGAGATATAAATATCTATATGCCTAAGTTATATACATATATAGGTGTATAGGTAAGATAATGGGTAATCGGGTAAATGTGTGTGGATAAATATATACATAGGTACATATATGCTTAGATATATATAAATATGATAGATATATATATTATCTAGCCTAGATTAATAACTAGGTATATATTCAATAGCTAGATAGCTAGTTAGAGGGGTTTTAGAGCGAAACCTCAATATCTTGAGATACCAAGGTATTTCAATACCTTAAGATAACCAAGGTATTGGGTTTCGAGCGGGGTTTTTGAGCAATAGCCTAGGATTTGTCTTGGAATGATTTTTATATGTTTATATATATATAATTACGTGTGCTAGCATAGGTTTTAGCGGGTTTAGGCGGGGTGCGTGGCCTAGGTTGAGGTATCGGATACCGAGGGTATCCCGGTATCTCAAGGAGGCGAGTTTGAGAGTTTTCTAGCTTAATGAGCTCGGTTTGACCTAGAATTTCAGGAGCACCCTAGTTTGACCCAGACTTGACCGTAGTTGACTCGGTTGACCGCCAAAGTCAACTTTTGACCTAGTTTTGACCCAGAGTTGACTTTTTGGACCCAGAGTTGACTTTTCACCCAGATTTCACCGGTTTGACCCGTTTGTCCTAGAACGACCCTAGAAACCTATTTTTAGTTATTTTATATCTGTTTAACTCATTAGAACCCTGTTTAACCTTGCTTTTCGCATTAGGTCCTTGCGACACCAGTTCGGATCGCCAGTTGCTCAGGACGTCAGGCGAGTACATTCTCTGATAGTTTTCATTATTTGATGATTATTATGATTCAGCTTCTAGTATAGTATCATCTGATTATTCTGGCACAACACGGGACACTGATTGATATTTCTGGATTCATTTACTTGCGACACGTACATTTCATGTTTCTGGCCTCTATTCTGGAATCACTACTGGCATCACCTACAGGCATCACTACAGGCATCATTCATGTACAGGCTGGACTCATCTTGATTTGCGTGTCGGGTCTTGGATCCACTTGTATTAGTCGGGGCGGGGAAATACTCGAGTAGACATGTAAACATTCCTATCTGGCATCATCAGGAATCACTCCCTCTGGTCTAATCTGGAATGATAGCAGCCGTGCACCCAGTGCGCGGTGAGCCGTACTTACCCCTAGCCGTTTACATGTCGAAACAAGTATTTCAAAGACACCGAGTTCATTCTTTATAGTCTGGACTCTCATGCATTTCTTGACTTGTCTCACTTACATGTTTCTGGACTTGACTCACTACATGTTTTTCATGCTGGACTCACTACACGTTCATGTGCACGGACTTGATCTTAGCTTAGATTTTCTGTATCTTGTAGTTATTACTATCTTGCTCTGATATCCATGCATCTTTACCTTTATGCACCAGTGACTTACATATTTTCTTGTTCATACTTGCTCCATTTTTCTTGCTACTTGCTATAACTGTTTTATAGTTTTTATCATTTAAATGGAACTGCTGTTAGAGATGTACTTGCTCCAGTCCTGACTGGACATATTTTTCAGAGTATCCGGAGGATTGGTGTCCGACGTTTTATGGACCTGAGCCTGTCGATGGTGCAGACAGGGACCCTCTAGTTTAGAGGTGATTTTCGGGTTGGTAGCCGGGATCACTAGGATCTTGTTGTTGTTTTTATTAGCTTTTAGCACCGGATTTGTCTCCGGTTTTGGATTGAGACCTTGTTTGTATATTATTTTGGATATTGTTGTATTATTATTTGATGTTGTGGTTGTTGTAGTAGTTGGAGGTGGTTAGACTTTTTAGTTGTTAGACTCTCTGTGTTATCTTATCGTGCTTAGATTCGTGATTGAGTATATTGTGATTATCATTTGATATTGCTCCTCCGTTTGGAGTTGAGATCTTGGCAGATTATATATATTGTTTGTGTGGTTGCCCTCCTTTTGGAGAGGTCATGCCCGATTTTTTTTGTGTGAGATTATTATCTAGATAGTTGACCTAGACAGCGTTCTACCGCCGATGCTGCGGCGTAGGCTGGACGTACCCACGACTCATGCCCGATTTTCGGGTGCGGGTCGTGACAGTAGTAGATAGCTTGTTCATGCCCCATGTCGTTCTTCTGTACAAGAAGAGCTCCTAGTGAATGATCCATTGCTCGAACGTACAGCAAGAATGGTTTTCCCATGACGGGAGGTGCCAGAACTGGCGGACTGGTGAGGTAGCGTTTGATGTCTCCGAACGCCTGCTGACAGGTTTCGTCCCACACGAAAGATACACCTTTCTTCATGAGGTGAGAAAAAGACTGACATCTCCCCGAGAGGTTGGATATGAATCGCCGATATAGGCCAGACGGCCTTGAAATCCCCAGAGTTCCCTCAGATTACGGGGTGGTCGCATTTCTACGATTGCCTGGACTTTGTCAGGGTCCACCTGGATGCCTTTGGTGGTGATGACAAATCCCAGGAACTTGCCACTAGATACACCCAGAAATAATTTCGTAGGGTTTATCTTGAGTTGATGGCGACGCATTAGCTCGAACACCGTCCTCAAGTCTTGGAGGTGATCACCTTTGAGGCGGCTCTTGACGGCTATGTCGTCTACGTAATATTCCACTGTTTTGCATAAATGCTCATGGAATATGTTACTCATGGCCCGTTGGTATGTAGCCCCGGCATTCTTCAATCCGAAGGGCATGACCGTATAGCAATATACCCCCAGTGGTATCCGGAAAGCAGTGTGCTTCTCGTCTTCAGGATGCATCTTGATCTGATTGTATCCCGAGAACCCGTCCATGAAAGACATGCGTTCGAAACCGCAGGTGTTGTCGATCATCATGTCGGTGATAGGAAGAGGGAATTCATCTTTAGGACAGGCCGCATTTAGATCCCGGTAATCGATGCAGATACGCACCTTCCCATTCTTTTTCATGACTGGGACAACATTGGCGACCCAGTCGGGATGTTGCTCTTCACGGATGAAGCCGCAGGCTATCAACTTCTTGACTTCAGCTTCAATGGCGTCCATCATATCCGGGCGGAACCGGCGTTGGTGCTGTTTGACAGGCCTTGAGTCGGTCAAAATGTTGAGCTTATGAGTAACCACCTTCGGATCGAGGCCTGGCATATCCTCATAATTCCACGCGAAGACGTCGACGTATTCTTTTATCAGTTGGATAATTTCTTCCCTTTCAGCTGGGGAAAGATAGTTACTGATAAATATTGGCTTTGGTGAGAGTTCACCCCCAACGTCGATTTGGACAACTTCGTCTTTAGTGGGAGGTTCCCTTTGCTCGAAGCAAAATTCCCACTACGTATCCATGTATTGAGCCCAAGCATCATTTTCGAATAACTCAGATCCTTGTTCGCTTGCCTCTAAGGGATCTGTTGACGCCATATTCACCAAGAATGTTTGTCCGAGATCGTTGGATGAGTCGGAGGACGTTGAGCCGCCTTGAGGAAAGGCAATGGCGTCTTCAGAAGCCGCAAGGGAGGTCGGATATCCTAACCCGAAGCGGGTTTGTCGGTAGCAAGAGTTGCCGAGCAGCGGCGTACGCCTGCCCCTCCCATTGTTGAGACCTTGGTTCCGCTTCAGATTGTAGCCCATATTCCGCATGATCTTAAGCGCTTGTGGGCTGTATCGGCGAACCTGTATTTCCCCAGTATCGTTGTCGAAAGCATCTTCTTGGATAGCTGGTTGATTGCGCATACGGCCGAAGAATATCGGACGCTGACTGCTGTAGGTAGGTGGGACGATGAAGATAGAATCCTCATGGGGTCCATACGTTGCGACGACGTTGGACGATGACGCTACTTCCCATACATATGGATGATAGGCCTTTATAGCTCCCAAGAATTTTTGTGCTATTGGTTCTATCTCGTCAATGTACGGGAAAAGGGGACTTTTATTGTCATTGGCAACCGCGTTAGTAGTTTTTACATTCCTTGGTTTTTTGTCGCGCCGAAGGTTGATGACCAAGGGTGGAGGCTTTTTGTTTAAGGTAATTACCAAAGGATCACCCCCCTTTCCTGACCTAGCATCGTTCAGGTGGGCGGTCATAGGCTATGTGGCCTTTGGACGAGCAGTCCATCCTTTCACCTTGATCGACAGAGGTTGTTTGACAGAGGGTTCTTCTGGCTCCCGACGGGATTCCTTCTCTGTCTGGGCCGTTACCTCTTCCGTGTGGCTCTGAGAGTATAACACGACGTCGGAGTAGTAGGACTCCACCCCTCTGAACGGGTTTAAGTCTGCAAACTCGGTTTGCACCGCTCCTTTGGCATCTACATATTTGAAGCATTGATGTAGAGTTGAAGGAACAATGTTGTGGTCGTGGATCCACGGTCTTCCCAGCAGGATGTTGTAGGATACCTCTGAATCAATGATGTAGCATGTAGCCACTGATCTAAGGTTGCCAATCTGGATTCTCAAGCGAATCTTCCCCAATGGTTTACTCTTTCCAGCGTTGAAACCCACAATTGTAGTAGTGGTATAGGCCAGTTCGCTGGTGGGAATCCTCAACGGTCTGAGCAGACTGTGAGGAATGATGCTGATTGACGATCCAGGATCTATGTGAATCCGGTCGACCTCCATGGAACCGATGTATCCGGTGTGATAGAGAGGCCTGTCATGCCTGTTGTGTTTCAGCAGCATGTCGTCTTGGGTGAAAGTGATGTTTGGTACCACCTCCATCACACTGTGGCATTGAGGGCACGCCACGGGTTCCTCGTTGGGGGACTTGAGCTGGGTTAAGCACACATCCGCTTGCATCAATGCTTCGCTCAGGGCTAGACGAGTGTCTTGGGAGAGCCTGAGTAGCTCGAAGATGGACAACCTGGCTGGCGTATTGGCCAATTGGGCCAGGATGTCGAAGTTGTACGGTTTCTCTAAACCTTTGTTTGGAATGTTCTTCACAGGTACATCGAAGTGTACTTACTTTTGTTTTCCCTTGTCCGCTGGAGTTGGTCTTGCAGGACCGGTCTCTGGCGTGGCGGGCTCGGGTCCCGAAGGCTTGGTGGCTGGGGCGTCTTCCGGGCTCGTGCCGTAGTCCTTGAGGTAGGCTTTCCCTGATCGGGTTGCTGTAGCCAACACCTCGTCTTCTTCTGGAGTTGCAACCATATGGCATGGTTTGCATTTGGAGTTCTTTCTAGACTTAGCTCTGATAGCATCGGTCTCTTCCCCGATTTCTGACACCAGGTCGGAATGAACCCACATAATCTTGCCTTGCCGGGTAGTTAGGGGTACCAGGTTGCGATTTTGATCCCGAGCTGGAGGGAGATTGATGATGTTCATCGTTGCTCGGAAAATAGGCGTGACACCATCCAGGATCGTTCGGGGAGGCAGACTGCCAAACTGGAGAGAGATCATGTTGGCCGTGACCGTCTTCTCGGTGTTGTGCAGGGTGATCGCCTTAGCATCGATTAACCCCTGGATCTTCCTTTTCAGTACGTAACACGCCTTTGTTGGGTGGTGTACGTATCGGTGGAAGACACAGTATTTTGGGTCGTTAGTATTGCCAACTTCCTGGGGCCGCCTCAGCTCTGGAAGGGTGATCTTGCCACTCTTGACGAGACACTCGAATATGCTCGGGACGTCGTCGTCGTCGAAGGAGTAGACTTCAACGGGTCTGGAAGTCCCGGGTTTTGCTTGCGCAGTTGCCGCAATCTTTGGTCTGGCCGTATTGATTGCCAGGGCTTCTTTCCCTTTGGGACCACGAGGGTGGTCGCTGCTAGGAGATGGCCTCTTGCCTCTGTCGGAGGCGGAGATCATGATGCCATTGTCGCGCGCCTTGCGACTATTGTCTTCGGCTGCTACCGCCGAGATGATGAACGAGGGCCAATCACGGAACTGATATGGTCCTGTGAACACCGAGACCACGGGAAGGAGGTTCTTCCTGCAAATGTCCACCAATGCAGAGTCGGGAACTCCTGGAGGCATTTGTAAGGTGGCCTGACGAAAACGTTCGATGAAGATGCGAACGTCTTCCTTTTCCTTTTGCTTGACTTCGATGAGAGAGGACATAGACATGTCCATTCCTCCCTCGTAGAACCGTGTGAAGAATAAAGTTCTGAAGTCTTCGAAGGAAGTGATGCAGTTATCCGCCAAGCTGCGGTACCACTGATAGGCTACTCCTGAGAGGCAACCTTTGAACACCCGAGTAAGGAGGGCGTCGTTCCCTTGTAGCAACACCGTCATCATGCTGAAATAATTCATGTACTGGCTCGGCGATGTTTTTCCCTCGAACAGGGCCATGGTTTGAGGTTTGTACCTTGGCGGGAAAGGGACTTCCTCCCAGATAGCTGGGTAGGGCTGGTTGATTCCCAGTTTCTTGAGCTGATCCTTGTGTTTCAAGGCGTCAAACTGTGCCTTCAACTCCCGGACTGCCTGCATCGGATTTTCAGTCGAAAGCGGGGCCATGGAGTGGTGCGGAGTTGGTTGTATCGTAACCCCAGCGGGAGGTAAGGCATTCTCTGAGTGAGGAAGCGGAGGAACTTCTGACTCTTGATCCAGCGCGGGCTCTTGGCTCGGGTGGGATGGTGGTAAGTCCACCCCCACACGTATCTGAGTTGGTGGGACCGATGCTTGAGCTATGGTAGCTGCGTGCTGAGTTAGCATCATCTGGTGCATGTTTTCCATCATGGATTGCATTTGTTGTAGAGATGTTTCCAGCGTGGTGAGGCGTTGTTCCGCGTCTCCTGACGGTGAAGCTTCCTCGCGTTCATCTTCAACGACGTAGGCTCCCATCTCCCTGGGCGTCATTGAAGGATTAGTATAGGTCACTATAGAAGTCGACTCTACACTTTCTGCTTCTGATTCTTGGCGACCCCCAGCGTCGGAATCGGAAGAGGATGGAGCTGGCTGTCGTGACTTTGCGCGAGTGTTCTGGAATACTCCGGCTTCAGTGTCACTGAACCTCCTTCGGCTCGGGGGCTTGGAGGGATATTGTCTTGAACTCGACCCTCCTCTACGCAGGTGTGAGGCCATGTTTACAGGCGCATGCGCGGGTTCCCCTCCCTGGAAAGACAGAGAGTAGCCCAATCGGTCGAAGACCGATCGTTTTGTTTTGGGACAGCAGCAATTAATCACAACCTTGTGGCTATTACAATGATGCTCGCTAGGAGGCGTAATAGACATGTTGGAAGGTCCCCTCTCTTTACGCTTCTGGACTAGATATTTGCGTAGGTCAGAAGGAGTTGCCGGAGAGGCCCTTAGTCGGCCATTGGTTTCTCGCGTGATCCGGAGGGTAGGCATTCTGTTCCTTCGCTGGCGTGGAGGCCGAGAGGTTAAGTAGCCTGCCGCTTGCTTTCCTTCGCGGAGATCACAGCGCTCATCTGGTTTACCGTAGAGGTCAGATGATGTCTTGCGCGTGGAGCGAGATCTGTTCTTCCGTCTTGGCGCCGAGGCACCATCGGAAGTTCTGTCTGTACCGCGCGGAGCGGGAGACAGATTTCTACGCGTAAAGCGCAGTGAAGGCTTCTGGGTTAGCGCTGAGGCTTCGTTCGAAGTTTTATCTTTACCGCGCGTAGCGGGAAACTGTTTCCTACGCGTAAAGCGCAGTGGATTCTTCGGGGTTAGCGCTAAGGCTTCGCCCAAAGTTTTGTCTGTACCGCGCGTAGCGGGAGACTGAATTTTATGTGCGGGGCACGGAGGGAGCGTCGCTACAACCTCGTTAGCCGAAGAGATCGGAGAGATCGGAGAGTCCAGAGAGATCGGAGAGTCCACAGGAATAGTAGAGGATGTCTTGGGCATCCACACATTGCGCAGCTTCCTGTTGTCCTGGACGGAGAGAGGGCGAGAGCTACCCCCGGCTCGAAGCATGTCTTCGTAGGCTGACTGGTCGAAATGAACGACCAGCGTCTTCTTCACGGTTCCCACGGATACCATATCGTGTTGAGCAATTACTTCCTCGTCAGAAGAGAAAGATGTCCCCAGCAGAGTCGCCATCTTGTTTGTGGTATTAAACGAAAGGAATGAAATTGTATTTCAATGACGGGGTTTATGCGAAACCCGCACCCTTCTGTTTATAAACAAACTTGTACAATGTAATCCTATACGAGGATGTGGGAGTACAATTTATTTAATCTGGGTATAAATTGCTATAGGTGTCTGATCTGCGGTCGATCACTTTAGCCCTTGGACCACACGATGTTGAAGAAGTGCCGTGGAAGACAGGTAGCAGCTTCGAAGGTTGCAGAAGAGGTTGGACGCACGAGGCCAAGGTCGTCGATCCCTGCTCTTTGCCTGCTCTCCGGGCTCTCTCTCTCTCTCCCTCTCTCTTTCTCTCTCTCTCTCTCCTTGGACGGTAATTCTCTCCTGGATGATAATTCTTTTTCCCGCCTTTTTCCCATTGATAGGGGTCTCTATTTATAGAGTTTTGGTGACAGTGACCACTCCGTCGGTGTAAAAACCGAGGAGTGGGAAGTACAACACCCTTTTACACAACGGTTAAAGTAACCAATGCTTGCGTATGGATGATCTTTTGAATGAGCGTATGACGCGGGTCCAACTAAGGGAACACAACGCGTACTATTGCTACGAAGATCACGGCGTAAGAGCCACGCAGGTAGGTATCCCGTGTGTAGAAATGGTTGGCGTAGAAGCCAAATGACTGTCACCCTGGCACAGAGGCCAGATAGGCATAGAAGCCGAAATAGGCGTAGAAGCCGGATAGGCATAGAAGCCGGATAGGCGTTGAAGCCGGGTAGGCGTAGGAGCCGGAGAGGCGTTGAAGCCGGAGAGGCGTTGAAGCCGGAGGAGCGTTGAGAGCCGAAGAGGCGCTGAAGCCGGAGAGGCGTTTGAGAGCCGAAGAGGCGTTGAGAGCCGAAGAGGCGTTGAGAGCCGAAGGGGCGCAGGTCTTGAATGGGCATAGAAGCCGCTGCGTACCGTGCCCGAGTGCTGACGTGGACGTCTTAGTCGGAATCACGGCTTTCGAAGATGTGATCAAATCTTCTACAGAGATTTGCCATCATCTTGTGCATTAAATGCGAAGACGTGTTTCGAAGGTCTGCAGCCCTTCTGTGCATCCGTTTGCAGAGATGTGCTTTGACTGAACCTGTCACTGCTCCGTGCAATTAGACGTAGAGACGTGCCTCGAGCCCCGTACGATGTGCAGCTTTTGACGTGGCAGACGGTTTGTCTACTGCGGAGCGTAAACCGGCTTATGCCTGCCTGTGTAAAACAATGCAGCGTATCCCTCTGTGCGCAAAAGAGCGGTTTATGCTGAGGGGACGTTAGTAACGACGGTTCGGTGGTATCTTAACCCAATCCTCTGCATTAAATGCAGAGATCCGCCATCATACTGTGGTGTGCGTCCCGAGGGGTCTGTGCCTGTTTCCAGCCGTCGTCTGGGTCGCCGTGCAGCACTTTTTTGTCAGGAGTCAGAGGCCAGGTTCACTGCATGACTTGACAGGTTCATTTCGGGGAAGACAAAGCGTTCCTCGTACGCTATTTTAACGCTGCTTTGAGAGCGGCTGAGTTTTTACGCCCTGGAGGCGATGGGGGGGTCCCGTCTACGCCGAAGCGGTTTTGGACGCGCTGCACCCTTGAGCTCTTACGCCTGATGGCACTGAAGGCCTTTGCTTTTGCTGCTCTGTATCAATACGCCGTGTAGCTTTTGCCAGCATATTTTTCATGCTTCTACATCAGTGGCATTATAATAACTCCAGGCCCAGGTCCCATCTAGCAAGCTGCCACCGTAACCAAGGGAAGCACTCGGATGACCCAACATGAGATGGGTGTAGCCAAACTGTCGAGCAAATCGGCTTGGCAGATATGGCTCTATAAAAATCTTTCCCCGATTTTGGTATACTAGGTGAGAGGGACGAATAGTCTGAAGCCAACGAAAGAGCCTCTTAGACAGATTTTGAGGTACCCCCCCACCCGGCATCCTGATGGGCCACGTTCCTCTCCTCATCTGTGAACTCTGGTTCGAACGTAAAAAAATCCAGTCGTTCATAAATTGGAGCTCCCTCCTACAAGTAGGGACTGTGTTGAATTTCTACTCCATCCCCTGATACTTGCGGATCGAGGCGTTAGTCGCCATCGTTAGTCCCAGGGATCATCAGGGAACCATGGTGCAGGAGAAGCCAACCCATCAAATAATGATAGGAGAGCTCAATTCGGTTAAAATATCCCTTGCCCGGATGATCCTCGAACTTCTAGACAAAGTTATGAAGCCCCCGTTGGATGCATCATACCATCAGTGGTAGAAGAGCCACCTTGTGGCCAAAAGGTAAAATCACAGCTGGGAGAATGAGGGGATGGCTTATCCTGTCTATGGTTCTGGACCCGCCTGGGACAACGCAATTTCGCAACCAGAGAATCAAGTATCCCGCTAGCATGGCTTTGGCAGACAACTTGTGCACGTCCATGTAGAAGTAGCTAAGATCCTCTTCCGGAGTAGTCATCTCATCGACGGGTTCCTCTTCCTCCTCGCCTGTAGAACCCTCAACTTCTTCTTTCTCGCCCATGGCTGGTTCTCGTTGTGCCCGAATCAGGTCGGTCACTCCCTGTTCAGTCTGCGACATCCGAACATAAACTTTCTTGGACTCCTTCAGGTCAGAAAAGAGGTTGTGAGTCCAAGTGGTAATATGGGGGGAAGACCCCTCAGACTTCTTCTTCTTCTTTGACATCCGCTGACAGATGTCATGGTGGTAGAGTAGTTCCTGGTACACTGCCAGGATTTTTGGGTTCTCCGCCTCTAACTCCCCGAGTTTCTCGTTGCTCGGGGTATGCTCCTCATAGGGCTCGTCTTCCCAAGAAATTTTGGAAGCGGCATACATCTCGTGCAAAGCCAACCCCATCTCGCCATCAGGTATAAAGAAGGTCCCAGTGCGACAATTGTACAACTCCATCAAAGCTAAGAATAAGGGCCGATTAATGGTCAGTCCATAACACGTGCCCCTCACAACAAAGAATAAGTCGGCTGCCATCATCTCATGCTCGTACTTCATCCACAGGGCCAGGCTACACCAGGACTCACTATAGTGGGCCCACCTAAGAGTCCGCAACTGTCCCATAGGATAGGAACCCTTCTTGGTGACATGATGGAGGAAGATACCTGCTGCATATATGCTCATGTTCAGTCTCAGTTCACTGCTGACAAGGCCGAGCTTCAATCCCACCAAGGAGTAGGAGGGCAAATTCTTAGCACTATAAAATTTCCTTTTTCTCTATCCACTTTCGCATCGGACATTACCCAGATGGGCCCCATTCGGTTCAGGAGTCAAGTTCCAGTCTATCCGCCTTGGACCCATCATCACCTTCAGGTCCGACAAGGCCAAGTAACGGCTGAAGGAAGGAAACGTCATCTCTGTCCCACGGAAAGTAAAGGACCAATCCTCCTTGATTTTTCCCACCTGAGGAGACTCCAATGCATCCCTGAACAGGAAGTACGACATCTTAAAGAAACTCTTTCCATCGTTAGCGGAAATCTCCCCTAAGTTTATTTGGCTCAATAAGAAGGAAGGCGTCTGCTCAGCGACCGTCTTCTGGCATTCAGACGGGAGACGTGTGTCAACCTGAGTCCTGATGTCCACCGCCAAATCCCCAAAGTTTATGTTCAAAGGTAGCAAGTTTTGTCCCCAGACCAGCTCGCTAGAGGGTATAATGGGCAATGTCACTGCAAATCAAACAAAGGAACACAGACATATCATCAAAATTATCATATGCGGCCTAGGTAGAAGACCATACGGTTGCAGTATACATGCGGCATAGTTAATCATGAGACATAATCACCCATGCAGTCGAATAAACCATACGGCAGGATCGGTCATGCAGCTTGGTCAGTTATGCGGCAGAGGTAGTCATGCGACCGAGTTCCCATGCGGCAGTGAGAAGTTGGCACATAGACGAATCCATGCGTCCAACCGTGCAAAATTGTCTTTGTGTTCAGAACTTCACTTTGTCTTCCCTGACAACCTACCCTTGACAGGCTGCTGAACGTCGGCGGGGAACGGCGGAGGGTCCGTCCCAGCGGTGCAGCCCTTCCCCTTGCTGGCCTTAGCCTTGGCCTTGCCCTTGGTGGCGATGACGGCTGAGGGAATAACTTTGGGAGCCACGACAGAAAAACGGTAAAAAGAAGAGGAAGAAGAAGATGAGAGAAGGAAAGGAGGATTTTCTCTCTCCTATATACCCCTATATATAGGTTGAGGACTATGCGGTTGGGGATAAATGCAACGGCTATTCGAATAATAATGCCTAGATCCGTAAAATGTTAAGAGGATGACGGCGACTCCTCGGACTTTGTGTCAACTGATAAATTCGCATACCAAGAGATCTTCTCGAAGATCAAACCAAATATCCGCATTTATGACGTAGCAGCTTGGCAGAACTTGATGTGCGGCAACACAGATATGCGGCACGTCACTACTATGCAGCCAGGAGAGCTCGATCATGCTTCTCATTCAAAGTATTCCAAACTTATCATTTTAAAAACTTTGAAGCGGGTCTTATAGAAACATAAAAATACTACAGACCGCATAAAGCTCATGCCGCATAAATAACATCTATGCGGCCAGATGAAAGCCGCATAAGGACCAAGAAGCCGCATAAAAGCTCATTTTCACTCAAAAATCGAGGCGTCTGACACGTCAATCATAAAGCCGAGACATTTTAAAATTCGTGCAAATAACAGCTCAAAAAAAGACAAAGAAGTCACATCAACTCATTAATGACTTCGTCATACGTGTCATACCACGTGTTTCTCCTATACGTCCTTCGTCTAACGCGGCCTCGTCATCATGCGGCCACAGCCAGACGAGAGCTCATAGGCGGCCACGACGCCTATGCATCCACAATGACTATGCGGTCTCGATGATATGCGACCTCAGTCAGAATATACGGCCATAACATATATGCAGCCAAGACTGCTTGGCGGCCCTTGATCTACATGATCTTTTTGTTACGACCTAAGAGATCTTCACACAGTTATTGCGGACTACATGTTCAACTGACCAAGTCACACACACAACGGGTTAAAATGACCCCGAGATCTCCTCAGCAAAATATCCTAACCAAACCCACATGGCGGTTTACCCGCATCATGCGTCTACCGTTACAATCGCATACTATCAAAGTGGTCATATGCGGCCACCGAACAAAAACATATGCGGCATCCACAGCACGTCCGCAGGACGGCTATACATAACAGGGTACCATACCTAGATAACAGGCTGGCTATCTGCTGATTTACACTCAAGCAAGAGAGAATAGCTTCTGCATTGGATCATCCACGGAGTAAAGAGAGTTGCTACACTCCTAACCATCCATCGTCACCCCCAGAAAATAAAATTGTACTTATATCATCTTCTAGGACTTCTTTGTACTTTTTCTTAGTTTCTTAATAAAATTCAGTTCTTCCAGTTCTCTTTTTGATTTAAATGGCAAACAGTTTGCCAAAGGAAATAGATTTAGAAGAGATGAGGCCTTATGCTGCTATATATATAGATATATGGATTTCTTTCCTACTTAATGATAAGATTAGAGTTTTGATATTTTACTCTATCTACTAGATTCGATTAAGAGAAGGATATGCTATAACAATATATTTAAAACTTAAACATTAGATTAACTTTATCTAATACTATATTTATCTTATTTGTTTTTCTTTTATTATTCATTTATTAATCATATTGACTTATTTTGTGATTATTTTTATTTTTATTTTTATTATTTTGTTTATTATACCGGATATATTATATCTGCTCATGAACCCAATAATCTTTAGTTTAACATGATATAATACTTTCGTACCTATAAATAATCTCTATTTATAATTCCTTTCATTAATCTAATTTTTTTTATTTTTCTTTACTAATACTAAATAATTTATTAACTTATTTTGGAAGATACACTTATTAAATTTAGATTATCATTGGTAAATATAATTTAAGATATTATATTCACTAATTTTACCAAATCTTAGGGAGGGGGTTTACAAAATCGATCACAAAGTCTATCGTAATATATTTCCACTTCCACTCTGAAATAGGCAGTGGTTGTAACAATCCTGCTGGTCTTTACTGCTCTGCCTTCACTTGTTGACACACGAGACATCGTAAAATAAACCGAGCTCTCTTTTTTTATTCCGTTCCACCAGAAATGCTGCTTGATATCATGGTACATCTTCGTTCCTCTCGGATGAATAGAATATTGGGAACTATGTGCCTCGATCATCACTTCATGTCTAATATCTTCACTTGGTACACAAAGATGGTTTCTAAATTTGAGTGTTCTGTCTTCGTGAATCCTTAATTCCTTCCTAAGACCTGAGTCACATTTTGTCTTAAACTTCTGAATTTGGGAATCTTCTATCTGAGCTAACTTGATCATCTCCACCAACGTTAACTGTATCTGAAGACTGGCTAACATTTTTATCTCTTAAGGTAACACCATATTGATGCCCATCTCTTGAAGATCTTCTAGAATTTTCTTCTGAGTTGTCAAAATGAATGTGCTTCCCTCCTACTGAGAGCATCTGCCTCCACATTTGTCTTGCATAGATGATACTGAAGTGCTACATCATAATCATCAAATAATTCTAGTTACCTCCTCTGCCACATGTTCAAGTCCTTCTGAGTGAATATCTACTTCAAACTCTTATGATATGTGAATATCTATACCCGATCGCCATATAGGTAATTCCTCCATAACTTGAGTAAAAATATTACTGCTGCTAACTCCAAATCATGTATTGAATCATTTTCTCATGATCTCGAAGCTGTCGAGACGCGTAAGCTATCACTCTCCCGTGTTGTATCAACACACATCCAAGTCCTTTTCAAGATGCATCACAATAAACTGTGAATCCTCTTGATCCTACTGAAAGTGTAAGGATCGGTGCTGATATCAACTTATCCTTCAACTTCTAGAAGGCTGCTAGCTTGGCACTCTGTCGTCCAAACAAACTTTACCTTTTTGCGGGTCAGATGAGTCATTGGTGCTGAAATCCTTGCAAAGTCTGCCATGAACCTCCGGTAATATCCAGCTAATCCCAAGAAACTTTGTACATCTGCTACTGTCTTCGGAACTGGCCAATTTTCTACTGCTTTAACCTTCTTGGGATCCACTGATACCCCTTCTTCTGAGATAATGTGCCCCAAGAATGATACATGATCTAACTAGAACTCACACTTACTGAGTTTAACATATACCTAATGCTCCCTCAGAACTTGCAACACTTTTCGAAGATGTTCTTCATGCTCTTCTTCACTGCCGGAGTAAACAAGAATATCGTCTATGAATACCACTATAAATTGATTTAGGTATGACATGAAAATATGATTCATCAAATCCATGAATATTGCTAGTGAATTAGTCAATCTGAATATCATAACTAAGAATTCATAATGCCCATATTGATATCGAAATGTTATCTTCGGTATATCTTACTCCCGGACTCTTGCTTCATGATATCCTAATCAAATATCTATCTTTGAAATTATACTTGTCCCACTCAATTGATCAAACAAGTCATCAATCATAGGCAGATACTTGTTCTTTACTGTTACCGCATTTAACTGCCAATAGTCGATACATAATTATATCGACCCATCTTTTTTCTTTACTAAAACCCCTTGTGCTCCCCATGGTGATCCACTAGCTCGAATAATTTTTTTTGCCTTTAGTTCTTCCATATGTTGATATAGCTGGTTGAGTTCTATTGGTGACATCTGATAGAACTTGTTAGAAATTGGTTCTGCTCCTGGCTTCAACTTTATGCAGAACTCTACTTCTTTTACTAGGGGTAATCCTGGAAGCTCATACAGAAATACGTCAAAAAATTCTTCAAATACTCTGGAAAATTGATCTTCAACTCCTGCTACTGCTGCAATGTCACCTTCGTGGTGGTCCTTCACCGTTCTGTTGAAGATAAACTTTTCCTTACCTGGGATATTAAACAACAAACTACCCCTACGATAATTTATCACCGCATGGCTGTCTCTCAACCAGTCCATGCCTAAAATAATATTAAAGTTACCCATAGGAGACTCATCAACCTTGTAGGTAATAAATGTTCACACACTACGATTGGACATGCTAAACATACTCTACTGACTCCTACGAAACCATTACCAATGAGTATATTCAACCTCTCTAGCAATGCCTCGAACTCTAATCCATTACATGTCATAAATCATGCAGATACAAATGAATGGGATTCTCTTGAATTAAAAAATACTATGGAAGGAAAATATGTAACGATAATGTTACCTGCCACTACGTCACCTGATAACAAAGCCTCCTCCAGAGATAGAGTAAAAGCTTGCCATTGGCCTTGTTGTGCTCCTTGTTTCTGTCATGCCCCAATCTTCCCCAAGTTCAATCATCCCCGCTGAACGTGAATCTTAACGTTATAGTGCTCCCACAGAAAAATTGTTCTCATCGGGACATGATATCGTGCGAGCCTGGAGTTGTGCTCTCACAAGGTGATGATGTCAAACATCATAGTTATCATCGAAATGACCAAGTTGCAATGAAAGTCAAGTATTGTGTACCAAGCACACATCAGAGTATACACAGCGAAGCTCTCGAAGGGTCCAAATGAAAATGCCACAAAGGCGATGCAACACTCTTGCTATTTCTCTTGCCCACAAAGGTACTTACCATTCCATACATCATGTCACATATATCCAAGCAGAGTCACTACACTTGCATACCTAATATAATGCCTATAACATGGGTTAGTACACAACTATACTGGTGAGCGGGGTAACCCACTCGTCTAAACCGACACTAAATAGAAAGTGAATGCAAAAAATTATATGGTGATATTTCTACTTGAATCCTAGATTCATTTTATGGCAGAGGTATGCCATGTTAAGAAAAACTGTAAAGCAGGTTAAGCATGCAAGCATTCAACTCAAGCAAATGAACAAGCAAATATATCCAACTCAAAAGAAACTAGCATGCAAACCGTTCTACTTAAACCCGAAGTTAAGCGTGAACCTATCGAACCATATCATAATCAAAGCCTCAATATCCATTCTCAAACCATGCTATAATCTAAGCCTTATTAATCCAATCATCACTTGTACACTCTTGCTCGAGTCAAGGTGGCCGCCGCCTACACGCAAAGCATAAACCAAACCAAAATAAACCAACTCTTATCTATATGAAGTCACTAGCCAAGCCATAAAGGACTAATAAATTGCAGTTCTACCCGATCCAGCGCCGAGTAACAAGCCCACCTGGTCGTATCAAGCTACCAGCACCGCGCCCAAGGCACGTTACCATTTTTTTTCTCCATAGTCGAACGGTCCCGGTGCCCGAATCATATCTCGTTCGAGAAAACTAAACCATGTGCGCAACATGTTTTTCGTGGCCAACGCAAACACCATGTAGGTATGACGAGAGAATCGAGCCTTTTTGTCCCAACAAATGATACTCGCCTTAATACAACCAATTATCCATAACCATTCTCCAACTTATATCCCAAGGCACCATCTCAAGTTATCCCCATAGGCACTATGCCGCTTCTTGACACATTATTACAATTGGTGCAATATCCTTCGCTCTGAAAACTTCGTGGCACAATGCCCCAACAGTGACACAATGTCCTCTCCGATACAGTTGTCTGATTTTGATCCAGAACTGCACACTTTATTTGATAAAGCGTCCAACATGATACTCGTGCACAAAGCACACTCGCTAGCTCACTCGAAGTGCCTCAATTTTCCAACCAAGATGATCCACTCAAGCTCCAACTGCCCAAACGTAAATCCAACTCAATCCACAAATCATATCCATCTAAACGACGTACACTCTATGCACGCCACAGTGCAATGATTCCAATATTCTAGTTCCAAGTATTCAAGCCATTTCGTGTGTTCTATAATATTAGGCGTAAAGGAGTAGAGGAAAAGGGACAGATCCCACTCACCAAGTCTGAATTCGCCAAGCACCCTGCCTTGCCGATATGGCCGATCCCTTGAATCTGTGGTCTGATGCAATGCACGATCTACTCAATTGATATGACAATGCGAGTAAGCCATGCTCTCCAATTATCCGACCGATCGGACTAAAGAAGACAGTATTTTCGCTCCAATCTCTCTATTCTAGTACTACTCTGAACGAACACCTGATTCCATCAAACCCGTATGGGATCTGCACATGAAACCAGCTCAAATCAATACTTGCTCTCAAACCCAACATATCAAAATATAACCAGCTATTGCCTCATTTAAATTCGACTCAGCGTAATGCACCATGCGGTTGTGGGGCATTACATAATATACCACTTAGAATAATATTTGTCCTCGAACCAAATCAGTAAACATTCCTTCCTCGTATGTCGCTTGACTATTTTATAATTCTGCTCCATGCAACTCATATTCCATTGATCCAGATTCAACATCTCACTTATGTTGAACGCTCGTACACCAAATTCTATATTCCTACATCCTTCTTGTAGCTCAATTCAAATTCAACATATCGTTTAGTTTGGATCATCCACATATTTAAGGGGTCCCTGAAATATATATAATTCAGCCAAGCTTAGTGATAGCGAATTTGGATAAGTTACAAGGGTATCTTTATGTCCGATACATTCATCGCTTCATTCTCGACTGAACCGATCTTGATGTTCATCCATAACACATTTTCATAAGCCCTATTCCCAAATATGATAATTTTCCACTGACGATCTCTTTACTTGACCCAATTAGTTCCTGTTCCAACTCAATCCATCCACTATTTTCAAATCCACACTAGCACCATCCAAGCTCAACCAATAAAACTCTAGCATAACTCCAATCGCACAATATTTCGAATATACTAACTCCAAATATTATCTCATGCTTTGAACGATCATCATAATTGATACTACCCCAACTAGGCAACTTTTCCAAATATTGTACTGTAAACCCCCTCACCTAAAATTTGGCCTACTTGTCTTAGATAGTAAAATAGGGCTAGTTGAACCTAATTAGAAATAGAATACAGCATTTGATTTAATTATGCAATATTTATATCACCTAGCGCACCCTACCGTTACTTCGATAATTGGAGCACTACACTAGCCATTGCCTTCCTAGAAATTTTACACCCTTGTCTTAGACCTGCCCGCCTTCTATTCTGACCTCGGTGTAACTTATAATTATACTCTCTTGTGCTACTTTTTAGTCGCACAATAAAGTCGCGGACGTTATTTCTTAATTCTAAATAAAATACGACTTTGTACCATTGTGCGTTCCAATCAAAATTGGAGACACAAACTTGATCGTTTTGTGCAACCCAAATTAATGATAATATTCTATACTGTATCCTCTACGTCCATGACACTTGTGTCCCACCTAATTTTAATTCCATGTACTTCTATTTAATTCTAGAACATCTTGCGTACTAATTTTAATTAATTAAAACCCAATTTCCATCTTTGTGCAATTTTCCTAATTGTTGGGCGCTTTTATGCAAAATTTCATTGAGGTGTCCACCCTATTGGACAATACATAAAGAAATCCAACTTTCTCCTTCATAGGAATTTTTTCATAATTTTTCGGAATGTGCAACGCACAACATCGCCCCCTTTATTTTAAATATATTCTTGCATTTTAAACAATATAAATTATAGCCCTCCAATATCCCCATGTGAGCCCAAGGCCCAAGCCCAAGGGTGTTGACCAAGTCCAACCACTAGGTCAACACAAAACCCTAGTTTCCCATGTATAAATATACAAGTTTTATTCCTTTCTTTTTCTTTTTATTTTAACCCAAAAAACCAAATACTATTCATCTTCTCTCCATCCCTGTGCACGACCCCTTCCCTGTCAAGCCCTCGCCGGAGTCCAGACTTCGTAGGAGCCCAACCCTCACCGGACCACCCGCCTCAGTCGTCGATATTTCCCTGCTGCCAATCCGCCTGAACCGAGCACCCCACCTCGCCTGAGAGAACCTAACCCCGCTGAACTCGCCAGATCTTCACCTCCCTCCTCCACCAGAGAACTCCACGACAGCCACCTCTCCCCACCGTCGTCTCCAACGAGTCCTCCACCGTCCCTCAGCCGTCACCACTACACTACCAGCAACACCTCCAGCAATACCACCGCCACCCAAGCCTCCTTCCCCCACCACTGGACGATCCTAAGCCTTTATCCTCCCTCCGCCGTGCCCGTCTGACTCCACCCCCGCTGCCTCTTCTCCGGCCTGTACCCTCCCTCCGTCTCCTTCTCCCCGTCAGCAGATCTCACCACCACGACCCTATTCCCCATGACAGTCCCGCCGGAGCACGATTACCCGACCACCTGCCGGGACCCGACACTATTGCCACACCACCAGCATTTCACCACCACCCCTCCCTTCTCAGCCCGGCCTCCTCTCTCCACCACCTCTCCTCCCCTCGCCCCTTCCCTGTCCTCCTCCTTCCTGACCTCTCCTCAACCTCCATGGCCGGACCTCCCCTCCCCTGGCCGGACCTCCCTTCCCCCTGGCCGGAGTACAGTCAGCAGCCTTCACCATCACCATCGCCATAGTCGTCCTCATCACCTTCATCATCATCACCATCCCCTCTCATTATCACCACCCTTACCACCACCTTCACCATCACCATCACCATCACCATCACCATCGCCATCGTCGTTATAGTCATCACCTTCACCATCATCATCGCCATCGTCGTTATCATCATCACCTTAACTATCATCGTCATCGTCGTCATTATCATCGTCGTTATCATCATCATCTCACCTTAATCATCATCAACACCCATCATCATCATCAACATTACCCCCATCATCAATATCTCATCCTCGTCATCACCCTTATCTACATCATCGTCCTAGTCATCCTCCCATCAATCACCACATCATCACCCCCTTCACTATTATCATCCACATCATCACCATTGTCCCAGTCATCATCCACATCACCACCATTACCATAATTTCTATCATCATCACCCTGGTAATCATCATCAACTCCTTTGCGATCATCATCATCGACCTAATCACCTTCGTCCTCGTGTTCATCATGGACCCGTCACCCTTGCCAGATAATCCGCAACAGTCACCCCCGATTCCCATACCTGTGCACGCTGACCCCGAAGATCTGTTGGATTTATCTGCGCGACTTCAGGAGCAGGTTATTGGTGCTACACAGCTTTCTTGCCAGGCAAGTATACCTTGCCTTGTTGTGCTATTTAAATTCCTGTATTATTAGCTGCATGTTTATTATTTTAAATTGTGCGCGTCCGAGAGAGACTCGGGTGCAGTCAAGGAAGGCATTGACATTAGGACTTATGTCTGACCTAGTGTCTAGTAGACCCACCTAAATTCATGGAGTTATTGGTATGACTCCCTAGGCCTTGACACATTTCTTACACATGTTGTGAGTCTCATGTAGGGCACAGACTTGCGTATACGGTTGGCCACCTGTACGTGTAGGTCGTGCAATGGATAGGGTATAGCTGTTAATAGTAATGTATGTTAGAGACTTAGTAGTTATTAGTAGTCAGAGCATAGACTATTGTAGTACGAAGGTCCAATCCTTGTCTTTGTTTGGTTGTGAGGTTGGATTATTGTTCTAGCAATAGACTATGAGCCAGAGTTACGTCACCGATACTTGCACTCCGTCTCGGTGTAGTAGCTACTACGTGTTCTGGATAAAACATGCATAGATCATTGGGCGGGGAAGACAATTAGTAGGCGTATGGGACAGACATTTGGTTGCCGTAGTTTCAGAGTAAACTGCGGGACCGTGAGCCTCAGTGTTACCCGGTTATGGGCCAGTGTTACCCGGTTATGGGCCAATGTTACCCGATTATGGGATCAGTGTTGCCCGGTTATGGGAGTATATGCTTATCGATACATCCGGCAGAGGTTACTAGCTGCACGCTATCATGATCGGTGATGTAGTCAGCATATACATCTGGCATCCAGTTTACAGCTAATGCCAGATACTTAGCCTCTGGCTCGACGCTATGCTTTATACCTTTCACTTACCCATACGTACCAAGGTTGTCTTCAAAGTATATTTCACTTAGCTGGTTAGGTCACCATTGAGTTTTCACAGTATTTACTTTATGGCATGCTTTTATGTATCTTGTTATGTCCCTCTGAGGACCTGGCCCTTTCCAGATGTATTGTTCATGAGTATTCGCAGGAGTGCAGATCCGAACTTGCTACGTATATTATGATGAGGTCTTCTCTTCGAGCCCGTGAGTGTTAGTTGATATTCTTATATTGCATTTATCTTGTTTATCTATATTCTGGTTCGGTAGTGGATTTGTTTCCATCCGACTACCATCATTAGATACTTTATATTAAGATCTAGTTATAGATATTGGTTATTCATTTATATATGATTTCTGTGGATGAGATTTAGTTATGCCCTATGACATATATGTTTACCACTTGTGAATTGTTATTCATATTACAGCGTACGTGTGTTATGGTTTCCATATATTGGAGTGCCATACTCATACGGCTGGCATGCATACGTGTCCTGGTCCTACGTATTTTGGGACTGGGGCGTGACATGTACTATGCTCTTAGATCAGCTCAGTCCAACACCTCTTCCTCAATCTCAAAACCTCTCTGAGTGAACATCTATATTGAGGTTCATGTGATCCACAAAGATTTTGCCGCCACTCCATAGGGATAGTGTCGCCACAATTTCAACATGGACACACTCGTCATTATTTTTAGGTCGCGTATGAAATAGTTCTTCCCACTGCTTCTACTGCCTCGAAGCACAGAATATCACATTTGCCCTCTATATGAGCGCATACCACAAACCAAGTCTGATTTGATCTTGTAGATCTGAGGCATATATGTCCCATCCAGTAGTGCAAGGAACTGATCTGAGCGAGCCATAACTTTAACTTCTCAAATTTTGTTACACAGTCGTCAATTCATATGAATATTATTTTCTTTCGGGGCACAACGAGTCAGAGGCAATGCCATCTTTAAAAATCCTTCGACTCTGAATCTCATCAGTTGACTTAGGCTATTTTTACCATCGCTTCGATCTTCTGGCTGTATCTTCAGCTGAAGGCGATCCCAAGAATCTCTCAAATCCAACACTCAGTCACAAAGGCCATCTCCAATATACACCACTCATATCCACCCTCGACGCATTCCCAAATCTGTCACCGCAAGGGGTCGTTCTATGGGTCTATAATATTTATTTTTGATTTGGTGGTCAAGTCAATAGGGTCAACTATCCCGAAGCTACGTTCGATAATTGTAAGTCATCACAATAGACAGTTACTATAAACCGTGCTATATCTCCTCTGTAAATCTGAACCATAATCCAACCATTCCATCCAAATGAACTTCTGAATTCGAGAACTTTATGCACTACCTCTGACAAATCCATCAACCAAACGCCGCTTAAGCACCTAAGGTCTTACTATCTATCCAAGCCACAAATGTTAAACTGCGCTCGTGGAAACCATCTTCCCTCAATTCGTCATTCTGCCCTGAATCCATCAAAATTCTGAACTATCTTGTTTGAATTCTCACACTATCACTTGCAATAATTCCTGAAAACATAGACTTACTCCATTTATTATCCATGTGGTATGTCTAATTTGCTCAAGTAACACAGTAATTTGCCTCAGTATTGCCTTCTTATCCCTCTATCTTCAAAAGTTCATCTGCCATAATCTTTGCTCTCGTTCCATTCCTTAGTACCGTCTTAATTTTTCCATGTTCTGATTCATTCACATGCTCTCGATGACTCGTACATAAGTTTTAACAAAATCTCAAGTCCATATCGCCTTCACTTGTTGCCTCAATCCGTCTCAGTACTGCAAGTGTTAACTTTCAATCTAACTTAACATCAACTAGACTTGCCTTATTCCCATTCATGTCTTCCATAGAATCCGTCCACCATCGTTGCACTATTTTGCTAAATTTTACTTCTACTAAAATTTTGAGTCAAACTTCTCGAGCGCCAATATCCAAAATCCTTCCAGTTCGTGCGAATCCATCGCATTGCTCCTCCAAAACCAAATCGTGTTCCATCTGCAAATTAATTGCTCTGTTGTATTGCCAAAAATCCTTAGTCCGTGCTCGCTACTCTTCGATACATCCATCGCTCGCATGAGCATGCCCCAACCGTTTGTTTCTTATGCTCAATTATCTCTTTGCATCAATGAATGCTCCACCGAAGTTTCAAATCGCGCAAGCGAACTTCGATATTCAGCTTTTCGTCTGATCGATCTCATCTTATTTCCAATACTTGGTCTGCATCAATCCTTCAAAATTTCAAACACTCATTTATATTGCTTATTCTGTTCTCGTCCATCGCTCAAGTCCAACGATACTTTCATTTACACAAGTTCGTTTCTTGATCGCTCAAGTCCAACGTATCGAAGAATACCTGAGTCAATTTCTGTTATACCATATACCACTTGAAAATAGAATCGTTCTCGTGCCAAATTTACTCTACGTCAATGAACGTCTATTCTGAACCAACTATCCCGTTACTATCATGTCGATCGCAACTTAACATTCGCTTACTTCATGTTCCAATACATAACTCAACCGATGTGCACCAACCAACTTACATTCCTGTTATCCATGTCCATTGCGGCAATTCAATTGCGATCTATCCAAAATATTCTAATGCTATGCTCACTATATGGTATACCATATACTACTCTGAATCAAGTTACTACTCGCATCACAATTTTTTGCACTGATCCAAGATTCATTCACACCATCTATTCTGCGTGATCCTTCCATTCACAACTCAAGTTTGACACAAAACTCAGCCAACTCATGAACCATCTATTTTGTCAATCTCGCTTGATGCAACTTGTGCCATATTCCATTCTCAATGATTTCAACTATTTCTCAAACTGTTCGATACTTTTGCTATACGATCAACCCGTGCAACGGTATTACCCAATTGTTCCACACATTCGTCGTACGAGAAACTCGTACAATGCTCTCCTTATATTTCCAGCCAAAATTCAAATCCAGTCCAACACCTTTGCTACACGAGAAACTCGTACAACATTCCATTATCATCCGATATTTTTACTCACAACATGCCACATACCAATCTCGTCTACCAACCAGCTTCTCTACTGATGCAAACAGAATCCCCTAAATGACAAACCAAACCAATGCAACGACACCTCTCAACTTGCTGCACAAATACGATAATGCCACACAACTTGTTGAACGAATACAACAATGCCCAACGATGCTACATAATCTATCAAAAACTAACGAAAGCCAATGCAACAAAGAACAACATGCACCCACAACCAACAAATATATAGACTTATTGCATGAAACATCCAATACGACACCGAGTAGAGCCAAGAGCTAAACGACACGCGTAAGCTATTTAAAGTTTGTGATAAACCAAAGGACAAAGTTCAAAGAAATAAACCGGGCACTATGATACCAATTTGTCATGCCCCAATCTAACACAAGTTTGATCATTCCCACTGAACGTGAATCACCACGTTGCAGTGCTCCCACGGGACAATCATTCTCATCAGGATGTGATATCGTGCTAGCATGTAGTTGCGCTCGCACAAGACGATGATGTCAAACATTATAGTTATCATCGAAACGACCAAGTTACAATAAAAGTCAAGTATTGTGTACCAAGCACACATTAGAATACATGCACTAAAGCTCTCAAAATGTCACAAAGGAGAATGCCACAAAGGCGATGCAATACTCTTACTCTTTCTCTTGCCCATAAAGGTACTTATCGTTCCATACATCATGTCATGTATATCCAAGCAGAGCCACTACACCTGCGTACTAGAAATAATGCCCACAATGTGGGTCAGTACATAATTGTATTGGTGAGCGGGGTAACCTACTCGTCTAAACCAATACTAAATAGATAATGAATGCAAATAGTTATATGATGATCTTTCTACTTGAATTCTAGATTTATTTTATGGAAGAGGTATGACATGTTAAGAAAAACTGTAAAGCAGGTTAAGCATGAAAGCATTCAACTCAAGCAAATGAACAAGCAAATATATCTAACTCAAAGAAAACTATCATGCAAAGTATTATATTCAAACCGGAAGCTACGCGTGAACCTATCAAACAACATCGTAATCCAAGCCTCAATATCCATCCTCAAATCATGCTATAATCCAAGCCTTATTAATCCAATAATCGCTATGCACACTCTTGGCCGAGGCATGGTGGTCGTCGCCTTCACGAAAAGCATAAACCAAACCAAACTAAAACAAACCAAATCTTATCTATATGAAGTCATTGGCCATGCTGTCATGCCCCAGTCCCAAAATACGTAGGACTAGGACACGTAAGCATGACAGCCGCATGTATATGGCAACTCTAATATATGAAAACCATAACACATGCGTACGCTGTATAATGAATAATAATTCACAAGTAGTAAAACTATCACAAGTCACAGGGTATAATCAAAATCTCATCCACAGAAATCAATGAATAAATGAATAACCAATAACTATGTAGCTAGATCTCAATATAAAGTATCTAATGATGGTAGTCGGGTGGAACAAATCCACTACCAACTAGAATATAGAATAAACAAGATAAATACAATATAAGAATATCAACTAACAATCACGAGCTCGAAGAGAAGACCTCCTCGAAGTATACGTAGCAAGTCCGGACCTGCGCTCCTGCGAATACTCATGAACATCTACACCTGGAAAGGGACCAGGTCCTCAGAGGAACATAACAAGATACATAGAAGCATGCCATAAAGTAAATACTATAAAAACTCGAGGGTGATCTAACCAGCTAAGTAAAATGCACTTTGAAGACAACATTGGTACGTATGGGTAGGTGAAAGATATAAAGCATAGCGTCGAGCCAGAGGCTAAGTACCTGGCATTAGCTGTAAACTGGATGCCAGGAGTATATGCTGACTACATCATCGATCATGATAGCGCGCAGCTAGTAACCTCTGTCGGATATATCGACAAGCATATACGCCCATAACCGGGTAACCTGAGCCCATAATCGGGTAACGCTGATCCATAACCGGGTAACACTGAGGCTCACGGCCTCGCAGTTTACTCTAAAACTATGACAGCCAAATGTCTGTCCCATACGCCTACTAATTGTCTTCCCCGCCCAATGTCAATGTACAAGTCGCGAACACGACGTGGACATCTCATACTATAATACAAGTCGCTACAGAAATAAATAACTATGCTAAATACCGTCACACGTACTGCTCATACTGATGGCCAGTCAGTCATGAAGCACGCATCCCTACATGAACTCACTATGTGACGTGTAATGATACGTGTCAAGGCCTGGGGAGTCATACCGATAATTTTGCAACTTTAGGTGGGTCCACTAGACACTAGGTCAGACACAAGTCCTAACGTCAACGCCTTCGTTGACTGTACCCGAGTCTTTCTCGGGCGCGCATAATTATATAATCTAAAATAATAAACATGCAACTAAAATAATAACTGAATTTAAACAGTACAACAAGGCAAGGTATACTTGCCTGGCAAGAAGCTATGTAGTCCCAATAACCTTCTCCGGAAGTCGCGTAGAACCAATCCAATATACTCGGGGTCAGCGTACACAGGCACGGGAATCGGGGGTGACTGTTGTAGGTCATCTTCGACAAAGGTGACGGGTCCATGATGACGACTATGATAGTGATGATGACGAGGGTGATGATGATTAAGGTTATGATAGTGATGAAGGTTAATGGTGATAATGATTGTGCGATGATAAGATGGTGATGAGATGATGATGATGATGAGGATGATGATGTGGATGATGGTGATGACGAGGACGATGATGTGGGTGGTGGTGATGACGAGGATGATAATGGGTTGATGATGTTGATAATGGTAATAGTGTTAATGGTGATGATAATAGAGATGATAAGAGATGAGGATGATGATGATGGCAATGGTGATACTAGTGGTGATGATGATGGGTTGCCGGAGGAGCTACTGTTCCGGCCAGGCTCAGGCGGCCGAGGAAGAAAGGGAGGGGTGGTCCAGGAAGGAAGGTGATGGGTGGCCGGTGCTGACAGGGAAGAGGAGGAGGAGCTCAGGGTGTGGCGAGGCTGATGGTGTGGTGGTCGTGATGGGGGACTGACTGTGCTGTGGGTGTGGGTCGACGGGGAAGGTGACCGGTGGGAGAGGAGGAGATCGGGGAGGATGTCGGGGACGGTGAGCAGTCGTGGAGAAAGAGACGCTGGTGGTGATGGGGCTGCTCTTGCGAGGGGGGCTTGCTGGAGGTCGAGGTACAGGGAGGATGTAAAGAAGTCGGGGTGATGGCCGGGGAAGATGACGGAAGACGGCGGGGATGGGTGGTTCGTTCTCGACGGTGAAGGAGAACATGGAGGAGGGTCAACGATTCGTGCGGTGGTCGATGGCTGCCATCGTGGAGTCGAGAGCAGCGGGGTTGCGTGGTACAGGCTGCTGGCGGGGAGGTAATGGTGGTGAGCGGAGATGGAGGTCGAGGCCGGCGGGTGTCACGCCCCGAGGCGTCCCCCGAGTCGTGACCGCCGTGCGGGCCTGGGGTTGCGCCCGCACAAGGCTTTAATGATTTGCATAGCAAGCACGTATTCAGAGTACGCAGATAAATTGAAACACAGATTTGAAACATAGAAAAGTTCTCTTTATTGATAATGAACATCTATTACAAACTCTTGAACGAGTTAGCTAATATGCCGAACGGCTTACAAAGGGTTGACTCAAAATGAGATAGCAGTCCTGTACATTACATCCCTTTATAAACTCAAAATGTATAGACCTCCAGGCTGGAGGATCGCTTTGCCACGGAGCTGCATTTGTGTATGAAGAGTTGCAGCTTCGGACTTCAGAAGGCTTCGAGGCGCGGTGAAGATGCGCTAACAGCTGGACTGGATCGGGAAGACGACTTTGGCTCCTCGCTCGGTTCGCCTTAGTGCGGAGAACCTGTTTCAACGAGGGTCAGCATATCGAAACATGCTGGTGAAGGCGAGCTAGCCTGACTATACCAATCAACACGTTGTTTAGTGAAGCATGCATATTTGTGGGTTTCTATCTTGCCTTAGTTCATTTACAAGTAAGCAGCATATAGAATTTACTGAAATGAACGTGCCACCGTTAGGTGGATTTTACCTGACCGTCTGAATTACCTGTATAATACTTACCATGCCTTCCCTGAAACGAAGACACAAGTTAGTATGCAACAGGTTTAAATATACACGATGATCACTGGCATGGTTGCCATAATGGACGTAGCCGGGGACAAGGATAGCATGCTACGAGAGAACACGATTGCGCTGCAAGCTATCCGGTCCCGAACACGAAGACTACACACGAGTTCCGCCCGGATCGGATCGGTGCCAGCGCCCCAGCGACCGTCCGCAGAACCAATACCTTGTGCACAAGTTGTCCATGATCGAACACGATGAACAAGTTAACAGTCATGCATTTGAGGCAACACGATTGCAAGAACACGAGTACACGACAAGCAGTATTGCATGATTTATTTTGCATAGCCTCCTTGAACATTTATGCATATACAAGATGTGTTCTACTTAGCACGTTTTATAGAACATTTGCACGAACAAGCATACGATAAGGCAACAGTTCACAGGTTTGATTGACAAGCATAATAACCAAGCATATTTGTCTTTTATCTTGGTTTCTTTTATTATTTGGTATCGTTTGATCGGGGCAAAGGAGTGAAGCTGGAAGCAGAGCTAGCTAATCGGGTTGGTAGCCACTCACTTGGATTTTGGAAAGAAGAAGGAAAGAGGCGCTTCACGACTCCGCTCGCAAGCCGCCTACTGCTCGTTCACCTGCACACGAACAGCTCGATTAATACTTCTTTCTCTCTTTCCATTCTCGGAATAGAAGTGCAAGTCAATGAACGAAAACAATGAAACCATCGAAACCGTTCAAGGAAAACAAGCAAATCCCAAAACCAACTCAAAGCACGAAGGCAACAAGCGACACCGAAAACCGAGGCAATAAAAGATAGCAGCGGAGAGGTCCCTCCTGACTCTGCCGCTAAGCCGATCCCGGGGCGCAGTCCACTGAATATGGGAATCGATTCCGAAGAAACAAATCCATAACGAGGACGAGTTCTTAATTCAATCTATCCCGATCGAACGATACCGTCTTGTGTTTCTTAGCCGCGCTCTCCGCATCGGGAGAACGGGGCGCTACATCCTACCCAACTAATTGGAAGTTTCGTCCCGAAACTTAGGGTAGAACTTACCGTTAGGGATTATTGCGTTCAGGACGGCGATCAGGAAGGTTCGGGCAGGAATTTATAGCATGGCCTGATCGTCCACAAGCGAGGCATAATCCAAGTCTCATGCGGCAGTCTTTCTTGTCGTGTCCAGTCTTTCTACAGAACCGACACGTAATGTTCCAATGCTTTGTTTGTTGACTACCGTCGTTCCGACGCTTTGCAGCGTTGTTTCCTCTGTCGTTGCTTTGGCGTTTGTGACTGTATGTATGCACAGCGCCGGCAGGAACGTGAGGATAGTGTGGTTCGAGCGACAGGGCGTGATTCATGACTTCACGCATTGTTCCATATTGATTATTGACCACGTGCGAATAGATGGCAGGGCGTAGTCCACCTTCAAACCTTCTAGCTCGACTCGCTGCATCAGGTAAATAGGCCTTAGCGAACTTCGAGAGTCGGTTGAACTCGGCGGAGTATTCTTTAACTGTCATCCTGCCTTGCCTCAGTTGCACGAAGTCATTTTCCATTTTACGTTGTACTGGAGGCGGTATAAACTCCTCTTCGAACGCGGCACGAAAGGTCGTCCACGAGATTGCCTCCTCTCCGTGATCAAATTGGAGAGATCGTCGATGCACGTCCCACCAATCGTGTGCGTCGAGGCGGAGCTGTAGTTGCGCGCAGGCGACGCGCTTATCCTCGGGGACCTCTAGCAGAGTGAAGTGGTCTTCTATCTCGGCTAGCCAATCTAGAGCTACCACTGGGTCCTCAGTCCCGTTGAACGGGGTGTTGCAGACTTTCTTGAAATGGCCCAAGTTGAAGGCAGTCACGCCCCTCGGCCTTGGAATCTGAGGCGTCTCCACTTCAAGCACGGGCTGTTCCACCGGAGTCGTTGCTGTTGCGGCGGAATGGTTGGCAGCCAAAGTCTGAACGATCTGTTGCAGGGCATCTACCTGCTTCTGTTGGACTGAAAATCGTGCTTCTATATTGTCTTGAAACTTGAGCTGACTCTCTTCCGCTCGCTTCTCGTCCCGTTCATGGCGAGCCTCGTCCCTTTGTTGGTTTTCCCCCAACATCCGTAATATTTGCTGAACGGGATCGATGCTTGGCGTGGCTCGCTGACTCTTTAAACTTCCCGAAGTGCCCGAACTACTCCCTTGGCCTTGCGTTTCGTCCGGGACTTGCGCTGCATATTGCGCTGGATTCATTCCTTCAAAAGAAGGTAAATTACATTAGGATCATAATGTATTATGGACTTATTGCATGAACGTATCTCATTTTGGCCTAGCGAGTTCAAGAGTTCGCATAGGAATTTGATCGTTAAAGGAACTTTTCTAGCACGAAGTCTAAGGAACTTTGAATCTGTGCTCTGATACCACTATGTCACGCCCTGAGGCGTCCCCCGAGTCGTGACCGCCGTGCGGGCCTGGGGTTGCGCCCGCACAAGGCTTTAATGATTTGCATAGCAAGCACGTATTCAGAGTACGCAGATAAATTGAAACACAGATTTGAAACATAGAAAAGTTCTCTTTATTGATAATGAACATCTATTACAAACTCTTGAACGAGTTAGCTAATATGCCGAAAGGCTTACAAAGGGTTGACTCAAAATGAGATAGCAGTCCTGTACATTACATCCCTTTATAAACTTAAAATGTATAGACCTCCAGGCTGGAGGATCGCTTTGCCACGGAGCTGCATTTGTGTATGAAGAGTTGCAGCTTCGGACTTCAGAAGGCTTCGAGGCGCGGTAAAGATGCGCTAACAGCTGGACTGGATCGGGAAGACGACTTCGGCTCCTCGCTCGGTTTGCCTTAGTGCGGAGAACCTGTTTCAACGAGGGTCAGCATATCGAAACATGCTGGTGAAGGCGAGCTAGCCTGACTATACCAATCAACACGTTGTTTAGTGAAGCATGCATATTTGTGGGTTTCTATCTTGCCTTAGTTCATTTACAAGTAAGCAGCATATAGAATTTACTGAAATGAACGTGCCACCGTTAGGTGGATTTTACCTGACCGTCTGAATTACCTGTATAATACTTACCATGCCTTCCCTGAAACGAAGACACAAGTTAGTATGCAACAGGTTTAAATATACACGATGATCACTGGCATGGTTGCCATAATGGACGTAGCCGGGGACAAGGATAGCATGCTACGAGAGAACACGATTGCGCTGCAAGCTATCCGGTCCCGAACACGAAGACTACACACGAGTTCCGCCCGGATCGGATCGGTGCCAGTGCCCCAGCGACCGTCCGCAGAACCAATACCTTGTGCACAAGTTGTCCATGATCGAACACGATGAACAAGTTAACAGTCATGCATTTGAGGCAACACGATTGCAAGAACACGAGTACACGACAAGCAGTATTGCATGATTTATTTTGCATAGCCTCCTTGAACATTTATGCATATACAAGATGTGTTCTACTTAGCACGTTTTATAGAACATTTGCACGAACAAGCATACGATAAGGCAACAGTTCACAGGTTTGATTGACAAGCATAATAACCAAGCATATTTGTCTTTTATCTTGGTTTCTTTTATTATTTGGTATCGTTTGATCGAGGCAAAGGAGTGAAGCTGGAAGCAGAGCTAGCTAATCGGGTTGGTAGCCACTCACTTGGATTTTGGAAAGAAGAAGGAAAGAGGCGCTTCACGACTCCGCTCGCAAGCCGCCTACTGCTCGTTCACCTGCACACGAACAGCTCAATTAATACTTCTTCCTCTCTTTCCATTCTCGGAATAGAAGTGCAAGTCAATGAACGAAAACAATGAAACCATCGAAATCGTTCAAGGAAAACAAGCAAATACCAAAACCAACTCAAAGCACGAAGGCAACAAGCGACACCGAAAACCGAGGCAATAAAAGATAGCAGCGGAGAGGTCCCTCCTGACTCTGCCGCTAAGCCGATCCCGGGGCGCAGTCCACTGAATATGGGAATCGATTCCGAAGAAACAAATCCATAACGAGGACGAGTTCTTAATTCAATCTATCCCGATCGAACGATACCGTCTTGTGTTTCTTAGCCGCGCTCTCCGCATCGGGAGAACGGGGCGCTACAGCGGGTGCTCCGGGCTCCTATGCAGGGAAGAGGAGGAAGAATAAGGGGGTGAGGTCGGCCACTCTGGCGGGGCTGGCGGTTCCGGCGAGGCCGTCAGGGAAGAAGGGGTTGAGGTTGAAGAATATGTACATGAGTTTTGGGGGAGGGGTAGGCTGGATGTATATGTGTTTTGGTGAAAAGGAAAAATAATGAGAGGAAAGGAAAAGTTATATATATTTATACATGTGGAATTTTTGGGTTTGACCTAAAGGGATTGGGCTTGGTCAACATCCAACTTGGGATGGGCCTTGGCTTGGCATGGGGTATTTGAAGGGCTATAAATTATATTGTTTAAATACAAGGGCTAGGTTTAAACGAGGGAGCGATGTTGCATGTTTGCACACTTCAAAAATTATAGGAAAAATTTATGTGAAGGGAAAAATGAGTTTCTTCATGTATTATCCAATGGTGTGGACTCCTTATTGCATTTTTGCATAAAAGTGTCCAACAATTGGAAAATTGCGCAAAGATGGAAATTAGATTAAATTAATTAAAATTAGTGCGCAAGATGTTCTTGAATTAATTGGAAGTACATGGGGATAAAATTAGGTGGGACACAAGTATCATGTACATAGAGGGCTCAGAGTAGAATATTTTCATTAATTTGGGTTGTACAAAATGGTCAAGATTGTGTCTCCAATTTTGATTGGAATGCACAAGGGTACAAGGTCGTATTTTATTTAGAATTAAGAAATAATGTCCACAACATTTATTGTATGACTAAAATGTATCACAAGAGAGCATAATTATAAGTTATACTGAGGTTAGAATAGAAGGCGGTCATGTCTAGGGCAAGAGTGTGAAATTTATAGGAAGGCAATGGCTAGTGTAGTGCTCCAATTATCGAAGCAACGGTAAGGTGCGCTAAGTGATATAAATATTACATATTTAAATAAAATAAAATGTTCTAATTCTAATTGGGTTCAAACTAGCCCTACTTTCTCTTTCTAAGCCAAGTAGCCCTAATTTTGGGTGAGGGGGTTTACAATCTACCCAACTTAAAATAATTTTGTCCTCGAAATTAAAATAGGGTAGGATTTATCTATCTAATCTCACTTGGTCACTGTCTAAAAGAATTCACCTCAAGTTTAACAATGCAGTTTCTACCCAACTTAGAATTTATCCATCTATCATCTAAGGCTATACATCTAAGAAAGCTATTTCTCAAATTATTTAATCTTGTTATTCAATCCTCAAAAGTTTTAACACCAAATATATCATATATGATATGCCCTTAATTACCAAAGATGGTCATCAAATAATGTGGTTGGCCTATAGGGTATATTAGTACTCTCTATATATCAAACTTATACCAAGTAGGAGGTTCGTCTTTCCGAAATAAGGAAAGATAAAAAACAATAATAAAGAGTTCAAGGGGGAGGTAATAGAATATATGTATGGGGATCAAGACGTTTAAAGAATTCAAATGGGAATTATCAAGGCAGTTGTGGATTGAAATCCTATTTGGTAATTTCTTATTCGTATGCTCGTATCCGTATAGTTTGTAATCGATACGATATGCTCATACATGTCTAGGGGTACATATATTCGTCTACTAGTCGACTATATATCTCATTCCACATAAAGTAGTCATGCGATGAGCGAATCAAGCGCACTATGGCTAGCTAGACCATAATATACTGATTCTGAGTAGATAATTGTATTAGTATGATTGATCAGGCCCCAATAACACATTGTCATGAACAAGCTCGATAAAGGATAAGCTTATAAAACTAGGCTATAATAGCGGCATAAGTCAAGGCAGTACGGAAAATATAAGTACGCTAGATTATGATGAGAGAAGGTAAAAATATAATTCAAGTTTATAAGAAAATAAGACGCTACAATCTCTACAGTTATCATTTTAACTCCTTGTCTAAGTCGCTAGTCGACCAAATAGGGGTATGGAATTCTAAGTTCTACAGTTTAGATAAACAATAACTTCTTATGCTAGCATATAGTTAATGTCATTCAGTTATACTTCATCAATGGGTCAAGAGGACTATGTGTTACTAGGTTGTGAGGCATACTACCCAACTTAAAATAATAACTATTATTGTGACAGTCTTAAGGGAAATCTACAAAATAATCTTTTTCTTATAAATAATGTATGAACTCTTATTGGGGTATATGCAGAAAAGATCTTGGTACTTATTAGGGTCTCCTATTGCATTATATAGGTAATGGTCACCTTAAGTCTTAATCATAGTGCTTATAGAATAAGTGTCAATAGTAAGAATGGAAGAGTTACTGGCCTTCAAGGGAAAAGAGAAATATAACTCGTATCGAGGTGTGGTACAAGTTACACGATTTAAAATTAAGGGATAATCATTAGGTCATAATCTACAAGAATAACTTAAACTATCAAGTTCCAACTACCAATCACATAATTCAAAATTCAAGAGTAACAACTATAATCCTAGCAAATTATATATCCTAACATGAAATAAAATCACTTGGCCTACAGTCAGAAAGGTTAGGTAGCACGAATTGAAAGATGAAGAATAGAAGAACACAATTAGTCGTCGCATAAATCGCGAGTGCTAAGTTTTCAGAGGAACAAGATATGAAGTTAGAAATAGAGGAACTCTAGATAATATTATGGTTTTCTAAGGGGAAGGTGGTAGCTAATCTCTGTGTTCGAGGTATGATCAAGGGAAATATTAGTTTATTTCTCTTGGCTTCCTAAGGTATTGTTCGGCTACTATAAGACGAGAAGCTAAAGTTATAGTTCTCTAGTACTATCTCACCATGAAAAGCTAGGCTTAGTCCTAATATTTAACCTTGGATTTCTATTGGTTCCTCAATACTAGGGTCAAACACTATGGTCAAATTCCAAACTAATCCTAGTAGCGTCTATACTACTCTCAAGTCATTCATAAACATATCAAGGGATAATGGTAAATCAACCTATAGGTAAGGGATGCTAGGGTTTATTAGGTACTAAGGAATGCTAGGGTTCATTAAGTATTCTAACTCAGTGATGTGTCATTATCCTAGTTGTACTCTTAATAGGAAGGTTACCCTACTTATTATCTAACAACAGGGACCTCTATATTCTAGGAGAAGGCTATACTCAAGGAACTATTAGGGAAGCACATGAATCAAGTAGGATGCAACTATTCAAATAGAACAGATTGGAAGGAAGGTAAATCAAAGTCAATTATGGATGAGATCCTATACTCTATTCCTAGGTGCAGGCTTGCTCGATATAGTAACGTAACCGATATAATATGCTCTCGACCTACATGGGCCACCACTAAAAATATGTCACGCCCCAGTCCCAAAATACGTAGGACTAGGACACGTAAGCATGCCAGCCGCATGTATATGACAACTCTAATATATGAAAACCATAACACATGCGTACGCTGTATAATGAATAATAATTCACAAGTGGTAAAAATATCACAAGTCACAGGGTATAATCTAAATCTCATCCACAGAAATCAATGAATAAATGAATAACCAATAACTATGTAGATAGATCTCAATATAAAGTATCTAATGATGGTAGTCGGGTGGAAACAAATCCACTACCAACTAGAATATAGAATAAACAAGATAAATATAATATAAGAATATCAACTAATAATCACGGGCTCGAAGAGAAGACCTCCTCAAAGTATACGTAGCAAGTCCGGATCTGCACTCCTGCGAATACTCATGAACGTCTACACCTGGAAAGGGACCAGGTCCTCAGAGGGACATAACAAGATACATAGAAGCATGACATAAAGTAAATACTGTAAAAACTCGAGGGTGATCTAACCAGCTAAGTGAAATGCACTTTGAAGACAACCTTGGTACGTATGGGTAGGTGAAAGGTATAAAGCATAACGTCGAGCTAGAGGCTAAGTACATGGCATTAGCTGTAAACTAGATGACAGGAGTATATGCTGACTACATCACCGATCATGATAGCGCGCAGCTAGTAACCTCTGTCGGATGTATCGACAAGCATATACGCCCATAATCGGGTAACCTGAGCCCATAACCGGATAATACTGACCCATAACCAGGTAACACTGAGGCTCACAGCCCCGCAGTTTACTCTGAAACTACGACAGCCAAATGTCTATCCCATACGCCTACTAATTGTCTTCCCCGCCCAATGTCAATGTACAAGTCACAAACACGACATGGACATCTTATACTATAATGCAAGTCACTACAGAAATAAACAACTAAGCTAAATGCCGTCACACGTACTGCTCATACTAATGGCCAGTCAGTCATGAAGTACGCGTCCCTACATGAACTTACTCTGTGACGTGTAATGATACGTGTCAAGGTCTGAGGAGTCATACCGATAACTCCGCAACTTTAGGTGGGTCCACTAGACACTAGGTCAGACACAAGTCCTAACGTCAACGCCTTCGTTGACTGCACCTGAGTCTTTCTCGGACGCGCACAATTATAATCTAAAATAATAAATATGCAACTAAAATAATAACTGAATTTAAACAGTACAATAAGGCAAGGTATACTTGCCTAGAAAGAAGCTATGTAGTCCCAATAACCTGCTCCGGGAGTTGCGTAGAACCAATCCGATATACTCGGGGTCAGCGTACACAGGTACGAGAATCGGGGGTGACTGCTGCAGGTCATCTTCGATGAAGGTGACGGGTCCATGATGACGACGATGATAGTGATGATAACGAGGGTGATGATAATTAAGGTTATGATAGCGATGAAGGTTAAAGGTGATAATGATTGTGCGATGATGATATAGGGATGAGATGATGATGATGACGAAGATGATAATGGGGATAATGGTGATGACAAGGATGATGATGTGGATGATGGTGATGACGAAGACGATGATGTGGGTGGTGGTGATGACGAGGATGATAATGGGTTGATGATGTTGATAATGGTAATAGTATTAATGGTGATGATAATGGAGATAATGAAGAGATAAGGATGATGATGATGGCAATGGTGATACTGGTGGTGATGATAATGGGTTGCCGAAGGAGCTACTATTCCAGCCAGGCTCAGGCGGCCGAGGAGGACAGGGAGGGGTGGTCCAGGGAGGAAGGTGATGGGTAGCCGGTGCTGACAGGAAAGAGGAGGAGGAGCTCAGGGTGTGGCAAGGCTGATGGTGTGGTGGTCGTGATGGGGGACTGACTGTGCTGTGGGTGTGGGTCGACGGGGAAGGTGACCGGTGGGAGAGGAGGAGATCGAGGAGGATGTCGGGGACGGTGAGCAGTCATGGACAAGGAGACGCTGGTGGTGATGGGGCTGCTCCGGCGAGGGGGAGCTTGCTGGAGGTCGAGGTACATAGAGGATGTAAAGAAGTTGGGGTAATGGCCAGGGAAGATGACGGAAGACGGCGGGGATGGGTGGTTCGTTCTCGGCGGGGAAGGAGAACATGGAGGAGGGTCGACGAGTCGTGCGGCGGTCGATGGCTGCCGTCGTGGAGTCGAGAGCAGCGGGGTCGCATGGTGTAGGCTACTGGCGGGGAGGTGATGGTGGTGAGCGAAGATGGAGGTCGAGGCCGGCGGGTGCTCCAGGCTCCTCCGTAGGGAAGAGAAGGAAGAAGAAGGGGGTGAGGTAAGGTCGGCCACTTTGGCGGGGCTGGCGGTTCCGACGAGGCCGTCAGGGAAGAAGGGGTTGAGGTTGAAGAAGATGTACAGGAGTTTTGAGGGAGGGGTCGGCTGGATGTATATGTGTTTTGGTGAAAAGGAAAAATAATGAGAGGAAAAGAAAAGTTATGTATATTTATACATGTGGAATTTTTGGGTTTGACCTAAAGGTATTGGGCTTGGTCAACATACAACTTGGGATGGGCCTTGGCTTGCATGGGGTGTTTGAAGGGCTATAAATTATATTGTTTAAATCAAGGGCTAGGTTTAAACGAGGGGGCGATGTTGCATGTTTGCACACTCCAAAAATTGTAGGAAAAATTCATGTGAAGAAAAAAATGAGTTTCTTCATGTATTATCCAATGGTGTGGACTCCTTATTGCATTTTTGCATAAAAGTGCCCAATAATTGGAAAATTACGCAAAGATGGAAATTAGATTAAATTAATTAAAATTAGTGCGCAAGATGTTCTTGAATTAATTGGAAGTACATGAGAATAAAATTAGGTGGGACACAAGTGTCATGGACATAGAGGGCTCAGAGTAGAATATTATCATTAATTTGGTTGCACAAAACGGTCAAGATTGTGTCTCCAATTTTGATTGGAACGCACAAGGGTACAAGGTCGTATTTTATTTAGAATTAAGAAATAACGTCCGCGACGTTTATTGTGCGACTAAAATATAGCACAAGAGAGCATAATTATAAGTTACACTGAGGTCAGAATAGAAGGCGATCATGTCAAGGGCAAGAGTGTAAAATTTGTAGGAAGACAATGGCTAGTGTAGTGCTCCAATTATCGAAGCAACGATAAGGTGAGCTAAGTGATATAAATATTACATAATTAAATAAAATAAAATGTTCTAATTCTAATTGGGTTCAAACTAGCCCTAGTTTCTTTTTCTAAGCCAAGTAGCCCTAATTTTGTGTGAGGGAGTTCACATATGCCATAAAGGAATAATCAATTGCAGTTCTACCCGATCCAGCGTTGAGTAGCTAGCCTGCCTGGTCGTATCGAACTATCGGCACCGCGCCCAAGGCACGTTACCATTTGTTTACTCCATGGCCAAACAGTCTCGGTGCTCCAAAGCATATCCTGTTTGAGGAAACCAAACCCTGTGCGCAATAGGTTGTTCATGACCAATACAAACACCAAGTAGGTATGATGAGAGAATTGAGCCTTCTTGTCCCACCAAATGATACTCGTCTCAATCCAACCAATTATCCATAACCATTATCCAATTTATATCCCAAGGCACCATCTCAAGTTATCCCTATAGGCACTATGTCACTTCTCAACACAGTGTTCCAATTGGTGCAATACCCCTCGCTCCAAAAACTTTATGGCACAATGCTCCAACAGTGGCAAAATGCCCTCTGCGATACAGTTGTCTAGTTTTGAAACACAACTACACGATTTGCTTGACAAAGCGTCTAACATGATACTCGTGTGCAACGCACGCTCACTAGCTCACTCGAAGTGCCTCAATGTTCCAGCCAAGATGATCCACTCAAGCTCCAGCTGCCCAAACATAAATCCAACTCAAGCCACAAGTCATATCCACCCAAATGGTACACACTCTATGTATTTTATAGTAAAGTAATTCCAATATTCTAGTTCCAAGTGTTCAAACTATTTCTTGTATTCTATATTATTAGGCATGCAGGACTAGAGGAGAAAGGACAGAGCCTACTCACCAATTCTGAATTCGCTAAGCACCCTGCCTTGCCGATACGGTCGATCCCTTGAATACGTGGTCCGATACAAAGCATGATCTACTCAATTTGTATAACCATGTGAGCAGGCCATGCTCTCCAAATCATCCGACCGATCAGACTAAGGAATACGACATTATCGCTTAAATCCCGCTATCCCAATATTGCTCTGAAGGAGCACCTGATTCTATTGAACCCGCACGCGATCTGCACATAAAATCAGCTCAAATCAATACTTTATTCCAAACCCAATAAATCAAAATATAACCATCTATTGCCATATTTAAAACTGGCTCAACGTAATACACCGCGCAGTTTTGGGACATTACAGTTGTTGCCTCCCTTGAAGACGCAGTTATGGCCTCTGCTGCCCGTACTGCTGATTCTTTTGCTGGTTGTATATACGTGTTTGCATCTACAATAGACGCTGAGCCAATGACCTGATTGCCAATGCCGGCCCTTTATACTGAGCTGCCCCCACAACTGGTAATGTTAATCGCTGTGCCAGTCCTTCAATCCTCTGCATTATCGGACAATTGGCAATCCGATGATCTGGACTACCATATCGCAGACACAAATCTTATTTTGCCATATACACATCTCATGTATGGCCTCCCTTGCTACAGTACGTAAATCTGAGTGGGGCTTCCAATCACTGTGCTGCTGCCTCGGCTGATTTGACCTAACTGGTGCTGTTATTACTGATGCTACTGGCCTTCTTGGCACTATGTCATGAATACAAATACCAGAAGATGGTACATACGTCAACTGTACTGGTCCTTCTCCTCCGCTCTGTGCATGAGACCTCTTCTGGCCTCCCGTCCTTGAAGCTAACCTTTGCATTGTCAGCTCATATCGCCTAGATGTGATCAATACTTCATCAAAAGTTTGGTAGTTATGGACCTCTACCAGTTGTTGAATTTCCAAGTGAAGTCCGTACTAGAACCTTATCGCCCACTACGGTTCTGTTGCTACCATCATCGGAGTAAAACTGCTAAGCCGGCAGAACTCTGTCGCGTAGCCATCCACTGTCCTTCCTGACTGCTTGAGGTTAATGAACCTCTGTTGTAGCTCATATTATGCTAGCACTCCAAAATACTTAATGCTGAAATGGGACCTGAAGTTATCCCATGAGATATGTTGTCTTAACCCAAGTTCTTCTACTACCCACCAATCTCTAGCAAGGTCTTGGAGCTATAATCAGACCTGGTCGACTTGTTCCTTAGCTGGAACCTTTGTTGCTGTCAGTATCGTCTCAATGCTCTGCAACCAAGTTTCTGCGATAATGGCATCCTTCTAGCCATCAAATTACTTGGGGTTGAGATGACAAAATCTCACCGATGCCCCTGAGTCTGTTCTAACACTCCTTTCCAAGGCCATCTATAATCCTTGATTCAACAAGATATTCTGCTTTTGCTGCTGAAGCTGTTGATATTGTTGTGTTGCCATCATTTCTCGTATAATCTCCAACAATACCGGTGTATCAAGTATTGGATTTGGGGTTTGGGTCTGAATGATTGGTGTCACGTCCCAGAACCAGAATACTGGAGAGCGGATATCACTACCACATCCTAAAATAGGGGTATTTTTATTATTTTAATTATTATAAGTATTGTGTGTATTTATTTTAAATAATTGCATGATATGTGTATAGATATATATTATATATATAGTGTTCCTTAAATGCATGAGCTAGTAGACTATACCTAGAAGCCGACTAGATGAACCCATGACCAAATTATAGGGTTATGGATTTTAATTAGCATTTTCGGGATTTAATTATTGAGGTTGTAATTTATTATTGTGATTTTATTTAATTGTTGTGCCTTACCGTTGCTTCGATATTTGGAGCGCTACCCTATCTTTTAATTTCCAACAAATTTTACACCCTTGTCCTAGACGTGGCCGTCTTCCATTCTGACCTTTGTGTAACTCATAAATATGCTATATTGTGCTTTATTTTAGTCGCATATTATTCATTACGGACGTTTATTTTTAAATTCAAATAAATTAAACTTTGTATCTTTGTGCGTTCCAATCAAAATTGGAGACACAATCTCGACCCGTTTTGTGCAACCCAAATTATGATAATATTCTATTTTGAGTCTTCTACGTCCATGACACTTGTGTCCCACTTAATTTTAGCCCCATGTACTTCCAATTAATTTTAGAACATCATTTACATTTATTTTAATTAAATTGGTGTAAGGACCCAACTTGACCCAAAACTACACCCAACACCAAACCCAAAACCCCATTCACACCCTCAAGACTCATACTAAATACCACACACCATTTTTAGCCACTACATCATACCAAACATGGTGTTTCCCCTCATTAAATCCAAAAACCCACTTTCGGTGTAATTTTCCAATTGATGAGGACTTTTATGCAAAAATACAATGATGTGTCACCATCCTATTGGTCAAGCACATGAAGAAATTACCTCCTCCCTTTGACCGTTCAACTCTCTCTCCCTCTCTCCTCCTTTTGGTTTGACATTTTCCTTTATGTTTAATCTAGGCCATCCATTTAAAATAGAGGCATCCTTACCACACACACCATTATATATATAATTCCTCAACCCTAAACCTTTTTCTAATGCCAACCCCATCCTAAGGTATACTTGGCCGGCCCTAATCCCTAGGATGTCACCATCAACCTCTTCTTCCACATGCAAAACTTCTCCATCATATAATTTATATCACCATTACCATCCTCCTTCTTCTCTACATAAACCCTAAACTATTTTTCCATCACCCTTACCCTCCTCTTCCCCGGCCAACTCCGGCCATTCCCCACAGCCGGGCATTAAGCCACCCGACCTCCTTCTCGTCCTCCATCATCTTCTTTCCGAGCCAACGTCCCCGGTCAATAGCAACAGCCTCCCATCTTCGGTGAACTTCCCCGACAGCCTAGATCTCCATAAGACCCCGAGTCCCCGTTCACCCGACGAGCCCCGGCCAGACAACGCTACCCATGTCGACTTCTCCTCCACCCGACAGCACCGGTCATCACCGCCAACCCACTGCTGTCATCATCCCATCTTCCCGCCGAGCCAGATGACCCGACGTTCTCCTCATCCCTTCTCGCAGACCCGACCTCGCCTGATCCTCGACTCCCCGCACCACCATGCCTCACCCTCCTTGATGACTCTCATCCTCCTCGCCTGAACCACCTCTCCGTCGACCACAGTGGCCAAATAGCCGACTGCACCACCCTCTCCCTCTTTTCTCCGATCTTCTCCACGACACAACCCCGTTGTTCTCCCCCGCTGAACCCCGCCTGAACGACAACAAAACCGCCTACAACCCGACCACCCATCTCCACCCATCTCCTTCCGTCGACGCCTGAAACCCGACCACCCATCCATCGTTCTCCTCGCCTGAGCCGTCGGAGTCCAGCAACAAGCCTCGACCCTGTTCATCATCATCTTCATCATCACCTTCATCATCATCATCACCAATCATCATCATCATCATCATCAACATCATCATCATCACCTTCATCATCATCATCATCATCACCATCATCATCACCTTCATCATCAACATCGTCGTCACCATCGTCATCATCAACCCCGTACGTACCCTCCAAGGTTTGTACCTGTCCCCTCTTCCTTCATGATTTTATGTGTGTGCATGTGTGAATAGTGTTAGGGATTAATATTGCTTCATGACAGGTTTAGTTGGATGTGATTTCAGACCCGTGTCGGTGAAATCAATAACTCGTGTGTGTATACGTATGCGTATGAGTATTATAATTAATTGATATATATATATATATATATATATATATATGGATGTATTTATATAAGTAATTATATGCTAGTAATATGTATGACTGTATATATATACTATATGACCCTAGTATAATTACGGATATCCCGTATTTACATTGACCATGTGACCCTGAATATTATGAGTTGACCGCCTTGTGTACAATGACGTACTGGCTAGACGTGTTAGTGAGTTGACTGTCTGATTTTGTACAACAATTGAAGACGTAACACCCGTGCAGTTAGACGCACATTTGACCCTGCTAGTTGACCAGTGTCATACTTAGCGTAGCCCTTGAGTTCAGTATATTTATGTTGATTGTGTGTTAGTGTATCAACTGATGCTATATTATATTATATGATATGTCTATAGGACTGTTGGATTATTTAGACAAGACTTCGAAAATAGGACATTGATTCATATCAGCTGAGAACCACAGTCAAGTATATTCTCTGACAGTTTTGATTATGTTGATTACCTCTATAATTCTAGTTGTATAGCGTACATAATTCTGGCACTATGTATACACGAGTTAGCATCATCGAGACCTATCACGAGGAGTCTTGATTGGAATCCATCGTGCTAGCTGGGGAAACGGGGAAATATTAGTAGATTATGTGATCATACCCAACTCTACATGAATCATAGCTCACCCACACCTCACGTCGGTGCAGCCTGACCATTACATACCTCATACCTGTTATGTATGATTAGCCTGACTATTGCTTACATCATAGCTATCCGGATGGTTAGTCTGGCCTTACATGAATTATAGCTAGTCATACATAGAAAGCCTGATCAGTCCCAAGTCGATTACATGATATGCTGATGTTTTACCCACTTAGCTAGATAGTCTATACATGTATCTCTAGTCTTGATCTAGTATTTCTCCATATTCTAGTTATTGTTCTAACATTCACTTATATTCTAGTTTATTATTCTAACATGCACTTGTATTCCTGTTCATTGCTAGTTGTACCATTGATGATGACATATGCTCCAGTATTTTTTATTTCCAGTATTTTATTATCTCTAGTATTTCTTATTTCTAGTATCTATATCCATCTTATATTTTTTTATACTGTATTATAGTTTTTGTTAATATACATGGAACTGTTGTTAGTGCTTGTACTTTGCTCCAATCCTGACTAGATATTTTTTCCAGACCGCGACTTAGAGGACTTATTTCCGGCATACTTTGAGACTTGGATGTTATTGTTTGCAGGTTAGATTATTTTTGTTGTTTAGACTTGTGTTGTATTTCGTTTATTTTTTTCGATATCTCATCGTGCTTTAGTTATATGATTGAGTATTTTCAGATTATATTGTGATATCTGTGTCTCCTTATGGAGTTGGATATTCGTGTGAGATTGATTAGATAGTATTGTGACCTAGACAACGTTCTACCGTTGATGCTGTGGCATAGGCTGGACGTACCCACGTACTCGTGCTCCTAAATTCCGGGTACGGGTCATGACACATTTTTTGTAGCGGCCCATGCAGGTCAGACTTCGCAAGTTGTGCGATATCGTGGTAGTGCGACATCTTAGTTGTACTACTGCGTGCCTACGATAGGATATAGGACATATGATACTATGATGAGAGAGGATACTCAATCATAATTTTTTGAGAGATTCCTGGGACGACCCTTGAGAATCTTATTATAATTTTTAATTTAAATCTTTTTCCCTTGTTCCCGTCCGTTCTCACTTGTTGTTATTGAATTTGATTCTCATTGATCAGTTGTTAAATTTAATTCTTGGTATCGTTATTGAGTTTGATTTCATATCGAGATAAATTTTATGGACTAAATTTACGGTATCATCTGATGACATATGTTGATAAGGACAGTGAGAAAGGTAAAATATCTACTTCAGTTATGAAGCCTAGAGTTTATCGCAGCTACATTAGCTGTCGTGGCAGAAACGTAGAAACCTAAATTCGGATGTACATATCTTAGTTATGAATTTAGAGTTTCTCGCAGCCATACCGGTTGGCGTGGCGAGGATTCTAGATGACATGATTATAGAATTGTATACCTTAGTTATGGAACCTATCGTTTATCGCAACTATGCTTACTAGCGAGGCGAGGATTCTGAGTGTCATAATTTTGGATAAACGTGTATGATTATCAGGTTGTATCTTAAATTGGTTCTTAAAGTATCATCTCAATACTTATCCACTTCTGTTATTATATGACCTTGTTCCATCATTTCCTTTGCTAGCAGTAAAGATACCTTCAGTTCCTTAGTCCAGTTCCTTTTTGAGCTTTATTTCTTTAAGGATCCCTGTTAGTGTGATAATTGGTGACTTGTAATTAAAACACATATCCAAGGTTTGGGGCGCTGTTTGTTGGACGCATAGATCTAGATTTTTCATGTTTTTATAGCCCTCATCTCGATAAACATTTATCCCTTAATAGAGTTCGTAGGATTTAGCCATCTTTACTTCTACCTTATAACTCATCCTCAAACTACAACACATATCCTGTTGATTTTGTTCCTACTGATGCTGAACCACCACAAACCTTAGAATCTATCCTCACCCTGTTGCATGATCGCTTCCACAAAGAAAACGAACGCTATCGTATTTTTGATCACCGCCAAACTCTTCAGACTCAAGCCCTTGGCAGCACTGTAAAACCCCTAATTTTAAAAACCGTATTAGTTATTTATTTAATTATTTAATTTATTTATAGTATTATTAGTTAATTAGAAGATATAGAATTTATTTAATTTTTATTTCTAGGTAAATATGCATTAGAGGTTTTACGGAGCAACTATTATTTTACCTTAATTTATCTTATGTAGGAGACCTTGTGGACGGTTGATAGATTAATTGTATGCACTAATATAATTTTCTAGAAGTTTATGTATATATATATATATATATATATATATATATATATATATATATATATATATATACAAGTATTTTATTTAAAGAATAAAAAGAATAAAAGAAAAGAAAGAAAAAGGAATAAAAATAAACCCTAAACCCCTTAATAACCAAACCCTAAACCCACTTAGAAAGTCCCAAATCCGGCCTGCTAGAGGAAACCAACAGCAGCTGCAGCGGCTTACACCCTCACCCAAACGTAAGCCGACCCCCCCCCTCTCTAACCTTCTCCTATGTATATATATAACCTATAAACTCTAAACCCTAACCCTAAAACCTCTACTCCACGACCTAGACCCTGAGCGCCGCCGACCTTTCCGCCGGAGAGACCGCTGTCGCCGACCGAAAACCGCTCATCACCGTCCGCGACCGCTAGCACGCCTGCAGAAATCCACAGCAGCGAAGCCCTGTTCACGCGTAGATTTTTGATCCATTGCTCGACCAAAACGATACCCCGTATTCACCGGTATGTTCATGACCTATCCCTCTTCCAATACTGTGTATTAGTTTTCTCCGATCAGCTCGTAAACCTAGGTGAAAATTGAGACAAAGTTGGAGAAAAACGACAACTTTTAATTCCAAAAAAACTGTTACAACCATCAATGTTTACGAACTCGTATCTCCCACCACAGAGATCCAAACATAGATTTTCTTCTTGCTATGTGAAGACCACCTAACCTAGATTATTTCCTGTAAATTATAATATTTTATTTGATGCTGTATGCAAAATTAAACTGAGTTAAAAATTACGAAAAACCTGTTTTTGAAACCTTCAAAAATTGTGATACGGAGCGCGCCCCGCCAAACGGGACCGCCCCGTCATATATCAATTATACTGAAAGCCGCGTATGGTATGTCCAGACGTGTGAGCTTTCGCGAAAACTGATTCGAAAGCGTGTGCGCGTCAGAATCAGCCTGTATCCGTAAAAAGTCCCCCGTATCGTGACTTTTGTAAAACTTTGCACCATTTATTGTACGCACGTCAGAATACAACAAAACTTATTCCATTGGACTCGTGGTATCGCGTTGGTCCTGTGACCCAATTTTTATGCAATTCTGAGATAGTTGACCAAGTCGCCTATTTGCGGGCTCCACGGTTGACTTTTTGGGCGAAATTGTGTTCGGCTCACCGGAATCAAAAATTGGATATACCGTTGAGATATTTAGAGTTTATTTGAACTATAATTTGTCCCATTTAGAGGCCTTTACCCTTGGCACGCTTTTCGGTGCCAAGTGGGCCGCATGTGGACCCCGCTTTGACCCAAAATTATTGTTTTGTCCCTGTGTCCAAATTGGACGAAAGGATAGTATTTTTTAGCTATTTCGCTGATTCTAGAAATGTTGGTGATGTCTATTTCAGCATCCGAAGACGTTTATTCGGAGGCCTTAGTTCCTGATCCCGTATCCCTGACATCTGGACGTTTACTCTATACAGATTTCTTACTAGACAAGTATACCTTGCCATTGTACTGTGATTTATATTCCATATGTTGCAGGCATCTTATTTCTATTTATTTAGTTTATATATTTTAAACTGCTATATAAACTGCACGTCCAAGGAAACTTGGGTGCAACGACGGTGACGTCGTATTCTGTTTTTATTATGTATATGCATATGGACCTACTTTATGAGACCACCCCATTATCATGAGATATTTTTATGTTTCATTGGCCATGACACTGTTCTTACACGAGTGTGAGTCACATATAGGACACGGACTTACATACTCGACTGGCCACTGGTACGTATAGGTCGTGCGACGGATATGGATAATTGTTGTTAGAAACTTTGCATGCTAGTAGACCTGGCAGTTATTAGAGGTATCATCGTGTCATGGATGTGACATGCTTAGAGCATGGGGTGGGGAGAACAATAAGTAAGGCATTTGGGCTACTTTGCACTTTTCTTTTGTAACATGTATGCTCCGTCGGAGATGCGCAGTCATGATGACCACTATATATTATATATTATCAGGCGACCTCTGTCGTTCAAAAGACGACATACTTTGTAGACCCCTGGATATCCAAGAGAATCATGACAATCCCATTTTAGCCAGATAGCCCACTTGTTGGAAAGTTGTTCTCAAACTGCATTCACATAGATGGTTAGGCGACCCCATTGGATGTTTATTTTCAGTACTTCATTGGCATGTTTATATGTATCTTGTTATGTCCTTCTGAGGACCTGGTCCCTTTTCAGATATAGACGGGCAGGAGTATGGACCTGGACCTGACGCTTCATACCAGACTGGGGAGGTCTTACCTTCATAGTATCTTTGATTCATCGCAGCTGATGGAGTTTAGTTGCTATTTCTTTTATAGACATTTATCTTATCTTAGAGTTTGATCTCTTCTGTCATTTAGTATATTTTAGTATAGTCGATTTGCAGTGGATTTGTTTCCATCCGACTATCATACTTTGATACTTCATCTTTGAGATTCAGTTATTTATTTTCTATTTATTTATTTGTGCTGTGGATGAGATATAGATTGCGTGTGACTTGTTGACAGTATATTACCACTGGTGGATTTGATATTCATGTACAGCGTACATGTGTGTATGGTTTCCATATATTGGAGTTTATATACATACGGCTGGCGTGTTACGTATTCCTAATCCTACGTATTTTGGGATTGGGGCGTGATATATTTTTAGTGGTGGCCCATGCAGGTCTAAAATATATTGTCTCGGTTATGTTACTGTACCAAGCAAGCCTGCATATAGGAATAGAGTATAGGATCTCATCCAAGCTTGACTAAAACTTATCTTCCCTTTCAACTATCCTATTTAAATGATTGCATCATGTTTGATTCATGTACGTCTTCTAATCATTTCGTCCACACCTGCAGAGAGATGGATATGCGTAGTGGATGTACTGCCGCTGATGGTGATACACCTTCAGGAGTCAATGATCAAACTTAATGAGAGACCTCGACGACTCCTAGACTTCCGGGGCCGGATGGACAGACTCACAATCCAGTTCCGTCTAATCCTTCTGCTTCACCTAATGGAACTTTTCCAGCTTCATCGACACCGCAGGATGGCCAGACACAACTGTTCCAATTCTTCCAAATGATGATGCAGGAACAGAGACAACAGGCAGCCACACTAGCTGCAGAGCAGAGGCAGCAAGCAGCAGAGCAGAGGCAAGAATTTCTAGCAGCACTTGAGAGGATGGCTACACAGGCAACTGTACTAGCTCAGACACTAGTTCCAGTACCTCGAGCTAGAGTGGGTTCAGTCAAGGACTTTATACAGATGGGCCACAAGCCGTACAAAGGCACTGAGAGCCCAGAGGAGACTACAAACTGGATTACCCATACTCAAAAGTTATTAGAAGCATCGCAGCTACCTACAGATCTATGGATGATAGGCGTAAAGATGCTGCTAGATGGTAACGCTCATCACTGGTAGGAATCAATGGAGCGCCAGTTGGGCACGTATCAGACTTGGGAACAATTCTTGGAGTGCTTTGAGAGGAAGTACTTCCCGGACACTGTCAGGGATGCGTTGTACGATCAGTTTTTTTATATGGAGCAGGGGAACAGAACAGTTGACGAGTATGATGCAGAGTTTAGTCGCCTTAGTAAATATGGCGTTGCCCTGATACCGAATGACTTAGTGAAGGCTAAGAGGTTTCACCGCGGGCTGACTCAGGAGCTCCAACACTACACTAGCTCACAGTCCCGGATCTCTTATGCCGAATTATTGACAGAAGCCAGATTACAAGAGACCATCAGCAGGGGAAAAGTAGGTCAACTGAGGACACAACAAGGACCAGCAAGGACACAGCAAGGACCAACGAGGACACAACAAGGAGGGGCTATCAGACGTCCTTTGGCATAATAACAGCAGTACCAGTACGGAGCAGGACCGTACCAGATTTTGGAGAAGCCCCACTGCAATTATTATGGGAAACACGGACATATTTCGAGAGACTATCGGACTCGTTTGAGATAATGTATGAGGCGTGGTTCCGGACAATATATGGCGAGAGACTGTCTAATGCAGCAGACATTGACACTTCTACCGCCAGTACAGAGGCTAGCACTTCCAGCATCGAAGCCAGCTCAGCAGATGACTAGACCAGGAGCACCTCGACCTCCAGCAGCCGGAGAATTTCAGCGAGGACCACCGCTGCCTACTCGGAAGGATCAGTACACAAGGGCCAGTCATGGATTACCCTAGAGGAATGGACAAGCTTTTGCACTAGAAGTGGATGACATAGATCAGAAGATTGATGTCATAGCAGGTATTACTCTTGCTTTTACTTTTTCTGCTGTGACATTATTTGATACAGGAGCCGCCCACTCGTTCATGTCTTCTAGTTTTATTGCCAAACACAATATTGCCACTATACCTTTACCTAGTTGTGTTAGAATTCTCACCGGAGGAGGAGTTGTACCTGTTAGTCGAATTTGTAGATGTGTCCTGTAGTAATTCGTGGTAGAGAGATGAACGCTCGACTCTTAGTCCTTCTTATGCCAACTTTTGATATTGTGCTTGGAATGGACTGGCTAAGCAAGTACCACGCTTTCTTCGACTGTTTTGGAGGAAGCATTCTTTTTAAGGTACCAGGCCAACCGAAACTTGAGTTTGCACGAGGATCCACAGAAGCCATTGATGGTGTACAGCTTGCAATGGACGACGTTGTTTATCACCGTATCATTTCAGAGTTTCAAGATGTCTTTCCAGAGGAATTACCAGGACTACCTTCGAACAGAGACGTAGAGTTCTCGATTGAATTGACACTGGGAGCAGCACCCATAGTATCGCATGTTTATAGATTGGCGAAGAAGGAGATGGATGAGCTGAAGGCACAGTTGAAAGAACTAGGAGAGAAAGGTTTCATACGACCGAGTGCATCACCCTGGGGAGCACCAGTGTTTTTTGTAGCAAAGAAGGATGGGTCAGTACGTATGTGCATTGACTACAGAGCCTTAAATGCAGTGACCGTGAAGAATAAATACCATTGCCACGCATTGATGACTTATTTGATCAGCTTAGTGGAGCCAAGGTATTCTCGAAGATAGATTTGAGATCGGGATATCACCAGGTGAAGGTACGAAAGTAGGACATCTCGAAGACCGCATTCAGGACAAGATATGGACACTACGAGTTTCTGGTCATGCCATTTGGGTTGACCAATGCTCCAGATATCTTTATGGACTTAATAAATCGAGTATTTTATCAATATTTGGACCAGTTCATGGTCGTCTTCATAGATGACATACTTGTCTAATCGAAGAGCTACGAGAAGCACCTGCGGATTATTCTAGAGACATTGAGGAGGGAGCAGTTATATGTGAAGCTCAGTAAATGTGAGTTCTTCTTGGACATAGTCTTATTTCTCGGGCATGTCATTACGGGCGATGGTATTTCTGTTGATCCAGAGAAAATTTTGGCAGTCGAGACATGGCCCGTTCCTAAATCAGCATCAGAGGTGAGAAGTTTCCTTGGACTTGCGGGATATTACCGACGGTTCATGGAGAACTTCTCAAGGATAGCAGCACCTATGACTTGGTTGACTTGCAAGGATCAAGAGTTCATATGGACCAACGAGTGTCAAGCCGCTTTCGAGGAGTTGAAGAAGCGACTGACTACAGCACCAGTATTGACTATTCTATCAGGATCAGGAGATTATGTGATTTACAGTGATGCATCAGGGAAAGGCTTGGGATGCGTGTTGATGCAATATGGCAAGGTGATTGCATATGCATCTAGACAGTTACGAGTGCATGAGAAGAATTATCCAACTCATGACTTGGAACTTGTAGCCGTTGTATTTGTTCTGAAGCTATGGACACATTACTTATATGGGGAACGAGTGGAGATCTATACAAACCACAAAAGCCTCAAGTACGTCTTCACGTAGAAGGAGTTAAATATAAGACAATATCGATGGCTTGAGTTGATGAAGAATTTTGAGATAGAGCTACATTATCACCCAGGCAAGGCTAACGTTGTAGCTGACGCGTTAAGCCAGAAACCAGTAGCTTACTTCTTGACGACACAGAGGGAATTATTAAAGGACTTGCAAGATCTTGGCATAGAAGTGATATTACCCGGAGCAGATGGGACATTAGCCAACTTGCAAGTACAGTCATCACTAGTAGAGAGGATTAAGGCAGCTTTGCCTATAGACGCCAGATTTAGGAGATTAAAAGAGAGGACAGAGGCCGGAGAGCAGACGAAATTGCGCATTCATGATGACGGGACATTACGATATGGTGATCGCCTTTATGTTCCCAATGGAGAGATTCGACAAGAGCTGATGGCAGAAGCTCATAGTTCGATGTATTCTATTCATCCTGGAGGCACTAAGATGTACCGTAACTTACGACAGCACTTTTGGTGGCATAGGATGAAAAGAGAGATAGCTCGCTTTGTAGCTAAATGTCTAGTATGTCAGCAGGTAAAGGCGGACCACCAGAGAACAGTAGGGTTATTGCAACCACTTCCGAATCCAGAGTGGAAGTGGGAGCACATCACTATGGACTTTGTCATAGGTTTTCCCAAGAGTCCAAATGGGAGAGATGCAGTATGGATAATAGTGGATCGACTCACCAAGTCAGCCTATTTCTTGCCTTTTAGAGTTGGCCAGTCTACAGAAGCTTTGGCTGACTTATACATGAGGCAAATTGTGAGATTGCACGGCATACCAGTCAGCATTGTATCAGACAGGGATTTGCATTTTACATCACACTTTTGGAGAAGCATGCAAGAGAGTCTTGGGACTCGTCTGAAGTTCAGTACATCTTATCACCCGCACACAGATGGGCAGTCCGAACGTACTATTCAGATACTGGAGGATATATTGAGGGCTTGTATGTTAGACTTTGGAGGATCATGGGAGGACCACCTACATCTTGTGGAGTTTTATTACAACAATAGCTATCAAGCGAGCATCCAGATGGCTCCGTTTAAAGTATTGTATAGAAGAAAGTGTAGGTCTCCTGTGTGTTGGAGTGACATGGAAGAACGTCAGATTCTGGGACCAGAGTTGGTAGTCAACACCGTTGAGACAGTGAAGAAGATACAAGGACACTTGCGAGCAGCACAAGACAGGCAGAAGCAGTGGACAGACCTTCATCGTCGTCCCTTGGAGTTTAAAGAGGGCAACCATGTCTTCATGAGGATGTCACCTACCAGAGGCACCATTCGATTCACAGGGTACATGTCACGACCCGCACCCGAAAATCGGGCATGAGCCGTGGGTACGTCCAGCCTACGCCGCAGAATCGGTGGTAGAACGCTGTAAAGGTCCGTTCTAGGTCAACCATATCTATCTATATCTCACAGAAAAATCCGGCATGACCTCTCCAAAAGGAGGGCAACCACGCAATATATATATATCAAAATCCTCTCCAAAAGGAGGGCAACCACGCAATATATATATATCAAATATCTCAATCACAAAATCTAGAGGAAGAATATAAGCACGATATGATATAAACAAAGAAACAGAACCAAGAGAGCAAGACAATCTAAAATATATACAGTCCAAGGCCATAATAGCTACAACATCACAGCCACAAAAGAATAAGTACAATCATCTAAAATAAAACACTGGGAACAACCCAGGAAATCCACCTAGCTAACTAGGGTGCTATAGGCGACTCCTCGGCGCACTCTTCCTCGATCACGGGGTCACAACAGTCGTCAACACCCGGCCCGTAGAACGTCGGGCAATAGTCCTCAGGATCCTCTGAAAAAAATATGCCCAGTCAGGACTGGAGCAAAGTACATAACTCTGAAAGCAACTCCAAATACATGGTAAGGTGTATATGACGAGCAATAGAAAAGTATACAAGATGCACAGGAAATAAATATATGCTGGAGCACAATAAGTAGCTGCAATGTAAACTGGAGAACAATACAAGTAGTAGAAAAGTAACCGCAGGTGAAAAACATGAATACTAGCTAAGAGCCTTGAGCACAAGTTCGTTATGTGATCGGCTTAGGTTGCACATGAAAAATACTACGATAACTCCGTTATGCGTGAGTTGCATAACCGACATACACATGAATACTGTTTGGCTTTGATCACATAACCAACTCCTACTCCCCTCCCCCACTAATACCATTGGATCCAACCACAACACGCTACGTACATGATAATAGCTCGCTCACACGAAGGCGAGAGCATAATAAGCACATGATAGCACATGAGAATCAATACCCGAAGCACATAATGAAATACACGTGATAGAGTACCCGCTGAACACGGTAAGGGGGATAACATCTCATGACGGGATCCACTAGTACCAGCTCGTGTAACAATATGTCAGAATCAAGTATTACAGTTCTAGAACAGGTGATATAAACGCTATCATGAAATGAAAACTATCAGAGGTAGGTACTTGCCTGATGTCCTGAGCAACTGATGAGGATCGAGATCCGGACCGGTGTCGCAAGGACCTAATGCAAAAAAAAAGGATTAAACAGGGTTCTAAGCACTTAAACTGATATAAAATAATTAAAAACAGGCTTCTAGGGCTATTCTAGGTCGAACGGGTCAAACCAGTGAAATTCGGGTCAAAAAGTCAACCCGGGGTCCAAAAAGTCAACTCTAGGTAAAAACTAGGTCAAACGTTGACTTTTGCGATCAACGAGGACAATTATGGTCAAAGCTAGGTCAAACTAGGGTGCCCCTAAAATTTTAGGTCAAACCGAGCTCATTAAGCTACTAAACTCACAAACTCGCCTAATCGAGATACCGGGATACCCTCGGTATCCGATACCTCGTCCTAGGCCACGCACCCCGCCTAAACCCGCTAAAACCTATGCTAGCATGCGTAAATATATATATAAGCATATAAAAATCATTCCAAAATATTTCCTAGGCTAATGCTCAAATACCCCGCTCGAAACTCAATACCTTGGATATCTCAAGGTATTGAGATACCTCGGTATCTCAAGGTATTGAGATACCGCTCTCAAACCCCTCTAACTAGCTATCTAACTAATAATTATACACCTAGTTATTAATCTAGGCTAGGTAATATAGATATCTACCATATTTATATATATCTAAGTATGTATATACCTATATATATAGACATCCACACACATATGCATATATACCCTTTACCTTACCTATACACCTATATATATATAATTATAGGTATATAGATATCTATATCTTAGATAGATATATCTAAGTATCTAGCTATCTTCCTATCTAGCATCTAGAAACCTAACTATCTACCTATCAATTACCTATCTATCTATCTAATTATCCATCTACCTATCTAAGTAACTATCTATCTATCTAATTATCTATATATCTATCTAACTATCTAATCTATCTAACACTCTATCTATCTATTAATCTAGCTATCTATCTATCACTTCTACTAAGCTACCTAGCCACTAGAGCCACGCGACGCGAACCGAAGCTGCTAGCTGCTGCTGCTACCTTAATCTACTGCTGCTGCTGCCCTTACTACTGCTGATGCTGCTGCTGCAAATTTGCTGCTGCTGTGCTGCTGCTGCAGGCAGCAGCAGCTGCTGCACCTCGCTGTGCAGTGGCTGGACCCCCCCCCCCTCTAGCTACAAACACAAACACTCCTATATTCATATATACATATCATCCTATATATATATATATATATACACACATATAACTATATATATAAACAACTAAATACCTATATATATACACTTATATCTACTCTCTAACACTCACACTAACACACTCACAAACACACTAATACACACACTAAAACACACACACACACAAATATATACATAGCTATATATATATATATATATATAAATACACACATTAATATATATATGCACACATACAAATATATATATACATACCAATACACACACACACTCTAAGATATATATATATACACATACACATATATATATATATATATATATATATATATATATATATATATATATATATATATATATATATATATATATACATATACACACACAAGCACACTTACACATACATATATATATACACATAGACATATACACACACAAGCACATAGATATAAATACACACATATATATATAAATATATATACATAAACACACATACATATAAATATATACATATATATATATAGACACATATACACTAACACAACACAACACACAACAACACACAAACCACACGCCCCACTCACGCCCAACGACCCCGACACTCACCAATACCCTAAAATATATAAAATATAATTCAAAAACTCTAGCACACACTCCCCGATACTAACCCAACGCACGCACAAGCCCGAAACGAGGAACCCAAGTCGAGATGGCCGTTCGGTCATTTCGACGAACACGTGGTGCGCGGCTCGGAAAACCTCCTGAAACGCAACCAAACGAACTCGGAATCGACCCAAAATTTACCTACGCGCTCTAAACGATGTCTAGATCCTAGAAAAAGTGCTTCCGCGTCGATTTTAGGTTCATGGCGGAAAAGCGCACGCACTTAGAATCGGCGACGACGAAAAGCCCCAATTTCGCCCGAAACGCCCGTTTTTCTGCGACACGACTTTCCGTGTCCAAACAGAGACACGCACTCACTCTCTAGACATCCGACAACGTCTACCTAGGTCCGTCTAACCTAGGGCATCACCCAAAATTGGGCCAAATTCGGATTCCACCCAAAATTGACACAAAACCTAATGTCAAAGTCTCTAAACTCAACCAAACTAGTTCCAACTTTCTCCTACGGGTAGGCTTAGGGTCTAGGAAGGTTCTACGACACTAATTACACTACACAAAAATAATTAGTAAGGGAAAAGTTAGGTTTTACCTCTTGGGAGTTGAAATCCCAAGGCCAAAGTCTCACAACCCCTAGAAATCACCTCCCTCAAGCTCCAAGCCACCAAATCTAGCTTCCATACTAGATCTAAGCTCCTCACACCTAGGTTAGGGAAAATGCAAGGTTAGGGCTAGCATAAGGAGAAGGAATGGAAGAAAGAAAGAAGAAAAATGGAAGAGGAACTTACTTGGAGAAGGAATGAAGAAGAAAGAAGAAGTGGAGAAGAAGAAGAAGAAGGAAGAAGTGAAGAATGAAGAGAGGGGGAGAAGAGGGCTGCTGTGGTGCTGTTCCACGGGTGGGGGTAGGTAGGTAGAGCCGGCCATGTAGAAATAAATGGGGTTACAAAGTTCCAAATTCCCAAAATGCCCCTACTCACTTGGTTTCGGGTTCCGGGTTCCAAAAGCACTCAAACTAGCTCCAAATCTCTCCCACTAACCCACTAAAAATATAATAAATATTTCTAACCCCCAAAATAATTCTCACAAGGGTGTGGGCTGGGTCGGACATGGGTCCACTAGGGTCTGACATGGGTCCAGGCTAGCCAAAACCCTAAAACAATTATTAAAAAAATAATATAAGCACTAAATAAATATAAATATAAATATAATTAATTAAATATAATCCACTATTTATCAAATAAAATATCCTATTTTCTAGAATTGGGTAGTGACAGTACGGCAAGTTGAGTCCAAGGTATATTGGACCATTTGATGTGCTAGAGAGAGTGGGAGAAGTGGCATATCGACTTGCGCTACCACCTTCACTTGAGGAAGTACATGATGTATTTCACGTGTCGTAACTCAGGCGATATGTGGCAGATAACAGTCATGTTCTCGACCATTCTGAGATCACCATTGGGCCGAGCTTGTCATATCAAGAGCAACCCGTGGGAATCCTTGATCGTCGAGAGAAAGTGTTGAGGAACCAGTCTATTCCCTTGGTCCGCGTGGCATGGAAGCATGGCGCTCCAGGATAATCAACTTGGGAGCGCGAGGACGACATGCGCAAATGTTTTCCGTATCTATTCGTAGATCAAGGTATGAATTTATTTTGTTCATTTATACCTTATACCATCCTTGATCTTTCTATCGTGGCTTAGTTTTAATTTCGAGGACAAAATTTTTATAAGTTGGGTAGAATGTAAAACCCCTAATTTTAAAAACCGTATTAGTTATTTATTTAATCATTTAATTTATTTATAGTATTATTAGTTAATTAGAAGATATAGAATTTATTTAATTTTTATTTCTAGGTAAATATGCATTAGAGGTTTTACGGAGCAACTATTATTTTACCTTAATTTATCTCATGTAGGAGACCTTGTGGACGGTTGATAGATTAATTGTATGCACTAATATAATTTTCTAGAGTTTTATATATATATATATATATATATATATATATATATATATATATATATATATATATATATACAAGTATTTTATTTAAAGAATAAAAGGAATAAAAGAAAAGAAATAAAAAGGAATAAAAACAAACCCTAAACCCCTTAATAACCAAACCCTAAACCCACTTAGAAAGCCCCAAACTCGTCCCACTAGAGGAAACCAACAGCAGCTGCAGCGGCTTACACCCTCACCCACGCGTAAGCCGACCCCCCCTCTCTAATCTTCTCCTATGTATATATATAACCTATAAACTCTAAACCATAACCCTAAAACCTCTACTCCATGACCCAAACCCTGAGCGCCGCCGACCTTTCCGCCGGAGAGACCGCCGCCGCCGACTGGAAACCGCTCGTCGCCGTCCTCGACCGCGAGCACGCCTGCAGAAATCCACAGCAGCGAAGCCCTATTCACGCATAGATTTTTGTTCCATCGCTCGACCAAACTCGACCCCGTCTTCACCGGTATGTTCACGACCTATCCCTCTTCCAATACTGTGTATTAGTTTCCTTCAATCAGTGTGTAATCCTAGGTGAAAACCGAGACAAAGTTGGAGAAAAACGATAACTTTTAATTCCAGAAAAACTATTGTAACCATCAATGTTTACGGACTCGTATCTCCCACCACAGAGATCCAAACATAGATTTTCTTCTTGCTATGTGAAGACCACCTAACCTAGATTATTTTTTGTCAATTACAATATTTTATTTCATGTTGTATGCAAAATTAAACTAAGTTAAAAATTACGAAAAAACTGTTTTTGAAACCTTCAAAAATTGTTATACGGAGTGCGCCCCGCCAAACGGGACTGCCCCATCGCATATCAATTGCACCGAAAGGCGCGTATGGTATGTCCAGACGTGTAGACTTTTGCAAAATCTGATTCGAACGCGTGTGCGCGTCGGAATCAGCCCGTATCCGCAAAAAGTCCCTATATCGTAACTTTTGTAAAATCCTGCACCATTTATTGTACGCTCGTCAGAATGCAACAAAACTTATGCTACTGGACTCGTGGTATCGTGCTGGTCCTGTGACCCAATTTTCACGCAATTCTAAGATAGTTGACCAAGCTGCCTATTTGCGGGCCCTACGGTTGACTTTTTGGGCGAAATTGTGTTTGGCTTACCGAAATTCAAAATTGGCCATACCGTTGAGTTCGTACTGACATTTAGAGTTTATTTGACCTATAATTTGTCCCATTTAGAGGCCTTTACCCTTGGCACACTTTTCGGTGCAAAGTGGGCCACATGTGGACCCTACTTTGACCCAAAATTGTCGTTTTGCCCCTGTGTCCAAATTGGACGAAAGGGTAGTATTTTCTAGCTATTTTGCTGATTCCAAAAATGTTGGTGATGTCTATTTCAGCATCCGGAGACGTTTATTCGGAGGCCTTAGTTCCTGATCCCGTGTCCCTGACATCTGGACGTTTACTCTATACAGATTTCTTGCCAGGCAAGTATACCTTGCCATTGTAATGTGATTTATATTCCATATGTTACATGTATCTTATTTCTGTTTATTTAGTTCATATATTTTAAACTGCTATATAAACTGTGCGTCCAAGGAAACTTGGATGCAACGACGGTGACGTCGTATTCTGTTTTTATTATGTATATGCATATGGACCTACTTTATGAGACCACCCCATTATCATGAGGCATTTTTATGTTTCATTGGCCATGACACTGTTCTTACACGAGTATGAGTCACATGTAGGACACGGACTTGCGTACTTGGCTGGCCACTGGTACGTATAGGTCGTGCAACGGATAGGGATAACTGCTAATAGAAACTTTACATGCTAGTAGAATTGGCAGTTATTAGAGGTATCATCGTGTCATGGATGTGACATGCTTAGAGCATGGGATGGGTAGAACAACAAGTAAGGCATTTGGGCTCCTTTGCACTTTTCTTTTGTAACCCGTACGCTCCACCGGAGATGCACGGTCATAATGACCACTATATATTATATATTATCAGGCGGCCTCTGTTGTTCAAAAGATGACATGCTTTATAGGTCCCTGAATCTCCAAGAGAATCATGCCAATCCCATTTCAGCCAGATAGCCCATTTGTTGGAAAGTTATTCTCAAACTGCATTCACATAGATGGTTAGGCGACCCCATTGGATATTTATTTTCAGTACTTCATTGGCATATTTATATGTATCTTGTTATATCCCTTTGAGGACCTGGTCCCTTTCCAGATATAGACGGGCAGGAGTATGGACCTGGACCTGACGCTTCATACCAGACTGAGGAGGTCTTACCTTCAGAGTATCTTTGATTCATCGCAGCTGATGGATTTTAGTTGCTATTTTTTTTATAGACATTTATCTTATCTTAGAGTTTGATCTCTTCTGTCATTTAGTAGTTTTTAGTATAGTCGATTTGCAGTGAATTTGTTTTCATCCGACTATCATACTTTGATACTTCATCTTTTGGATTCAGTTATTTATTTCCTATTTATTTATTTGTGTTGTGGATGAGATATAGATTGCGTGTGACTTGTTGACAGTATATTACCACTAGTGGATTTGATATTCATGTATAACGTACGTGTGTGTATGGTTTCCATATATTGGAGTTCATATACATACGACTGGCGTGTTACGTATTCCTAGTCTACTATTTTGGGACTGGGGCATGACAAGCACCTTAATAGATATCCAGTATACCCTCTCTTAGCACCCAGCCGGACCATTTTCGATTCTCCAGAATCCCAACCAACCAGGATTTCGCATTGATCACCCTTATGTTCGGAGATATTTGGATCCAACCGATGCTTTCTTTGATCCAAATAGAACAGCTGAGCCTGATGATGAAGATGAAGATAATAACTAGATGCTACAATAGATTTGAATATTTTAGACTTAGTTTGGTTGATCTACTATGATGTTTCTAGTAAACAACTTTTATTGTATGCATGTCCTTTATGTTTGAGAATTGATGACTAATAAAAGCAATAGATTTTACCATTTGCTATTAAACTATTGGTTCATCTTCTTATTGTTATTTTATATATGTTTCACTCTCTTATTTCCTTGTCATACATAATACCTCACCGATTTCGGTGGGAGCGCACCATTTTGATCAAATAACAACGGGGAGAAGTATAACATGATACTGTATACTCGACTCAGAATCAGATGTTGACTTCAGTATATCAAATTGCTCCACAAATTGCGGAGGAGCCTTGCACATTCAAAGATTGCAGTATCATTCATAGTTTGTCAATTATCAAAATGGGGGAGATTGTTGGCCCCATCCGGTCTCAGTCAACTTGATTTTGATAGTTAACTAAACCATGTATCGATATATCACAATATAAAGACTCAATATTACTGCTACATACTGATTTTACTGCACCATTCTAATATAATTTTTTACTTTATTTGAGTATAGGACTTGTGTACATTGAGTCGCACTGACATGATCCAAAGTCCACTCAAACAAACCCTCAATCCTAGCCACCAAATTATCCTACATTCAACTCAAATCTTACTAGAATAGGCAATCGAACTCGGACTAAATTCGTGCCAAACTCGATCACCTATATAGTATGAAATCAACCCAGTCATTACACGCCTGATTTCCTGGCCCAACGTTCAAAATTTTGAATTAAAACCTACCCGAACTCTAGCCGAATTCTGTTTATCAATACCCTATAAATAGGATTGAACTTCACACTCTCAACATCTTATCCCATTCTACAATCTTTAATCCTTTAGTGAGCAAACATTTGAGCCTCAACCTTCCCATTTCCAAGAGAAACTTCCTAGTCTTCTAAGTGCCAAGTGTGGTCTCGGTCTAAAAGTCTACAAGAGTTGTAAAGAACTTGGCTCAGCCAGTTTCCTCTCTCTCTCTCTCTCTCTCTTGCTGTGAAGTTGCGAGACTTTGGATTAAATTTTGTGGTTGTAAAGAAGTGGCAAGCCTTCGGATCAAAGCTTGTGATTCACTATTAGTGATTATAGTGGATATAATTCCGAGTAAGAGTTCTCGAGACTGGACTAGTCCTTTCAGAGGAAAACCCGTATACATCGTGGTGTTTGTGTTTGCTTTCTCTTACTCTTACTACTTTACATTATTGTCTTGCATATACATTGTTAGCTGTTAGCTGTCTTCACTCTACTTAATTTTTAATTGGGTAGATTACTCTGTTGTACTCTATTCACCCCCCTCTAGAGTTGTCCGAAGGTCCTTCACAACCCCTCTCCATGTTCCCTTCTTTTAAAAATTACCTTAGGAATATCAAAGGAAATTAACGCAATTAAGTTGAAGAACAATGACACTAATGGATAATAAATTAACATGAAAAGATGGAGCATGCAAGACATCAGTAAGAGTTATGGAAGGGGCATATTTAACCGTGCCTACACCCACAATGGGCTGAGTAGTACCATCAGCAGTCTGAATGCTTTCAGGTGTTGTTAGGTGAGTATAATTGTGGAACTCATGACGGGCCCCCGTGACATGGCGGGATGGCCCAGAGTCAATAATCCAATTCAGACTTCATGTTCTGTGGGTAGATGCAAGAGCATGAGCAGGTATACCTATGGTAGTGTGGGCATAGTAGGTGATGTTACCCCTAGAATAATCACCCCCATGTCGCCGGCATAGCCTCCTCTGCCACCCCTACGCCCTCCACGGCTGCGTCCCGCGGCCACTGGACTGGCTTCTCAGAGGTTTCCTACAGAATCTGATGAAGTGTCAGAATCTCCACAGTTGTGGCACCCACCCACCCACCCTTAGGGGTTCGGATTAGAAACTGTGAAAGACGATTTCATCTCGGAGAACTAGTGGTGCTTGGCATCAGCTTCAACCTTGCCTCCTCTTGTTCCATGGTAGCTATGGCCTCCTCCAGTGATGGTAGCCTGGGTTGTGCAAGTAAGGCATTCCTCCTCTGCTCAAATGTCAGGTCTGAGCCCCTTAACGAACTTCATCATCATCTGTCACGAGACATACTCCATGAACTTCTGATAATATTTCATAAATGTCGATTCCACTTGTTCATCCTCCACGCCAATGAGATCATAGTGGTCTAGGTTCGACCGATGCTTTTTTAGCAGAGCCGCATACTCAGAGATGGTGTGGTCTTCTTGGACCACCTTGATAAGTTCATCCTGCAAATGGAAGACCATCATGGGGTTGCCCGACCCCAAGTACATGTCTTTCAGCGTCGTCAAATGTCACCAGCACTCTCCATTGTCTCCACATCGCCAGACAGTTGGTCAGTCAATGAGGCTGTCAACCATCCAGCTACCACGTGTTGATGATTTTCCACACAACAAACTCCCGTGAGGAGTGATCTTCAGGTGTCTTGGTTTGACCATTCACATAGCCCACCAAGTCTCTTTCCTTCAAGGTCTGCATAGCTTGGCACAACCACTTCAAGTAGTTGATAGTACCCTCCAACTTCACCTCTAATTTCTCCAACTTCTCTATTTTGTATGGTGAAGGATCTACATATGCTTGTGCTACACGAGCGCTAGTCTCAGTTAGCCTCCTGGACAAGAGTTCGTCCACGAAAGCCTTCATCTCCTTGGCCGTCAGCTTGCCGTAGATCGTCTCCATCGCATGCTCCTTCTCCTCTTCCATTAGTCTGGCGGTGGCAGATCCCTCCATCTTCTACCGCAGACCTTGCCACGTCTGTTGTCCCTCCTTCGGCAGCAACACCCCTCCCCCCGCCCCTCCTCCCCCTCCCCGAGCACCGCTTCTCATGTCTCGTGCATGGTTGCGACCCGAGGTCGTTGTTCTCCTTCGGTGGCGAGGACATCGGGAGGAGAGGACGACAAGAGGAGAGGTGGCGACGGTGAGGGTGGACGGTGGCGGGTTCGAGTAGCGATGACGGTGGTGAAGTTAGGGTTATGGTTGCTCTGATACCAAATAGAGATTGGATCAAAGTAAAATTAGATTCATTTCTGATAAAGTGGATATAAATACCCCTTGTTCCTTTTACACTTAACACCCTTCTACGATGGACTATTACAGTTTAGTCTTTAGTTCTCAACAATAATTATACTAACTACCCCTTACTTTTTTCACAATAAATGTATTCCGTGTCAATTATTTCAAAATAAAGATACCACTATAACACAGAGAAGGCTAGTGTAATTAACCCTTATCGATCAACAGATTTCATTATGAACTTTAATTCCTTGGCAGCAATGTACAGATAAGGAAATTCTGCATCCCCTGAAATAATTTGTATTTTCATGCTCTGCGTCGTCTCAGCTAATGCCTGATTCGGTCAGTCGGTCATTCGCGGCAACACAGTCGAGGGTGAGCGTCACAGAATGATACTAGAATTGCAAAGACTTGTTGTGAACTTGTTTGAGAAAGAGTACCAATAGATTGCTCAGATTCACTATAGATCAGGATGACCTCAAGTCCTTACTTGAGGCAAAAATGGGTGATAGAGAAGGAAGTTGGTAGAGACGCATTTTTTCCGAGCTTAGGTCAAGTTTCATAATCGTTGTTATTTCTACTAAGGAACTGGCACCACACTTAGTCGTTATGTTCAAAAACATGGTTGAGTTTGTTGATCTTTCCTTTTCTCTGTGAACCATCTTTAAGGTTTCTTGATCTTTCCTTTTTTCCCACTCTCTCCAGAAACATCTTTCAAGTTTGTACGTATTGTCTACCAATTTTAAGACCTAACACCTAATTACTAGACTTCTAACAGACTTTTAAGCCTTTCGTTTTCGTGTGTATCAATTCTTAGTAGCTTTGTTTTCATTTCTGATGGACAGAAAATCCACTGGCAAGCACCGGTATACTTTTGAATCAGGAGATTAGATCCTATTTCGCTTAATTATTCATAGATGATTGACAGTTGGTAATTTAGTCTCACATCGAATAAGAGGTGGGATCATAAGATATAGATAATTAGAATTGGTTCAGATCTTACATGAGAATTCTTTTTTTTAAGGTATATGGGTCAAATGCAATATCATACCTCATGGGCAAACTCCGGTTCGGATCACACCGCGTTTCCAACAAGTGTTATCAGAACCCTAGGTTAAGGGACTGATTTGGTTGGTTCTAATTGGTTCGAGACAGATGAATAAATCGGAGTGTACAGGCTCTTCATTCGTATAATCGGATTATACGAACTATTTTCAAGGTGGAATATCGGTTCATGCATATAATCGGATTATATGGACTCATTCTCAAGATGGAGTATCGGATTATACAGGCTCTTATGAAGGTGGAGTTAAGAGCATCAACTACACGAATTGGTTACAAATGTGGGTTTGGCAGACCCAAGGTGTAGCAGGACGTTGTGATTGGCACACAGTAATAGTGTGGATGAACGTGTCAGTTTTGGTTCTGTGGTCGAACAGATCGAAATAACAATATGTTGGATCTCCTGGGTGTGCTCGGCTAGTGGAAACGAGCAAAGGTAGCCAGAGTGTGCTAAAGTTGTTCAGTTAGCGGAAACGAGTTAAGGTGGAGATTGTTGGAATGTATCTCGTTTTCGGATGAGTTCTCAAAGGGGATTGACAAGGTTGAGATTGTTGAATTGTATCTCGTTTCCGTATGAGTTCTCAAAGGTGATTGACAATAGAGTTGGTAATTTAGTCGGACATATGGACTCAATCCAATATAATACCTCATGGACCAACTCCGGTTCATATCACACCGCGTTTCTAACAATTATTTCCAACATCAAATCGTGATACTACAACCGTATCTACTGCCTTTCAGTACAATTTTCATCATTCTGCAAGCGAATTTACTTCCACAGTACAATTTTCTTGGTCGAACTGCTAGTGCTAACGCTGCAACTCATTCAGAGGAGAGCTAATACTCAATAGTCCAACTATTGATCCCACAATGTTGGATCCTTTGTGTAACAATGATAATGGAGTTGGACATGGAATTGCAAGCAGAGAAGTGCACAAAGATATTTCAAGGCAGTAAAAACCGGCATTCACAACTTAGACAAACTGGTTAGCCCATCTTGATTTTACTTCTTCAAAATTCTAATCAAATATAGAGAAATAGAGTACAACCTATACTACATGAAAAGTTACAGTCTCAATAGCTGATACAGATCCTTACTATTACAACAATACAACCTCTTCCAGTCTTCCAATCTCTGCCTCCTCCTTCCTCTTTCTTTTCACTGTATATCAGCAATCATTCATATTACTTTAAAGGGTAAGCAAAGAAAAAGCTGCCATAGTGGAGGAAATATAAGAGGGGCAAAGAATTCCATTCAGGACTAGACGACCATCTCCCTGAAAGCTTGAGCACTAGTATCTGCAGTATGGAAGTGGTACCGAAAGTAAGTGCAGTTACTGGGCCTGGGTGGCCTCACCAGTCCAGTAGGTCTTGACAGCCACAAGGATCTTCTCGGCATTGAAGGGCCCACTCTCATGGTCCATGATCTTGCTCTTCCACCTCATCCCGTCCGTTATCCCTTGGATCTTAACAAGGACCTCCACCGTGTCCCTGAATATCACTGTGCCTTCTGGTCTCAGTATCCTGTCCATCTCCAATAGAATGTATGTTATGTCACACCTGCAACCATTTCCACGATAAGTGAGATTTACATTTGACATTATATTTGAATATCAAAATATGATAACGATGAGTGCTACAATCCATATCAAGAAACATTGATGTAGGTGGTATGTGATATGAATGATCACATCATTATAGTATCGTAGGAAACAGATGCTACAAAATTAGTTCCCGTGTCGCTGTCGTGTTATTTCGGACACCCACTCTATGTTGTATTCGTGTCTGTGCAACACAGACAATAATTAAAACCATTACTATAGGCCAGAGGTTTATGGAGCAGCGAAGTTCAAACAGATTGCCTGGCAACTGGAAGTGGAAAATTGAAGAAATGATTCCGTAAAATGTATAATGCCAGCTTACTAGTTGTAAGTAGACTTGGTTACCATGAATCTTATGAAAAGAGTTCATATGATACAACCGAACTAAAAGGTAAGCTCGAAGAATTTCGAGTACAAGGTACAAAGCTTCAGTTATGTGGAATAAAAATATACCCGGTTTATTCTCAACATTTTTGACTGCAAGACGATCCAATCACCGAACTTCAAAACATTTCTTTTGCTTGATTTCACTATAGCTGACAACAACAGTTATTTCAGTTCAATTTGATCCAACAAATATTATCTTTCATAGTGTTTTACTTTCTCCCTACAACTATTGGATCCTCAACAAGAATGACAAAGCAAATAAGGAACTATAAATATAGAAGCAATGGAACGCCAAAACAAAAGTCAAGGAGATTAGATGACTGACATGAAACGCATGCATACTAATGTAACTAAACGAGAAAGAGTAGAAAAAAGATCAAGTGATAAGATCTGTTGTTACCTGTCCTGATAGATGCTAAACACACCATCCGCATGGATTAGGTCATAAGTTCGCGGATACGTTGAAAAAGCCTCACACCAGTCCTGGTATGTTCCAATAAATCCCCGTTCATAGATAGCGCCGAGTGTGTCTCTCTCTGAGTTGGCAGGGACTACATTCATCACCCACATTGGATACTTTGCCACTGCTGCTGCAAAACCTCCCAAGTTGGCATTCATGTCCATCACATTCCTATAACGTCCTTTGGCCAGGGGTGGGATGATCCTTTTATAATGCACTATTCTTTCCTCCCACATCTTGTTATCATCCTGAAATGTCTTGGCTGTGACCCTGGCGATTGACCCCCTACTAATTCTTGGAGGGACAGCAAATGCCCTTACAGGCCATTTTTCCAGTGCGCCACCAGCAACTTCTGCAGAATCACTCACTTCTGGCAATGGGGTAATACAAGTCTCCAGGTCCTTGTACCTAAGAGAAACAAAGTTTTAAATGTACCATATTTTGCTATGTGAAGAGAATAACAATAGGTGACCGATGTTTATATACCAGGCAGAATCTGGGTTGTCGTTCTTGCAAATGTGTGGTGTTTTGTAGACCTTTCGGCTTTCTATGCATTCAATGTGGTTGAGGGGTTTTTGCCAAATTGCAAGATCATTCTTCTCAATCAACTTCTTCCAGCAGAGTCGTTTTGCAACATTTTCTATTGCGTCTTGCTCTTGTTTGAGATCTTCTTCTGTTCTCTCCCATCCACGGTAATGCTTCTTCCAATTAATTGGAGGACCAGATAGGATCCAGTAGCCACCCGGCCTTAGAACTCTGTCTATTTCAATCAGATACAAGCCATCTGGTAATATCAAGTATAAAAAACTAGTATAAGCTTACCAATTAAATAGACAAAGAGATGGAAATTGAGCGACACGTCAAGGGATGTAGGGCAAAAATTACAAATGCAATGAAATTACATCCTGCTGGGCTATGTTGCACGGACACGGATTCGACACTTGACACATTTCAGACACGACGACAATGATTCGACACTTATTTTGGTGTGTCCTAGTGTATTCCGGAGTGTCCGTGACATGTCCGATATGTGTGTACGACACGACATGCCATACATTTTGGACTATCCATGCTTCTTTGCTACTGGGTAAACCACTTAACTCATAAACATATGATTGATTATGGAGAAAACTGCACTAAAGAATGCGTCCAAAGAGGATTCACTAACAATACTTCCAACATGGGGTCATTCTCTAAAGGATTATGGAGAAAACTGCACTAAAGAATGCGTCCAAAGAGGATTCACTAACAATACTTCCAACATGGGGTCATTCTCTAAAGGGCTTTATGTTAGCCCCGAGGCAGATCAAAAATGGTAGAACACGGATAAATAGTAGAGCTACAAGCGAAACCCGAAAGTCCGCTCTCTACTATAACCCAAGCTCAGCAAACAAGTTTGTCCTATGATGAACTCGATTCCAACGAATCACCAAAACCAATGGAGAAGTTGGCTCACCAGAAACTCGTGATGCACAACTCCTAAGAAGCACACCTCCAAGAACAGGTTACAAACTGACTATGAAAAAAAGAAAACTTCAAATAAAACTGTTCTTCTCTTTACGTTCGCAGACGCTACAATGAGATAGAACAGAGCAAGGAGAACAAGAAGAAAGATCATAAAAGAACTCCTGCTAGGGTGATTAAAACCACCAGTACTCAAAGAAAGATTTGTCCTATCCGCGATATGCTCCCAGGAAACAACAAGTTATCGAAGAACTTCTGGAACGCTCGCGTCACCTCTCTCCTGGACTCGCACGAACTCCTGGACTCCTCTTGCGGCGCAGCAGCCTCTCTCCAAATCTCTCTCGAATCTGTCTCTTTTCGAATTATATATCATGCTCTAAAAGAGCAACGAAGGAGAGTATTTATAAAGAAACATGGCCACATAGTCAATTACAAAGAGAGAAGATCGAAATTAATTTAAATCCCACAAAATTGGATCTGAATTAAAGACAAAATCTTTCCATAACCGACTTGCTTCAGCAGCAGCGCATCAACACAGCGGCGCAGTGGCCAAGCGCGCATGCACGCAGTAGCGCAGCAACACATCAGCGCAGCGGCGCATGGCAGCGCATCGCCCGCTCAGCAACCTGCTCAAGCACCCGTGCATGAAACCACGCTAGCAACAGCACATGCAACTCGCACATAAAACGAGCGCACGAACGCAACTAATGTGCACAAGCGTCATGTGCCGATGTTGATACCAACGTGCTAAGTGCAAAGTGCGCTAACAAAGCGCCACTTTGCGCCCTTGAGCCCGAGTCGCTAAGTCCCTTTGGAACTTAGTTCCTATAGAATAAATTCCAAGAACATGACAAAAAGCTTACATGAAGGAGTTAATCCTTTTTCATCCTAATAAAACACCCTCACATGGCACCCATGTGCCTCACCACATCCCATGTGCACACCTCAACACGAGCAAAGCATTATATTGAGATACCTACTTGGTGGTGTAGCCAATGTGGAACTATCTTTCATAGTCCAAAGGCAAAAACATCATCCCCCATATATCTCAATATATGGGTTGAGCGTTCCCCATAGTGACTGTCCATCATGTATTAGGATAAATGTCGCTTCGATTTGAATCTTCCTACATAGGTCAAATAACAGTATGATATAAGAATGGACTAGGCCTTGAATTCTGCACTATAGTTGCAATTTTTTTACTCACACAATGACATCAATTGTGCTTCCGGTTGCACATTAAAGGCCCTGTGCACGCCTGATTTCGATGTATGTATTTTGGCGTCTAAATTTTTTTTCCTCAAGAGACGGCATGTATCTCTTTTCATACACTCTAGGCGAGTTCTTTTAAAAAGTCCTTGGCATGAAACCTTGCGCTTCATTGCGGTGCTACGCCGCTATGACATGGCCTAAAGCCGAGGCTCCACCTCATCGTGGTGTCATCAACTGTAGCATGAGGTCTCAGCCTCTTTGTAGTGCCAAACTACCTAGCATGAAGCCTTGCGCTTCCTTGCAGTGTTACACCGCTGTGACATGGCTTAAAGTCGAGACTTTACATCTTTTACCTCTTGGTGGTGTCAACAACTATAACATTGTAATGCTCCTCAACCACACGGTGCATTACACTGAGTCGGATTGAATGAGGCAATAGCTGGTTATATTTCGATTTGTTGGATTTGGGAACAAGTATTGATTTGAGTTTGTTTTATGTGCAGATCGCAAGCCGAGTTCGATGGGATCAGATGTTCGTTCAGAGCAGTAGTGAGATAGCTGGATTGGAGCGATAATGTCGTCTTCCTTAGTCCGATCAGTTGGATGATTTGGAGAGCACGGCCTGCTCGCACGGTCATACCAATTGAGTAGATCGTACTTTGCCACGGGTTCAAGGGATCGGTCATATCGGCAAGACAGAGTGCTAACGGAATCAGACTTGGTGAGTGGGCTCTGTCCCTTCTCCTCTAGTCCTTCATGTCTAATAATATGGAACACACGTAATGGCTTGAACACTTGGAACTTTGAAATCACCGCACTGTGGCGTGCATAGAATGTGCGTCCTTTGGTTGAATATGATTTGTGGCTTGAATTGGTTTTTGCGTTGGACAGTTGGAGCTTGAGTGGATCATCTTGGTTGGAACATCAAGGCACTTCGGGCGGACGAGCGAGCGTGCATCCGTACACAAGTATCAGTTGGGCGCTTTGTCAAGCAAAACGTGCAGTTGTGGTTCGAAACCGGACAACTGCATCGGTGAGGGCATTGTGCCACTGTTGGGACATTGTGCCACAGAGTTTTCTGAGCGAGGGGTATTGCACGAAATTGGAACACTGTGTCAAGAAGCGGCATAGTGCCTATGGGGATAACTTGATATGGTGTCTTGGGATATAAGTTGGAAAATGGTAATGGATAGTTGGTTGGATTGAGGCGACTATCGTTTGGTGGGACGAGAAGGCTCGATTCTCTCGCCATACCTACTTGGTGTTTGCATTGGTCACGGACAACCTGTTGGACACAGGGTTTGGTTTCCTCGAACGGGATAGGCTCCGGGGCACCGGGACCGTTCGGCCATGGAGGAGACAATGGTAACGTGTCTTGGACGCGGTGCCGGCAGTTCGATACAACCAGGCGGGCTAGCTATTCAGTCTGGATCGGATAGAACTGCAGTTGATTAGTCCTTTATGACTTGGCCAGTGACTTTATATAGATAAGAGTTGGTTTGCTTTGCTTTGCTTTGCTTTGTGCTTTTCGTGTAGGCGGCGGCCACCTTGCCTCGGCAAGAGTGTGCATATCGATGATTGGATTAATAAGACTTGGATTGAGGATGAATATTGAGGCTTGGATTGTGGTCCGATAGGTTCACACGTGTAGGACGGTTTGCATGCTAGTCTCCTTTTGAGTTGGATATATCTACTTGTATATTTGCTTGAGTTGAATGCTTGCATGTTTAACCTGCTTTAAAGTTTTCCTTAATATGTCATACCTCTGCCATGAAATGAATCTAGGATTCAAGTAGAAATATCACCATATAACTGTTTGCATTCACTATTCTACTTAGTGTCGGTTTAGACGAGTGGGTTACCCCGCTTACCAGTACAGCTGTGTACTGACCCACGTTTGTGGGCATTATTTCATACGCAGGTGTAGTGGCGCTGCTTGGATATACGAGACATGATGTATGGAACGGTAAGTACCTTTGTGGGCAAGAGAAAGAACAAGAGTGTTGCATCGCCTTTGAGGCACTCTCATTTGTGGCATTTTCATTTGGACCATATCGAGAGCGTCGCTGCATATACTCTGATGTGTGCTTGGTATATAATACTCGACTTTCGCTGCAACATGGTCGTTTCGATGATAACTTTGATGTATGACAACATCGCCTTGTGCGAGCGCAACTCCAGGCTCGTACGACATCACGTCCCAATGAGAACGATTGTCCTGCGGGAGGCCGCAATGTGGTGATTCACGTTCAGCGGGGACGATTGAGCTTACGGGAGATTGGGACGTGACAAATTGGTATTAGTGCGCCCGGTTCATTTCCTCGGACTTTGTCGTTTGGTTCATCACAAACTCTAAATAGCTTCCGCATATCGTTTGGCTCTACTCGGTGCCGCATTGGATGTTTCATGCAATAAGTCTACATATTTGTTGGTTGTGGGTGCATATTGTTCTTCGTTGCATTGCTTTCGTAGGTTTTCGTTAGATCGCTTAGCATCGTTGGGCGGCGTTGCATTCGTGCAGCAAGTTGTGTAGCGTTGCATTTGTGCAGCAAGTTGAGAGGTGTCGTTGCGTTGGTTTGGCTTGTCGTTCAGGGAGATTCTGGTTGCATCAGTTGATCAGTTGGTTGGCAGACGAGATTGGTTATGTGGCATATTGTAAGTAGAAGCATCGGATGAGAATGGATCGTTGCACGAGTTGCTCGTGTAGCGAATGTGTTGGATGGAGTTTGATTTTTGGCTGGTATATCACAGAGAGCATTGGCTGAGCAGGTTTGAGTTGGCTTGGGGATATCAGGATAGCGTTGCACGAGTTGCTCGTACAGCAAATGTGAGGAACAATTGGGTATTGGGTTGGATTACTTGGAAGAGATCGTTGCACGGGTTGCTCGTGTAGCGAAAGTATCAGACGATTTGAAAAATAGTTGAAAGTATTGAGAATGGGACATGGCACAAGTTGCTTAGCGAGATTTATAAAAGAGTTAGATGGTTTATGTGTTGGTTGAGTTTCGTGTTAGACTTAAGTTGGGGATGCGTTGGCTGAGTTTCGTGTCAGACTTAAGTTGGGGGTGACGGGATCACGCATAATGGATGGTTCGAACGGATCTTGGATCAGTGCAAAAATAGGTGACGTGAGGAGTGACTTGATTCTGAATGGTATATGGAATACCACAAAGTAAGCGTGGCATTGGAATATTTTAGATAGATCTCAATGGAATTGCCGCAACGGATGCGGGTAACAAGAATATAAGTTGGATGGTGCACATCGACTAAGTTAGGAAATGGAACATGGAGCAAGCAAATGTTGAGTTGCGATCGACAAAATTATCCCGGAATAGTCGGTTTGGAATAGACGTTCGTCGACGCAGAATAAGCGCGAGAGCGACTATTTTCAAGTGGTATATGGAGCAATAGAATTTGACTCGGGTATTCTTCGATACATTAGACTTGAGTGATCAAGAACGGACTTGTGCAAATGGGAGTATTGTTGGACTTGAGTGATGGACGAGAACGGAACAAGCAATGGAAAGAGTGTTTGGAATTTGAAGAATTGATGCGGACCAAGTATTGTAAACAGTTGAGATCGATCAGATGGAAAGCTGAATATCAGAGTTCGCTTGCACGATTTGGAAGTTCTGTGGAGCATTCATAGATGCAAAGAGAGTTGAGCATGAGGAACAAACAGTTGGGATACGCTTGAGCGAGCGATGGGTGAATCGAAGGATAGCGAGCACGGACTACGAATTTGGGCAACACATTGGAGCTGTTGGTTGAGCAATGAAACACGATCTGGTTTGGAGGGGCAATGCTACGGATTTGTACGGATTTGAAGGATTTCGGATATTGGGGCTCGAGAAGTTGGACTCAAGGTTTAATGGAAGTAAAATTTGGCGAAATGGTACAACGATGGTAGACGGATTCTTCGGAAGACGTGAACGTGCATGAGGCAAGTCTAGTTGATGTTAAGTCAGATTGGATGTTAACACTTGCAGTACTAAGGCGGATTGAGGCAACGAGTAAAGGCAATATGATTTGAGATTTGTGTTGGAACTTGTGCACGAGTCATTGAGAGAGAGTGGACTAATCGGAACATAGAGAAATCAAGACGGGCTAAGGAATGAAACAAGAACAAGATTGTGGCGGATGGACTTTTGAAGATAGCTAAACGAGATAGCAACGTTGAAGCAAAACACTGTGCTGCTCGAGCAAGTTGGACGTGCACTGCGGAACATGACATACGGATAAGAATTGGAACAAGTCCATGGTTTCGAGAATCATTTCAAGTGGTAGTGCGAGAACTCGAACATGGCAGTTCGACAATTTTGATGAATTCAGGACAGAACGGCGAATTGATGGAAGACGGTTTCAGCGAGCACAGTTCTCGAATTGTGGCTTGGATAGATAGTAAGACTCTGGGTGGTTAAGCGACATTTGTTTGACAGATTCGTCAGAGGTAGTGCATGAAGTTCTCGGAGTCAGAAGTTCGTTCGTATTGGATGGTTGCATTATGGCTCAGATTTGCAAAGGAGATATAGCACGGCTCGTAGTAACTGTCCATCGTGGTGACTGACAATTATCGAGCGTAGTTTCGGGTCAGCTGACCCTAGCGACTTGACCGTCAAATCAGGGATGAATATTGTAGACCCATAGAACGACTCTTGCGATGGCGCATTTAGGAATGCGTCAAGGGTGAATGTGAGTGGTGTATGTTGGAGATTGGCCTTAGTGACTGAGTGTTGGATTTGAGAGATCCTTGGGATAGCCTTCAGCTGAAGATGCAGCCGGAAGATCGAAGCGATGGTGGAAATATTCTAAGTCAACTAATGAGATTCGGAATCGCAGATTTTTGAAGATGGCATCGCCTCTGACTCGTCATGCCCCGGAAGGGAATAGCATTCATATGAATTATGAAACTAGCTTGTGAAGTTAAGCAACGGCTCGTTCAGATCAAATCCTTGCAATACTAGAAGGGACAGATGTGCCTCAGATCTACAAGATGCATCGGAACTTAGTCTGGGATGCGTGCTCATACAAAAGACGAAGGTGATATCTTGTGCTTCGAGGCAGTGGAAGCAGCGCGAAGAACTATTTCATGCACGACTTAGGAATTGTGGCGAGTGTGTCCACGTTGAAATCGTGGCGACACTATCCCTATGGCGTGGCGGCGAAATCTTCGTGGATCACATGAACCTCAATATAGAAGTTCACCCAGTAAGGTATTGAGATTGAGGAAGAGGTGTTTGGCTGAGCTGATCTAAGAGCATAGTTTAATATTTGGGTAACTCGCCTAGCTAGGGTAGTATCAGCTGTCATGATCGTTCGGAGCATTAGATAATATTTGGAGACAGTACTTGCCGAACATTGTGCGATTGGAGTCATGCTAGAGTTTTGTTTGTTAAGCTTGGACGGTGCTAGTGTGGATTCAGAAATAGTTGGATAGATTGAGTTGGGACACGAACTGTTTTGAGTCAGGTGGGAAGATCGTCAGTGGAAAACTATCGTATTTGAGAATAGCGCTTGTGCGAATGGATTGAGATGAACGTCAGGATTGGTTTAATTGGGAGTGAAGCAAATGATTGCCTCGGACATAAAGATACCCTTGTAACCTGTCCAAATTCGTTATCGCTCTCGGCTGAATTGCATGTATTTCAGGGACGCCTTAAATATGTGTACGATCCAAAACTAAGCGATATGAGAAATTCGTATTGAGCTGCAAGGACGATGTGAGAATATGAAATTTATGCGAGCGTTTAGCGCGAGCGAGATGCTGAGTCTGGATCAAGAGAATGTGAGTTGCGTGGAGCAGACTTATGAATTGGGCAAGCGGCATAAGAGTAAGGAATGGATATTGGTTTGGTTTGAGGACGAACCTGATTAAGGAATGGATACTGGTTTGGTTTGAGGACGAACCTGATTCTAAGTGGTATATTATGTAATACTCCGCAACCGCACGGTGCATTATGCTGAGTCGGATTGAATGAGGCAATAGCTGGTTATATTTCGATTTGTTGGATTTGGGAACAAGTATTGATTTGAGTTGGTTTCATGTGCAGATCACAAGCCGAGTTCGATGGGATCAAATGTTCGTTCAGAGCAGTAGTGAGATAGCTGGATTTGAGCGATAATGTCGTCTTCCTTAGTCCGATCAGTCGGATGATTTGGAGAGCACGGCCGGCTCGCACGGTCATACCAATTGAGTATATCGTGCTTTGCATCGGACCACGGGTTCAAGGGATCGGTCGTATCGACAAGACAGAGTGCTAACGGAATCAGACTTGATGAGTGGACTTTGTCCCTTCTCCTCTACTCCTTCATGTCTAATAATATGGAACACACGTAATGGCTTGAACACTTGGAATGGAACTTTGAAATCACCGCACTGTGGCGTGCATAGAATGTGCGTCGTTTGGTTGGATATGATTTGTGGCTTGAGTTGGTTTTTGCGTTGGTCAGTTGGAGCTTGAGTGGATCATCTTGGTTGGAACATCGAGGCACTTCGGACGGACGAGCGAGCGTGCATCCGTGCACGAGTATCAGTTGGACGCTTTGTCAAGCAAAGCGTGCAGTTGTGGTCCGAAACCGGACAACTGCCTCGGTGAGGGCATTATGCCACTGTTGGGGCATTGTGCCACTGCTGGGGCATTATGCCACGGAGAGTTTTCTGAGCGAGGGGTGTTGCACCAAATTGGAACACTATGTCGAGAAGCGGCATAGTGCCTATAGGGATAACTTGAGATGGTGCATTGGGATATAAGTTGGAGAATGGTTATGGATAGTTGGTTTGATTGAGGCGAGTATCGTTTGGTGGGACGAGAAGGCTCGATTCTCTCGTCATACCTACTTGGTGTTTGCATTGGTCACGGACAACCTGTTGCGCACAGGGTTTGGTTTTCTCGAATAGGATAGGCTCCGGGGCACTGGGACCGTTCGGCCATAAAAGAGACAATGGTAATGTGCCTTGGGCGCGGTGCCGACAGTTCGATACGACCATGCGGGCTAGCTACTCAGTCTGGGATCGGATAGAACTGCAGTTGATTAGTCCTTTATGGCTTGGCCAGTGACTTCATATAGATAAGAGCTGGTTTGCTTTGGTTTGGTTTGTGCTTTTCGTGTAGGCGGCGGCCACCTTGCCTCGGCAAGAGTGTGCATATCGATGATTGGATTAATAAGGCTTGGATTGAGGATGGATATTGAGGCTTGGATTGTGGTCCGATAGGTTCACGCGTTGCTTGGGTTTGAGTAGGACGGTTTGCATGCTAGTTTCCTTTTGAGTTGGATATATCTACTTGTATATTTGCTTGAGTTGAATGCTTGCATGTTTGCCTGCTTTACAGTTTTTCTTAACATGTCATACCTCTGCCATGAAATGAATCTAGAATTCAAGTAGAAATATCACAATAAAACTGTTTGCATTCACTATTCTATATAGTGTCGGTTTAGACGAGTGGGTTACCTCGCTCACCAGTACAGCTGTGTACTGACCCACGTTTGTGGGCATTATTTCAGGTACGCAAGTGTAGTGGCGCTGCTTGGATATACGAGACATGATGTATGGAACTGTAAGTACCTTTGTGGGCAAGAGAAAGAGCAAGAGTGTTGCATCGCCTTTGAGGCACTCTCCTTTGTGGCATTTTCATTTGGACCCTAATTGGAATCAGCATATTTGTGTTTTACTCCCATCGAGATCTTCGCTGCATATACTCTGATGTGTGCTTGGTACACAATAATTGACTTTCGCTGCAACTTGGTCGTTTTGATGATAACTTTGATGTATGACAACATCGTCTTGTGCGAGCGCAACTCCAGGCTCGTACGACATCACGTCCCGATGAGAATGATTGTCCTGCGGGAGCGCTACAACGTGGGGATTCACGTTCAGCGGGGACGATTGAGCTTGTGGGAGATTGGGACGTGACAAACATGAGGTCACTGGCCTCTTTATAGTGCTGCCTACCACTCTTCACTATTTAACATTAGGCTACATGCCTATGTGCGGTGCTACGCTTTTGTGACATAGCTCGCGAAGTCGAGGCATTATCCTATCGAGGAACCTCATGGTGGTGTCACCCACTGTAGCATGGAGACCTTACGCTCCTTTGTAGTGCTGCGCTACCGTGCTTCCTATAAAAGCACACCAGACATTTAAAATGCCTGAGAACTCATTAAGGCATCTAAAGTCATCCTCCCACAGGACTTGTTCTACACAAAGAACAATTAGTAGACAACAGTGGTTCTGGGTCCGTAATCCCTCAACGTCTCAAAGGACTACCCACTGTTCCTGATATTCTCCCAGTCAATGATCCTTCTTTGAACCAAAAGCTAGAAGCATAGTAGATTTCTCTTTGAACTAATAGCATAAAACTTTATGGTAGAATTACAAAGACTATCAGAATGTCTTCAAGCCCATTTTGATTGTTGTGTCCTCGACCAGCTGGCGCTTGAGACCTTTGGTGAACGGATCCGCTAGGTTCTCCTGACTCCGAACATCAATTACGGCAATGACTCCAGTCTTTATCAGATCATTCACTGACATGTGCCTCAACCGCATAGTTTTTTTCTTACCATTGAAGAGGTCATTTGATGTCACTACTGCATTCGCGTGGTTGTCGCAGTATATCGGTACCGTCGAAATCTGCGCACCAACCAATAGAAGATCATACATGAGCTCCCGAAGCCACTTTGCTTCATCCGCTGGAGTTGCCAGTGCATAAAACTCAGATTCCATCGAGGAATGAAAGAGCATAGTCTTCTTCTTCGATTTCCACGATATAGCAACTTCACCCATAGAAAAATCGTATCCTCATGTGGACCTTTCGCTCTCTACTTCTGAACACCAGCTTGCATCACTGAAGCCTTCTACTACTGTCGGATACCCGTTGTAGTGCAGTACATACTTCTGAGTCCTCCTGAGATATCTTATCACTCTCTTCACAGCCTTCTAGTGCTCCACACCTGGGTTGCTCGTGAATCGACTCAACATTCCCACGGGGAAAGCTATGTCAGGCCTTGTGGTAGTTGTCGCATACATCAAACTCCCGATGACGCTTGAGTACTCCAGCTGCCTGACGCTTTCCCTAGGATTTGGCTTTAGTTTTTTGTCACACATGTACGGAGTATCGATTCCTGGAAGATCCTGATATCCATAGCGTGTGAGCATTTTCTCAATATAATGAGTGTGACAGCGCCACTCCAGTGTTCGTCTGGATGATCTTTATCCCGAGGATAACATCAGCTTCCCCCAAGTCCTTCATACTGAACTTGGATGAGAGGAACTTCTTTGTCTCAGTGACACGTGCTCGATCCGAACCTAGGATCAGCATGTCGTCCACGTATAGACAAACGATGACTCCTCTCCCGTCAGCGAACTTCGTGTACACACACATGTCCGTCTTGCTGATCTTGTAGCCGTTTGATCTTATAAGTTTATCAAACTTCGCATGCCACATCTTGGGAGCTTGCTTCAGACCGTATAACGATTTCACCAACTTGCAGACTTTGTCTTCAAGTCCTTTAACGACAAATCCTTCTGGTTGTTGCATGTAAATCTCTTCGGTCAACTCTTTATTCAGGAATGTTGTTTTAACATTCATCTGATGAATAACTAGCTTGTGAATTGCACTCAGAGCAATCAGCATCCTGATGATCGTCATCCGTGCTACTGGAGTATATATGTCGAAGTAATCGATCCCCTGCTTTTGAGAAAATCCCTTGGCAACCAACATTGCCTTGAACATGTCAACAGTTCCATCGGCCTTTATCTTCTTCTTGAAGATCCATTTACATCCGATTGGTTTAGCTCATTCGGACAGATCGACCAACACCCAAGTGTTGTTGGAGGTTATTAAGTCATACTCGTCATTTATAGCTTTCCTCTAAAAAACAGCGTCTCTGGTCTTCATCGCCTCATCAAAGGTAAGCGGATCTGCTTCCACGTGATAGGTGACGAAATCTTCTCTGAAGTCCTTCGGTCTCCTCACTCGCTTAGACACCGGTTCTGCGAGTTCTGGTTCGAACGTTGTCTCTGGAATGACTTCTTATATCCGCGATAACAATGTTCTTGTGCCTTGCAAATTTATCTTCAAAGAATTCTGCGTCGCGAGATTCAATGATATGATTTGATTCTATATCAAGAAACATCCGAGCATCACTCTTCTCAGCATAACCCAGGAAGATGGTCTTCGTAGTTCTTGTACCCAGCTTCTGTATCTTCATGTCCGGAAGCTTCACATACGCCAGACACCCCCACACTCAAATGGCATTCAAGTTGGATCTGACTTTGAACCAGAGTTCATGAGTGACAACAGAAGTTGCGTATGGCACTCTATTCAGGATGAACGTAACCGTCAACGCAGCTTCTCCCCAGAAACAGTTTGGAAGACCCGCAGTTAACAGCATTGAGTTTATCTCTGTCAACATCATGTTCTTCCTCTCAGCTACTCCATTTGATTGAGGTGAATATGGAGCAGTCGTCTCATTAACATATTCATGTTCTTTGCTGAACGATGCGAATTCAGTGGACATATACTCTCTGCCTCGATCACTTCTGAGTCTCTTGAGTTGATGCCCTGTTTGACGTTCAGCCTCAGCCCTGAACTCCTTGAACTTCTCGAATGCTTCGTCTTTTGACTTGGGCAGATAGACGAACGCATATTTCGAGTAGTCGTCAATGAAGATAATGAAATACTTCATCTTGGCCTTTGTGGAGAACTGCTTGAAGTCACATATATCTGAGTGTATCAACTGCAGAAGATCTGTGCTCTGATTTACCCGTTTGAACTGTTTTCTTGTGATCTTTGTCTGCGCACAGACCTCACACTTCTCCACCTCCTTACCCCTACATTTGGAGATAAGTCCTAGACTAGATATTTTATTTATTCTTTTATAATGAACATGTCCTAATCTATTATACCATAACTCAAGAGAATAACCAGAAGAAGAGACTGCATTTATAATTTCATGCGGAGTTACAAGTTGAAGTTTAAACATTCCTTCGGTACAAAATATTTTTCCGAAGTATGTTCCTTTGTAGGACATCACCATCTGTCCAACATTGATGTCCATCCTCAAGTCTGTGTTGCATAACAGACTTCCCAAGACCAGGTTCTTGGCTATCATCGGTACGTGCTTCACATCCTAAAGCGTCAGCAACTTCCCCGAAGTCAGATACAGTACCACCGTTTCGGTCCTAAGTACTTCAGCTTGTGCCTGGTTCGTCACTATAACCTTCTCAGACGTAGGCTTGTATGTGGTGAAATCCCTCTTTGAGCAAACATGGCAGGACACGACAGTGTCCACCCACCAGTCAGTGCCGACACCGGCCGTCACAACTTGCGCAATCATAGCAACCTTGTTAGACTCGTCACCTCGTTGTCTGTTTGGGCTTGGATCTGCAGTCTTTACGGTAGTGGCCCTTCTTGCCACAATTAAAGCAAGTCAATCTGACTTTGGCTTGGACCTCGGTTTGAACGAAGCCGACTTCACCTTCAGATGGTTGAAGTCCTTCTTGTTGTGAGAAACCTTCTGCTTCCCCTTGAAGTCATCAGCATGCACCAAGTTGGCTTTTGTCAACTGCTTGGACAGGGAGTCCAACTTCAGTTGCCCCCTGGCTTCATCTTCAAAGTGAATCCAGTAAAGAAGATCTTCGAGCTGAATCTTCATCTTCTTATGGTACATGTCAGTCTTGAACTTGATCCAGCCCAGAGGAAGCTTGGTGACTATAACCCCTACCATTAACTTGTCTTCATACTTCATGCATTCTTCCTCCAGTTTTTGCTGTATCTTCAGAAGTTCATTGACTTGTGGTAGCATCGCATTCTCGTCTTCAAATTGCATAGTGAAAAATTTCTCGACGAGATAGATTTTTGACATTTTTTCGTCAGTTTTGTAATGCTTCTCAAGAGCTTCACAGACGTCTCTTGCCTTCTCTTTCTTACTTTAGGACTCTGCCATCGAGTCGTCAATTGCATTTAGGATCAACAGCCTGCAGAGGTCGTTGTCCTCCTTCTACTTGAAATGCGCATCATGCGCCACACCAACTTTAAGTTCTCCATCTTCGGGAATGGTAGGTTCCGGATTAACCAACACATAAGAAACTTTGACAAGACGAAGATTCAGAGAGATCTTCCTCTTCCAAATGTTGTAGTGTTCGCCATCAAACTTCTCAAGCTTGTGCAAGATTCGTCCTATCCGCGATCTGCTCCCAGGAACCAGCAAGTCCTCGAAGAACTTCTGGAACGTTCACGTCACCTCTCTCCAGGACTCGCACGAACTCCTGGACTCCTCTTACGACGCAGCAGCCTCTCTCCAAATCTCTCTCAAATCCGTCTCTTTTCGAATTATATATCATGCTCTAAAAGAGAAACGAAATAGAGTATTTATAGAGGAACCTGGCCGCATAGTCGGTTACAACGAGTTAAGATCGAAATTAATTCAAATTCCATAAAATCAGATCTGAATTAAAGCCGCAATCTTTTCATAACCGACTTGTTTCAGCAGCGGCACATCTGCACAGCAGCAGAGCGGCCAAGCGCGCAGCAGCACATCAGCGCAGCGGCGCATAGCCCCGCATGCGCCCGCGCAACGTCCTGCTCAAGCAACAGCGCATGCAACTCACGTACGAGCGCAACTAATGCGCACAAACGTCATGCACGGATGCCGACGTGTTAAGTGCAAAGTGCGCCAACAAAGCGCCACTTGTGCCCTTAAGTCCGAGCCCGAGTCTGAGTCGCTAAGCCCCTTTAAGGCTTAGTTCCTATGGAATAAATTCCAACAGCATGACAAAAAGCTTAAAAGCTTACATGAAGGAGTTAATCATTTTTCATCCTAATAAAACACCCCCACATGGCACCCATGTGCCTCATCACAACCCTCATATGGAATAAATTCCAAGAGCATGACAAAAAGTTTAAAAGCTTACATGAAGGAGTTGATCCCTTTTCATCCTAATAAAACACCCTCACATGGCACCCATGTGCCTCACCACACCCCATATGTACATCTCAACACAAACAAAGCATTATATTGAGATACCCACTTGGTGGTATAGCCAATGTGGGACTATCTTTCATAGTCCAAAGGCAAAAACACCAAAACTTTAAAATCTTAAAGGCGAGAGAAGTTAGACCTATCTTATAATTCTTGTAAGTTAGGTCCATGCAAATGGATTTGAATTTGTTTTTTCCTCAAAAGAATTGACAATCCATCCTCCAGACTTCCGGCAGGATTTAATTCATATGGAAGTTATTTCAGTACTATGCTTCTTCCAGCTCGAAAAATTGGCCCATATGTCGCAATTTGATTGGGCTATACCATGTCACATTATTGACCTTGTCTGGGCAGCATACAACAACAACAAAAAAGCCTATATCCCAAACTTTTGGGGTCCACAATATTCGAGTGTAACATGAGTATTTCCCCGGAGGTCATCATTCCTACTACTACTACTCTCGCTCAAGAATGCTTGATTGCGGAGATTTGATAGGATCCCCGTACTCTAAGTTGTATGGCACCATACCAAATTTATACCAAACATCGAATTGTATGATTTATTAGACATAAGAGGATAATTGATGTGAAAATCCCTACCGCTGCAAGAAAACTCTACAGTTGTAATGAAGGTTGAGATTTATATATTTATATTATTCTAACACATCTTTGCAGGTCAAAGGTCCATTTTGGACAGATAGCTGGATTCACGCAATGGTATATATATATTTTTAAATCGGCTGTAGATGCGCGACGGAGGATTCAAATCTGAGTTGCTCTGCTTGCCGTGAGTGTTGAGGGTTTATATTTATATAATTCTACAACAAACAACAAAGCCTTTGTCCCAAAATTTTGGGGTCGGCTAATGTATTATATTATTCTAACAGTTACAAATTAGTAAGATGACGAGGTTTACCATGCGGAATAGTCTTGGCGCTAGAGAGGCTTACCATAATCATACCAAGGGATCAAGCACCTAGAGCAATGAGCCATATCAAAAGCTCTTGCGGGATACGGAATCCTCTGTGATCCAATCACCCCAATCATAGCCGGAACTCCTCTCTCGAGCGCAAATTGCACCTGAGCCTCATGAGTGTCTCTTGGAGCAAATGACATTGTCAAGATATCCCTTTTCAATAGATAAGCTCCCCAACTTGCAACCTTGAGTACCGAACAGAAAAAAATGACATGTATTATTAGGGGCTTGCATCTATAATCTATTGCAAGAACAATTATAAGTAGAAAATAAAAGAGAATACTGCTTCACTGAGGAAAAATATTGCCCTCCAGATATCCGCCCTGCAAATTTCATAATTCATAACTAAAGAATAAAAAGTCGTCCACAGTTTATTTTCATTTCGCCCCAAGTTAATTACAGATGACAGATTGCTTTTGGTTCCAACTTCCACCATAACTCCATCATGTACCTCCCCAACTTGACAATAAGGCAACCTAGTTCTCTAGTAGAACTAATTTTGTAACGATTTTCATTAATTGTTCTGTCATAAGGAAATTTATGGATGTTGAGAAGTTATAAGAAACACACAAAAAAAAGGCAACTTTCCAGGCTATGATGTGTACTATAATTTAGAAAGCACAGTTTGTTGCTCTATACTTTATTGGCTGGAGAATGGAGACAATAGGCATTGGCTTCTTAATCCATACTAAAATATTTCTATTTGTTAGTATTCCAGGAAAACTTTAGTCTTAAGCTATTCCTATGAAATCTTCAGTCACAATTCAACAAGCTAACAAAGTGATTGTGCACTCATAATTCTACCAAATATAATTATTATTATTTTTGCATTTGGATAGTATGAAATCTGTGATTTCTATTTACATACAAGATGCATGTTACAATGTCATGATATTCTCCAGCAATTCAATTAATCAGAACTGTTGCATTTTAGAAAAAAAAAAAGTCGATGATGAAATCAATAGTACACAATATACGGAGGGAGGTATATAACCTATAGCCTTACCCCACATCCAGTGTCGATTGCCGTCCGAATATTTCCTTTGGTCAATGGAATGAGAGCATCTATATCGTTGATATAAGCATCTGCACCCCTCGGAAACATCGTGCCACCGCCCGGAAATCTGAACCGATCGCCCTCCACTTGGATCCAGTTCTGGACCGCCTTCTCGATACTCAGCTCGCGGTGCGGGATGTTATCGTACCAAGCGAAGTCCCTGCTCTGAGGCCACTGGAACGGGTTCTTGTACTTGGGCGGCGCAGGGATGAGGCACCTGAACTGTTCCTCCTTCTTCGGGCAATGCCTCTCCCGGTACTTGAGCATCTTCTTCATGAACTTCCTCGACCTCTTCGGGTCTTGGCAAGGGGTGTATTCACTGTATTTTAGGTCGCAGGGAGGGAATTTCTCCGTGGCGGCAAGGAAGGTCTCATTGAGGCCTACTTGGTGGTGGGTTTGGAAGTCTAGGCTCGCGACGGACGACGAGTGGGAACTAGAGGACGATGGTGACGACGATGGAAGATGGCAGGCGACATTAGCAGGGCTAAGCGAGGTGCTCTGATTGATTTTGAGGGTGGAGGTGCGGTTTTGCCAAGATCCTAGGATGTAGAAGAGTACACAGAGGCCGGATACGAGTAGGACACGAGTGACCCGCTTGTTCTTTGATTCAAGCTGATGGATCTTGGGGGATCCAGTGGAGTCTTTAGCCATTAGACCTGCAAGAAGTATGAAAAATAATTGAGATTTTCAAGATCAAACAAACAAAAGCAGGGTATGGTTGTTCATGATCTATTCAAACAAACAGGAACTGGAGTATCCCCGGGAATTAGTATTTCATGATGACACAAGAAAAATAAGAGTAGAACAGATGAAATTTATATACATATTGCTGCTACATACTAGCTAGAATCACTTTGGTGAAGGAGAAAGAAGAGCTACCATTTACCAGTGAATGATGGAGATTGGGGTTGAGGATATGGTTTCAGTGCATCTTAGAAATATGTATGCACTATGATGTTAATGAATTCAATATTATATAGGTGGCACCAAGGTATCTTCATATTATAATAAATAAATAATAAAAAATTAAATTATAACTTGAAACTTTCAACTATTTAAGTTTTTTAACTTTATTATCTCATTTTGATAGGTATTAACTTAATACCATCAACTATTAACAATTTTTATATTGATATCCTCCGTCACTCACCACCGTTAGCTTTTTCGTTAAAAAAATAACTAAAATATCCTACCCTCTTCCATTGCACCGGCTGTCGCGACCGCAATGCCGTCGCACGTTGTCGCTGCTGTGCCGTCGCTCCTACACGGTTGCCGAAAAAGGAGGGAGAGAGAGCTGACGGAGAACGAGGAGGGAGAGAATAGAATGGAGATATTTTTGAATCTTAGGTTAACATCGGTAGAAAAAAATTGGAGAAGAATATTAAGTTAGTACCTATCAAAGTTAAAAATAATTTATCCCGGTTGGATAGAAATCTAAGATTTACAAAATAATTTCAGTACATCTTTTATATTTAGTAATAATGTGTTTTGCATTGCAAGTGGATAAAAGTTTTTATTGAAATAAAAAAAATTAAATATAAATTTATTATAATTCGTTTTTCTATGGAATTGAATTCATACAACAACAACAACAAAAATTCCACCTTAACTATTTAAATTAAAAATATTTTATTATAATTAAATTATATTAACTAGTTAAATAATTAATTATTTTTTTAATAATTAAAAAAATTTACAAACAACTTACACGTTATAATTTTAAACCGTTCTCAAATCATGTTTATTAGCCCGAGCCAGGTAACATACCATAAAATCTAAGATTTTATATATCAAATGATATTCAACCAATTAAAAAGAGTCCCGAAAAGTGAAGCTTTATATTTTCAAAGACTACCACATACTCTAGATAATCAAAGACACAACATATTTGTCTTAAAGAATTAATATAGAGCTTTTTCAGAGTTCAAAACACATAAGAAGACTGTCAAGAAGTAATCCAACAAATAGTGTGTACTAGATGAGATCAAACAATCTCTCTTAATTGTTGATTAAGAGAGAGAGAGTGGGGAAGAAAGAGAGACAAGATTTGGAGAGAAAAAAAAAAAAAAAGCAAGGACCACCAAACCAACCTTCTGGTTATCACTGAGAAAAAAGAAAAGGGGAAAAAAAAAACTTACAGATGATTTTTCATTGAGCTCATCATACCATTTAAAGGAAAAAAGTGAAGACAGTACAGATCAAAGTAGAGATAATCCACATGGACCTTCTCTGATAAAAGAAGGCAGAACACAGAGAATACAGCTACCAACCTTTTCTTTTTTGGGCTTCTTTCCTTTCTCTATACCATTGTCAATGGTCTCTCTTTCTTTCTTTCTTTCTTTCTTCTCTGTACTGTGTAGACAATTGGAAGAGGAGAGGGAGGGGAGAGTCGGGAGAGTTGGTGTAGGAAAGGGAGTACAAGAGTCTGTTGGTGAGGAATAAGAGGAGAAAAAACTGCCTTACGATTCTCTTCGTGTTTGGTCATAATATAATGGCGGATGATAAAGGCACTACAAAATAAAGTCAGTTTGGCCTAAAAAAAATTTTAAAATTTTTTACTTGAAATTTTATTCGGAACTAGTTTAAAATTTTATTTAGAACTATTAAAATTTTGATAGTCTTACTAATAGATTAAACTGTCAAAATACATTAAATTATATATATTATTAAAAATTATTAAAATTTTGACAGTTCAAATTATTAAAATAACTATCAAAATTTTGATTATCTTAAATAAATTTGACTACAGTAAAATTTTAAGTAAAAAAATTATAAATTTTTTTTTTAAACAGTCCACGTCATTTTTGTCATATCTTTATCAAGAATCAATACAATACTAACCAATATAATACTCCCCCTCTCTCTCTCTCCTCTCTCTCTCTCTCTCTCATGATAATTTGGACTTTGAATCTGACCCGTATAGCTACTGTGTATGTGTATGGTCCTCGTCTCTCTTTCTGAACACGACTGATATTGATTCATGTGACCACCGCCATTATTATTATTATTATTTTATATTATCGCAATTGTGTGGTTAACATGGTAATATAGTAAATTGATACAATTATTGTACAGGTTCAAAGGTTTAATATCGTACGCTGAACCCCATCTACTAGGCAACTAGGCAGAAATAAATATCTATTGGAGTTTTAAAAATATATAAAAAAATTGATTTTTTTTAGTGTTATATAACAAATGATCCATAGGTAGAATAATGAGAAAAAGGGACTAACTAGTATTTAGGTCTTCAATTTTATATCAGCTTATAGTTTAAGATTTGATATGTCCCATTGAAAATTTTAGATTTAGATTTTGGTTTTTGGTTTTTAAATTTTTATTATATCCTAAATATAAGTATGAGGGCGAACACATAATAAAAAAATTATACAATAAAAATAAAAAATAAAAATAAATTTACAATCCAAAATTTTTAGTTGAACATCATAACTTAAACTCTAAATTGATATAAAATCAAGCATTTAAATGATAATTAGCCCCCCAAAAAAATCATATCTCAGAAGTTTGAGATAAAGATTATTTTCTTTTCTTTTAAGATAACAAATGACTCTTGATTTTCGTTATTTGAGCTAGTACATTTTTGTTCACCCACCAAAATTTAAGCGATGTTTACCGTTAATTTCATTCAAAGGTTGTCAATCCGGGCCGGTCCTAAATAATTGAAGGTCCGGTACGAATCTCAAAATGAGATCCTAAATTTATTTATTCGTATTTTTTAAAGATATTTATTAAAATATTTGAAGATGTTTTTTATTGTATATTATAACTGAATCTATAGATAGTTACTAAACAAAATAACCAGAGTTCAAATTATCTATATTCAAGTACATTACATAGTATAATAAAGATGTTTTAGATAGAAGACAGATTGAACGTTAAATTGTATAAATAAAAACTAGGCTTGCACATCAATGTTTCTTAAATAAAGACTATGCCTGCACATCCAAATTCTCAAATTATATAAATAAAAAAAATCTGATCATTATTGTAGAAAATAAAATTCACGTCAGATCTTTATTGTAGAAAATAAATTCATCTAACAATTATGGGATCTTTAGAAGCAAAATAGCAATTGAACCGCTTAGAGATGATAGACAGCACACCGGTCAGAACAAGATATTTGATAAACCTTAGAAATTTTGTATGATTATAAATATGAGTCTTAGAGTCGATAGGGAATAAGGATTGAAGAATTTGAGGTCATATGTGCATAGTTCTAGTCTAGGGATTAAGGAAGAAATGTGATGACTTAAATTACAAAATAACAAAATTGACCATAATATATATATATATATATATATATATATATATATTATATATATATATATATATATATAGCCTAGTGGTAAGGTGGGAGACATCCGGCGGGAGAGGTCTTGGTATCGAATCTCACCTCCGGACTGGCTGGGTGGCTATTATAGCCATGGGTCCAGGTAGGGGTGAGCAACGGTTCGGTTCGGTTCAATATCCAAAAACCGAAAATCGAACCGAATTTGTAAAGACCGCAAAAAACCGAACCGAATTAAATCGGTTCGGTTCTCGGTCGGTTCGATTTTTTAGGTCCAAGTGGTGAGTGTATTCCAAATTCATAAAAACAAAAAAAAACCAAACCTAACTGAAAAAAAACCAAAATTGTATACCAAAAATAACAATAAACTAATTTTACACAAAGTGGTGAGTGTATACCAAATTCATAAAAACCGTTTTTTTTATAATGTAGTGATTCGGTTTTCGGTTCGGTTCGGGTTTCGGAATCCAAAACCGAAAACCGAACCGATAACCGAAATTAATCAAATGATAAAACCGAAATCCGAACCGGTTGATTAAAAACCGAACAAAATTTCAATTTCGGTCCGGTTCGGTTCGGTTTTCGGTTAAAAATCGAGAATTGCTCACCCCTAGGTCCAGGCACACGCGCGCGCACACGCGCACACACACACACACACACACACAGATATATATATATATATATATATATATATATATATATATATATATATATATATATATATATATATATATATATAATATTTTTTTATTTTTTTTTAGGCTTCCTAAAATTGGAGGTCATGTGCGACCGCACTTTTGGCACGGCCCCAAGGCCGGACCTAGTTGTCATATGTCAACCTAAAATTATTTTTATTCTTAATTTAATTTTTCTTATATAATAATAATAGGAAAATTAGTTTTAGGTTGACACGTACCAACTTTTGAGTATAATGGTAAATATTATCCATTTTTTGATGGGTGAACAAAAATAGACTAGTTTGGGTTGGATTGTATCTCGTTTTCGGATGAGCGCTCAAAAAAGGATGACAATGGAGTTGATAGTTTAGTCCCACATCGAATAATAAGTGGGATCATGAGGTGTAGATAATTAGGATTGGTTCAAATCTTACATGGGAATTCTCTTTTAAGGCATATGGGCCCAGTCCAATATCGCACCTCATGGGTCAACTCCATGTTCCCAACAAGTGGTATCAAAGTCCAAGGTTACGAGGGCTGGTTTGGACGGTTCTAATTGGTTCGAGACAGATTGTGATGAACGTTCATGCGTATAATTTGATTATACTGACTATCTTCTCAAAGTGGAGTAGGAGTATCCTCCATAAGGTAGTCTGGGTGTCAGGCGGCTCAGACCTAATGTTGGAGGTAAGGTGGAGTAAGAGTATCCTCTATAAGGTGGTCTGGGTGTCAGACGGCTCCGACCTAATGTTGGAAGCAGCTACGCAGATTGGATTCAAATGTGGATCGGAAGGATCCAAGGTGGAACAAGACATTTTGGTTGGCACACAGTGAAGATGTGGATGAACGCGTCTGTCTGGTTCTGTGGTCGAACGGATCGAGATGACAATATGTTGGATCTCCTGGGTGTTCGACTGGCGGAAACGTACAAAGATAGTCATGGTGTGCTGGGTTGCTCGGTCAACAAAAACGAGTTAGATGAAAAAAATTGGATTGCTCGTTTCCGGATGAACGCACAAAAGAATGTGACAATGGAGTTAATAGTTTAGTCTTGCATCGAATAGAAAGTGGGATCATGGGATATAGATAATTGAAATTGATTCAGACTTTATATAATTTTTTTTTTAAGACATATAAATCCAGTCAAATATTCAATTTGAATCACACAATGTTTCCAATAGCTTGTAGTCACAATTATTTCTTCCATTTAATGCGTATCTGAATGACATTCGGTGGTGAGCGGCGAGGCCTCTCTTAACCCTTGTCCATTTCAATAACAACCAACACTGAGGAGCAATGCAATTATTATTGACGAGAGAAAGGAGGAATTGGCAACCATGTTATTATTAGTGTGCCATCCAAGTCCCTGTGACCAGTTTAAGCATGAAAATTAATGGCAATACAATGTAATAATTGCAACATCTTTTTCTATATCCTTTGTTCAATTTTTTTTTTCCAGCACGTCACGGACTCAGTTTGATAGGAGTCCCCACCCCCATCTATGCCGGTCATTATTGGAGAATCAGACTCGTCGTGTGCGTCGCACACTGGCATTTTCATCATCGTCCGTAACGCACACCTCGTGCACTCCGCACGCTCCAGAGCTCCACGAGACGGTCATGACGCCTTACGACGTCCGTAACTCAACGTCTCGCTTTGCCCACGGTGCCGACGTGGCACTCCCGACGTCTGAACGACGCCTACGACAGCCGAGCCGTCCAGCCACTCGAATTTCGCACGACGTCCGTACGACAACTTCACGACACCCTTACGGCGCCGAACGAACGACGAGCCGCGTGGTCGGCCGTCGTTTATACCCGTGGTAGGATAATGCGGGACCCCGTCCGCTCGATTCCCTTGCCGTTGAGTTTTACATGCACGGTCGTCCCATCCTGTCCTATGCCAACTCAGATAATGCCTACTGTCTTTTTCCTTTGTTCATTGATGTGAAGTTTTGGTTCCCTTTTAACTCAGTGCAGGTTATTTTAAGGGTTGCGTGAAGACAGCGCAATATACGGAAGTTTTGGTTGGTCCGTCTTTTCATTTTGATGGCAACTTCAAGTACATGATGTTTTTCTTTCTTTTCCTTTCCTTTCCTTTCTTTTTCTAACTTTTATTTTTATAAGGTGAATATCTGAAAAGTTTGAGAAAGACCGAAAATTTAACACCTTTGTTGTGGCAGGCATCGACAGACCTGTGTGGATTGTAGTTTTTAGCAAGATCCGTAAATTTGATGCAAACGTATATTTTCAGAATGCTCGTTATTGGATTCGTGATGTAGAATGAGCTCCTGATCAACAATAGTCCATTTGAGCAAATATCCATTCACAAATTAAACTATTTTTTATTATAGGCTTAATTTCAAGTTGATACTCTCAACTTATTTCATTTTTTCAACTTGATACTCTAAATCTTAAAACTAGACAACTTGATACATCAACTATAATTGTACAACTTAATTAATATGCTATCGATGTAAACAGAAAATACTGAATGACCACAATATTTTTATCCTCTCCTCTCTCCTCGCAACAATCGCGACGACATCGACAGTGAGTGGAAGAGGGGGGAGGGGGGGGGGGGGGGGGGGTGTGGGTAGGGGTGCGACGGAGACGTGAGGTTGGATAATTTAGTTAATTCTTTTAACTAAAAATTGAATCTTGACTAAAGATATTAAGCTAAAAATATTCAAGATGGTATAAATTGTTTAATTTTTAAATTTTAGAATATCAAATTAAAAACTTAAGGGTATCATGTTAAAATTTAGCTTCTGCATCGACCTATCGTGTTAGGTCAAGACTGACATAGGCAGTAACGTAATCACGTGGTGCCGGTTGCACCTCCTCATATTTTTAGTTTATTTTTATTTATATTTTTTTCTTGTAGATCATGAGCACTATGTTTATATGAAATTTTGGTTCTCCGTTATATGACAAATGCCGCATAGCTTCCTATGACTTTTCAACCGTAACTTTCGAGAATTTTGGAATAATTTATTTTCTCATGCACGCATGTAACTTTCTCTCTTTAGTTCACACTAAAAAATGCATATCTTATTTTAATCCAAAGACCTACAAACACAGTCACAAAGCCTTACAAACACAGTTCGAAGGTTACAACTAGGTCTGAAGGTCACTTTATGACGGCTAAAAAACATTATAAACGACTTTTATAACGTTTTTTTTTGTAAGCCCTTAGGCGTTATAAAAATCAACGTTATAAATGTTTCTAAAAGAGTTATAAATATTCTGTATATACATAAACACTTTTTTTGTTCGTAAAAACGTTGAAAATAAGAGAGACACATATAATACTTGCTTTCCAAAGTGTTATAAGTAAGTTTCATATATATATATATATATATATATATATATATATATATATATATATATATAATTTTTAAACTATTATAAATGTAATGCACATATATATCACATTTCAAAGCGTCATAAAAAATAATACTCAATACTGCTCGATTTCAAAAGAATTTAAATGAGATACAATATAAATTTAATAAACACTTAAATATTCATTTCAAATAAAAATATCATTAATTTCGTTCCAAAATTACATAATACCACTTAATTACATTTTTCCAATATATATCCAAATACATATATACTAGAGATTGGCTGAGGCATAGTCTTGAGGGCGAACCGCAAGACATCAGGCCTCCGAACCTTCCTGCGACGGAGGAACACGCGGAGTCAGCGACCTCGAAACCTACAACTGAGCCCAACTTATCCCAATCCAACTTGGCTCTGCATGTTGAATATTCAAATTACAATGTTCAATTGTCAGATACACTACAAGAAATTACTAAATTGATGGACCAAATATAAGTCATCTAGCTTCGATACCTCTGCCCACAATTAATAAATTACTAATTAATTCACTAAAAACCAACTATTTGAATCGGACAAAATATAACAAACACTAAAAGCATGTACCTACTAAACTGTACTTTGATTAAGAATATAACTTCAACATAACAGTCAGAACATACTTTAGCACCACTAAATTGCTAAAATGTCAAAAATAAAGTTTTGGATTATTTTGTTACGATGATTAACATGTAACAGAGAAGGTGAAATTGTGCTTCAGTATTGCAGTAAAAAAAACTGCAACAAAGGTACAACACTAGATATCACTTTTTTCTATTGCTGTTTCAGACTAAACTATGAGAATCCAACAGACAATTTGTCAACTAATCTCTTTACTATAAAACAAAGACAATTCCTCAACTGCTTTAACTACATGAAATACCTCAACTGCTGGATATTTCTAGTAGCAAGAATACTTGCAGACTAGGAAGTAGACACTCCAAAATTGATGCCTTATCCCATCTAGCATCATGTTTCATAAATATTCAATTTGTTGTAAACACTCTAAAGTACACAAGGACATGCCAAAATCAATGTTATGTCTGTGTCATATTCGTATTCATGTAACTTAGCCTATTACAAGCAACCAAAAAACCCTTTACAGAATTACAGTCCCTCTAGTACAATAGAACTTTTTAAAGTTCCTGGAAAGGTAAGGATGGGAAAATAATTGATGTTCTCATTTTATTTTGTATAAATTTCTATGCAGGCGTATTTATTTCTGGGAAAACAATTTTACCACAAAATGTGGATAACTTACTCCCTCCGAGCCAGGTGACTATTTTTCTCTCCAATGGCTTAGCAAGATATTTATTTCATAGAAGCTCCTCCGATTCATTATACTTTGAAATTCTCCAAAACAAGTGTTCCTCGTACTAAAGGAATTCCATACACCTTTTAAAACTTTAAAGCTCTCGTAGAAACTTTGTCATTCATACAATAAAATGATGACATGATTAGTTTATGGCTAGTAAAGCACCAAAGGATAAAAATAAATGGATCTTAGTTGACTATGGTTACTGCATCTTTGTAAAAGAGGACAAAACTCAAAAACTCTGAATTATCTTAAAAGTCAAAATGCATGCTAAATATTGATTAGAACAATCATTTGTTGTTTACTTACCCGCTATAAACTGATCTCATGTCCATGGCATTCCTCACAATAGACTGTCTATCTAGGGGTGAGCAACGGTTCGGTTCGGTTCAAACCGAACCGAATATCTAAAAATCAATTGAATCTAAAATCGCTTTTTGTAAAACCGAAAACCGAACCGAATTTGTACCAAAAAAAAAAGAACCGAATTAAATCGGTTCGGTTCTCGGTCGGTTCGGTTTTTTAGGTCCAAGTGGTGAGTGTATACCAAATTCATAAAAACCGAAAAAAAAACAAACCTAACTGAGAAAAACCAAAATTGTGTACCAAAAATAACAATAAACTAATTTTATACCAAGTGGTGAGTGTATACCAAATTCATAAAAATCGGTTTTTTTTCTTTTATAATGTAGTGATTCGGTTTTCGGTTTGGTTCGGGTTTCGGAATCCAAAACCAAAAATCGATCCGAAAACCAAAATTAATCAAATGATAAAACCGAAATCTGAACCGGTTGGTTAAAAACCGAACCGAATTTCAATTTCGGTCCGGTTCGGTTCAATTTTTGGTTAAAAACCGAGAATTGCTCACCCCTAGGTCTATCCTTATTCCCTTGAGATATGAATTGTTAACTAACCGCTTCCAGTGTTCAGTCTGCTTTGAAATCTTCAGGGTCTAGCAAGAAAGGTGTCTTTTCCAGTCTATCTGGCCATTGTGACCAACCGACAATACTATCTACATGAATTTTGTGCTTACATGCTTGCAACAAAAAGTTCCTACAAAAACAATTTAACCATGTGATTCTAGTTCATAACAGATGTTGGTTAGTCTATTTCTCGACAAAAAAAAAAAAGGCTTACCATGCTGCATTTGGATCATTAGAATCTTCGCATCATATCCACTAGCCAAATAAGAGCATGTCAAATATTTAATATGAAAGGCTTGTAATTGATTGGTTGATTCTGCTCTCCTTGCCTTTTTCAAATAAAATGGCAGACTTTTCATAACTTTTGCATGGTAACAATAGAAACTTGGTTTAATATTTGTCTTAATTTTATTTATGAATGAGACTACATATATATAACAGAGGCTAACCACTCTCTCTACTATTCTACTAGATGTGGGACTAAACACCCACTAATATTCTCAACACTTCTCCTCAAGATGAGCGATATCAATTATCTGCATCTTGTCACATAGTTTAGAAAGGCTCGATGAATTAAGATCCTTAGTCAGACAATGTAGTGCCCCGCTCTGCGTAGGCACTATGTACAAGTGATATCGCTTTGCTTGTTCGAACGAAAATCTTTTCGGAAAGTTTCTATCGAAACACAAGACGATTGATTTAGGTGAGTGGGCAAAACTGTTGTTAATATATATATATATATATATATATATATATATATATATATATATATATATATATATATGTATGTATATAATATTTTTCAGAGATTGATAAGAGAATAAAGAAACTAAAAAATTGTTACCGGCCTCTGGGGAAGTCGTGCACGAAGCACTAGCCTAAGAGTTGATCCGAGGTCTATGTGCAGACGTTTCTTGGAAGCTCCTAGTGGTAAAATTCTCTGACTACCGGGTTCTCTTCGTTGCACACAACTCGGAGAGAGAGACCGAACTTAGCTCTGCCTAGAACATGGATTTAGAGAACAGAATGTGGTTCGAGAGAGCTTTCACGTAGGAAGATTTTTCTGTCTGAAATGAAGGATGAGGAAACCACAATATATAGGCAGTTCCAAAACACAGCCACGAACATGATAGTAAATGGATCATAAATAGGCCATTAAAGAGCAATAACAAAAGTAAAGAAACGTGGGGGAATAGCTGTCAAAAGATCTGTTACAAAAGCTGTCACAAGTGTTCAATGAACCTGGACATAGTGCCTCAACATTCAAAATTTGAATGAGTCAAATCGGTTCAAAAAATAAAGGGGAGCAAAAAGATTTTTTGGATCCCAGCCCGAACCGGAAGAGTAAATTGTATCGGCATTCGGCGCCCGTAGGTGTGGGCACGTACCCGCACCCGTTACGCGCGCCGAAACGAACCGAGCCAAGTCGGGCCAGGCCGAGGCGGCGGCGCACGCGTGTGGCCCAAGGGGTTCCCTACACAACATCTTTAAGAGAGGAATGAAGAAGAACTAATATATACATACAAGGGGGGAGTGGTCCAATCGATGTGGGACTAAAGAAAAAAAGGAAGTTGAGCTTTTGCTCAAACACAGCTAACAATCCCCCCCCAAAGGTCAAGTTCCGAAATAGAAGTGACACAGAAATTAAAAGAAAGAGTTTTTGGGTAGGTATATACTATGCATAGATGAGATGGACTGCAGCCTTAAATCTCACTTAGTGACTATTGTCTTTGTCTGAAGAAGTGCTTGATGGACTATGCCTTGAATCAGACTTCTTTTACCATATTCAGAAAAATAGCACACATAGTACGCTAGAGGATCTGGGTCTAACGGGTGGCGCTTTTGGTTGGCCATGCGCACTAATTTCAAATTCATGAGAGTTGTCTGGGATCGCCCTGTCCCATAGTCGCGGCCTTCACGACCTCTCATATAGGTAAGTCCTTAAGGGTTGGTGATATGTTTCAACCCCGCATATCATCTTGGACCTATTAAGAGTTTTAAAACTCATCCTAACCATATCACTCAAGAACACTGTCACCATAGGTATGGGGAATCATTGTACACATATACAGCCACTTGGGCATTATAGAATGAGATTTTAATTTCGGGTTAGTGTTCCATAAAAGTCACCTAAGTCCAGCTTGTTCCTACCCATTGAACCGGCTTCTTGGGATCTCCAGTCAGACTCGGTTGGGTTGCCACTGCTGGTGACTTTACTTATGGGCTTAACCTCATCCCCCTCGATGATTCTAGGATCAAAGTCCTAGACAGAACCTTCGTCAAGTGATCTGCAAGGTTCTTTTCTGACTTTATATAGTCAAGAACCACATATTTGCCCAATAGGCTCTTTATAGACTTGAAGCGCAGCTGCAGGTGTCTGTTCATCTTAGCATTCACAGAATCATGCTTTAGTAGTTCCATAACAGATTTATAATCACAGTTTATAAAAATTGCAGGAATAGAACTAATAGAAACATGTATATGCATAATAAGGTTTCTTAGCCATTCGGCTTCTGTACATGTAATATCCAAGGCTATCATTTCGGAGTCCATTGTACTACTAGCTATGATAGTTTGTTTACATGAGCCCTGTCACTACCCAATTCTAGAAAATAGGGTTATTTTTTTTATTTTTATTTGGTAAATTATGTATTGTATTTAATTAATTATATTTATATTTAATTATTGATTGCATTATTTTTAATTGATTATTTTAGGGTTTTGCTAGCCTGGACCCATGTCAGACCCTAGTGGACCCATGTCCGACCCAACCGACATCCTTGTGAGACTTATTTTTGGGTTTAGAATATTTATTATATTTTTAGTGGGTTAGTTGGAGAGATTTGGTGTTAGTTTGAGTGCTTTTGGAACCCGAAACCCAAACCAAGTGTGTGGAAGGCATTTTGGACTTTTGGTCTTTAGTGAAACCCTATATTTTAGTATGGCCGACCAAACCACAGCCCCTACCCGATTATCACAGCAGCCCCCATCCCCTTTTCTTCTTCTTCTTCTTCACTTCTTCTTCTTCTCCACTTCTTCTTTCTTCTTCCTTTCTTCTCTCCAAGTAAGTGTTCTCATCTTTTCTTCCTTCTTTCTTCCATTCCTTCTTCTTTTATGTGAACCCTAACCCTACATTTTCCCTAACCTAGGTGTGTAGAGCCTAGATTTAGTGTGAAGGCTAGATTTGGAGGCATGGAGCTTGAGGGAGGTGATTCCAAGTAGATTGGAGACTTTGGCCTTGGGATTCCAACTCCCAAGAGGTAAACCCTAACTTTTCCTTTGCTAATTACTCTAATGTAATGTAATTAGTATTTTAGAACCTTCCTAGACCCTAAGCCTACCCGTGGGATGAAGTTGGAACTAGTTTGGTTGAGTTTGGAGACTTTGACACTAGGTTTTGTGTCAATTTTGGGTGGATTCCGAAATTGGCCCAATTTTGGGTGATGTCCTAGGTTAGACGGATCTAAGTAGACGTTGTCGGGTGTTTTGAGGGTGAGTGCATGTCTCCGTTCGGACACGGGAAGTCGTGTCGCAGAGAAACGGGCATTTCGGGCGAATTTGGGATTTCGTCGTCGCCGATTCTAAGTGCGTGCGCGTTTTTGTCACGGACCTATAATTGACGTGGTAGTATTTTTTCTAGGATTTAGGCATCGTTTAGAATCCGTGGGTAAATTTTGGGCCGATTCCGAGTTGGTTTGGTGTGCATTTCAGGAGGTTTTCCGAACCGCACACCGCGTGTTCGTCGAAATGACCGAACGGCCATTTCGACTTGGTTTCCTAGTTTCGGGCTTGTGTGCACGTTGGGTTAGCATCGGAGAGTGTGTGCTAGAGTTCTCGGGTTATATTTTATATATTTATAGGTGTTTGTGCGTGTCGGGGTCGTTGGGCGTGAGTGAGGCGTGTTGTTTGTGTGTTGTGTGCGTTGTGTTGTGTTTGTGTATGTGTGTCTTTATATATATATTTATGTGTGTGTCTATATATATATATATATATATATATATATATATATATATATATATATATATATTTATATATATATGTTTATGTGTTGTGTAACTATAATTGTGTGTGTATTTATATATATATATGCTTGTATCTATATACTAGTGTGAGTGTGTATATATATATATATATATATATATATATATATATATATATATATATATATATATATATATATATATATATATGTATATGCTAGAGTGTGTGTGTGTTGATATGTATATATATATATATATATATATATATATATATATATATATATGTGTGTGTGTGTGTGTGTGTGTGTGTGTGTGTGTGTGCATATATATATCAATAGCTGTGTTTATATATATATATAGCTATGTGCGTATTTATGCATAAGTGTGTGTGTGTATTTATATATGTTAGTGTGTGTGTTTAAGTGTGTGTGTGTGTTAGTACATAGATATTAGTATGTGTGTGTATATATATATAGTAGTGTATATATATATATATGTATATATATGTGTGCCTGTGTATGTGTTTATGTGTGTGCGTGCTCGTGTGTGTGTGGGGCTATGTGTGCAGGGGGGAGGCTGCAGCAGCAAGCAGCAGCAGCTCAGCAGCAAGGCAGCAGCAGCAACACAGCTATGCAGTAGCAGCAGCAAGCAAAGGCAGCAGTAGCAGTACAAGCAGCAGCAGCAGCTAGCATTCGCAGCGCCGCGTGGCTCTAGTGGCTAGGTAGTAGAGATATAGATTGATAGAGAGTTATAGATAGATATATTTAGATAGAATTAGATAGTTAGATAGATAGTTGGATAGATAGATTAAATAGATAGCTAGATAGATGGATTGATAGTTAGATAGGTAACTAGATAGATATGTAGATTAATAGAAGATAGTTGGATAGATTAGATAGATATATCTATATAGATAGATAGGTATTAGATATAAGTATATCTATGTGTATAGATATATATATACCTAAGATAGATAGATAGTTTAGATATCTAGAGGGATAGTTAGATAGATAGTTAACTAGTTAAATAAGATAGATAGATAGATAGTTAGATAGATAGCTAATTAGTTAGATACATAGATACATAGATGGATAGATAGATAGTTATATCTATCTAGGTGTATAGATATAGATATATACATATAGCTATATAGAGGTATAGATTTTAGATATAGATATATATGTATATGAGAGGTATATGGGTATATGTGTATGTGTGTATATGTGTATGTGCTATGTGTATATATATATATAGATACTTAGATATGTATATATATATGTTAGATATATATTTTCTAGCCTAGATTATTAACTAGGAGCATAATTATAAGCATAGATAGCTAACTAGAGAGTGTTAGTGGGGTATTAGAGAGGTACCTCAATACCTTGAGATACCAAGGTATCTCAATACCTTGAGATATCCAAGGTATTGAGTTTCGAGCGGAGTATTTGAGCAATAGCCTAGGAATAGTATTGGAGTAATTTTTATATGCTTATGTATATATATTTACGCGTGCTAGCATAGGTTTTAGCGGATTTAGGCGGGATGCGTGGCCTAGGGCGAGGTATCGGATACCGAGGGTATCCCGGTATCTCGAGGAGGCGAGTTTGAGAGTTTTCTAGCTTAATGAGCTCGGTTTGACCTAGAATTTCAGGGGCACCCTAGTTTGGCCTAGGTTTGACCGTAATTGTCCCCGTTGACGGTAAAAGTCAATGTTTGACCTAGTTTTGACCTAGAGTTGACTTTTTGGACCCCGGGTTAACTTTTTGATCCGAATTTCACCGGTTTGACCCGTTCGACCTAGAATATCCCTAGAAGCCTGTTTTTAATTATTTTATATCAGTTTAAATCCTTAGAACCCTGTTTAATTCTGCTTTTGGCAATAGGTTCTTGCGACACCGGTCCGGATCTCGATCCTCATCAGTTGCTCAGGACATCAAGCGAGTACTTACCTCTGATAGTTTCCATTTCATGATAGCGTTTATATCACCTGTTCTAGAACTGTAATACTTAATTCTGACACATTGTTACACGAGCTGGTACTAGTGGATCCCGTCATGAGATGCTATCCCCCTTACCGTGTTCAGCGGGTACTCTATCACGTGTATTTCATCATGTGCTTCGGGTATTAATTCTCATGTGCTATCATGTGCTTCTTGTGCTCTCGCCTTCGTCTGCGCGAGCTATTATCATGTACGTAGCATTTTGTGGTTGGATCCAAGAGTATTAGTGGGGGAGGGGAGTAGGAGTTGGTTATGTGATCAAAGCCAAACAGTATTCATGTGTATGTCGGTTATGCAACTCACGCATAACAGAGTTATCGTAGTATTTTTCATGTGCAACCTAAGACGATCACATAACAAACTTGTGCTCAAGGCACTTAGCTAGTATTCATGTTTTCTCACCTGCAGTTACTTTTCCACTACTTGTATTGTTCTCTAGTTTACTTTGCAACTACTTATTCTGCTCCAGCATATATTTATTTTCTGTGCATCTTGTATACTTTTCTATTGCTCGTCATATACACCTTACCATGTATTTGGAGTTGCTTTCAGAGTTATGTACTTTGGATGGATTGGTTGAGTATGCATTGTGCTAGTATAGATTGTCATGGAGGTAGAGTGTTATTTAGTCCACCGGGTGAGCCAGAGTTTCAGTTTGCCAGAGGAGCAGCGGAGCAGAACGAGGGAGTCTTCTGCGGAGCCCTGGTGGTAGAGTCGAGGTTGCTACATCCACTGATAGAGGAGTACATGGATGTCTTTCCGGAGGAGTTGCCAGGGTTACCTCCGAACAGAGATATGGATTTCTCTATAGACTTGGTGTCAGGCGCGGAGCCGATATCCCAGTACGTCTATAGAGTCAGCAACAGTGAGCTGATAGAGTTGAAGAAGCAGGTGGATGAGCTTCAGGACAAGGGATTTATCAGATCTAGTTCTTCTCCGTGGGGTGCTCCGGTACTTTTTGTGCCGAAGAAGGATGGGTCGATATGGATGTGTATCGACTCAGGGCTCTGAACAACCTCACAAACAAGAACAAGTATCCGCTGCCGCGTATTGATGATCTTTTGACCAGTTGAGCGGAGCGAAGGTATTTTCCATGATTGATCTGAGGGCAGGCTACCACCAGGTGAAGGTCAGGAAGGAGGATATTTCGAAGACAGCTTTTCGGACCAGATATGGACAGTATGAGTTCATGGTGATGCCGTTTGGGTTGACTAATGCCCCGACAGTGTTCATGAATCTGATGAACAAGGTGTTCCATCAGCATCTGGACAGGTTTGTGGTGGTGTTTATAGATAACATCTTGGTGTATTCGAAGACCCCAGAGGAGCACGAGGAGCATCTGAGGATAGTGTTGGAGACTCTCAGGAAGAAGAAGCTTTATGGAAAGCTTTCGAAGTGTGAGTTCTTCCTTGACAAGGTTGAATTCCTTGGTCATGTGGTGACTGGAGAGGGGATCTCGGTGGATCCGAGAAAGATCATGGCAGTTGAGGCATGGAGTGCTCCGAGTTCAGTAGCAGAGGTCAGGAGTTTCTGGGACTGGCAGTCTACTACAGGAGATTTGTTCAGGATTTTCCCCAGATTGCAGAGCCGTTGTCTAGGCTGACCCGGAAGGACGTGGAGTTTGTTTGGTCAGAGGAGTGCCAGATCGCCTTTGATGAGCTGAAGAGGAGGTTGACGACAGCTCCAGTGTTGACGTTGCCATCAGGTTCGGGAGGATTCACTATTTATAGTGATGCATCGGGGAAGGGACTGGGTTGTGTGTTGCAGCAGAATGGGAGGGTGATTGCCTATGCTTCCAGGCAATTACGTCCTCATGAAAAGAACTATCCTACCTACGATTTAGAGTTGGCAGCGGTCATCTTTGCTCTGAAGTTGTGGAAACACTATTTATACGGAGAGCGTGTGGAGATCTTCACAGACTACAAGAGCTTGAAGTATGTGTTTACCCAAAAAGAGCTGAACATGAGGCAGAGGAGATGGTTGGAGTTGATGAAAGACTTCGACATATTGTTGCAGTACCATCCAGGGAAGGCGAACGTAGTTGCGGATGCGTTGAGCAGGTATCCGGTAGCTATGTGCCTGACTACAGATCGTTATCTTCTGGCAGATCTAGAGAGCTTGGGCATTGAGGTGATAGTACCTGGAGTTGAGATGCAGATGTGGGGACTGCAGATTCAGTCAGAGTTGGTAGACCGGATCAGGGCTACACAGTTTAAGGACGAGTCCCTAAGGAGCATCAGGGCGCAGGTTCAGATGGGATTATCAGATGACTTCACCATTGCTGATAACGGTTCTTTGCGGCACGGTACCAGGTTGTACGTGCCAAGTGGGTCATTGCGCGAGGAGGTTCTTCAGGAGGCGCATCGATCCGAGTATTCTATGCATCCAGGTGCCAACAAGATGTATAGAGATCTGAGAGAGCATGTATGGTGGTACAGGATGAAGCGGGAGGTAGCACGCTTCGTATCCCGATGCTTAGTGTGCCAGCAGATGAAGGCGGAGAGGCAGAGGCCAGGAGGTTTGCTCCAGCCGTTACCCATTCCGGAGTGAAAATGGAAGCATGTGACCATAGATTTTGTTTCTGGACTTCCCCGTTCTCCAGGCGAAAAGGATGCGATTTGGGTCATCGTGGACATGTTGACCAAATCGGCCCACTTTCTACCATTCAAAGTGGGTACGTCTACAGAAAGACTAGCAGAGATGTATGTGCACCAGATAGTCAGACTGCATGGAGTTCCTGTGAGCATAGTATCAGATCAGAATAGTCGCTTTACTTCGCATTTCTGGAGGAGTCTGCAGGCTAGCTTGGGTACCCAGCTCAAGTTTAGTAGTGCATATCACCCACAGACAGATGGTCAGTCAGAGAGGACCATTCAAACACTTGAGGACATGCTTCGCACTTGTGTTTTGGATTTCAAAGGCTCTTGGGAGGATCACTTGCACTTGGTAGAGTTTGCTTACAATAACAGCTACCAAGCCAGTATCGAGATGTCACCTTTTGAGGCATTGTATGGACGGAGGTATCGCACTCCGTTATCATGGGATGATGTAGGCGAGAGAGCTTTGCTTGGCCCGGAGATGATGGTTGATGCAGCGGAGAAGGTCAAGCTCATTAGAGATAGACTTCGGGTGGCGCAGGACAGGCAGCGACATTGGGCCGATAGCCATCGGAGACCTTTGGAGTTCGAGGTATAGCTTAGAATCTAGATTTTGTTCTTGTGTTTGCTTGTGATTGCTTATTTTAGACTAAGTACAGAGACCTTGTTTATGCTAGGTTGGAGATCTGGTGTTCCTGAGGATTTCTCCGACGTGGGGCACTATTCACTTCGGTGGAGGCGGGAAGCTTAGCCCACGTTTCGTCAGACCCTTCAGCATTCTTGAGAGGGTTGGCGCCGTGGCGTATAGGCTTGATATGCCGCCTACGTTGGAGGGAGTTCATGATGTGTTCCACGTATCGCAGTTGAGATGGTACGTGGCGGATCTCAGTCACGTATTGGATCACTCGAAGATCGTGGTGGGCCCTACTCTTAGCTATACAGAGCAGCCGGTGGAGATTCTGGATCGACGGAAGAAGGTGTTGAGGAACCAGACTATTCCCTTGGTTTGCGTCGCGTGGAGACATCACTCTCCAGGTGAGTCGACCTGGGAGAGGTAGGAAGAAATGCGCGAGCGATACCCCTATCTTTTCGAGCCCTGAGGTATGGTTCTTTTCTTGCATTCCTGTCCTAGTTTCGTCTTTTAATTTCGAGGACGAAATTATTTTAAGTAGGGTAGGCTTGTCACTACCCAATTCTAGAAAATAGGATTTTTTTTTGTTTTTTTTATTTGGTAAATTGTGTATTATATTTAATTAATTATATTTATATTTAATTATTGATTGTATTAGTTTTAATTGATTGTTTTAGAGTTTTGGCTAGCCTAGACCCATGTCAGACCCTAGTGGACCCATGTCCGACCTAACTCACACCCTTGTAAGACTTATTTTTGGGTTTAGAATATTTATTATATTTTTAGTGGGTTAGTTGGAGAGATTTGGAGTTAGTTTGAGTGCTTTTGGAACCCGAAACCCAAACCAAGTGTGTGGAGGGCATTTTGGACTTTTGGTCTTTAGTGAAACCCTATATTTTAGTGTGGCCGACCAAACCACAGCCCCTACCCGATTATCACAGCAGCCCCCATCCCCTTTTCTTCTTCTTCACTTCTTCTTCTTCTCCACTTCTTCTTTCTTCTTCCTTTCTTCTCTCCAAGTAAGTGTTCTCATCTTTTCTTCCATCTTTCTTCCATTCCTTCTTCTTTTATGTGAACCCTAACCCTACATTTTCTCTAACCTAGGTGTGTAGAGCCTAGATTTAGTGTGGAGGCTAGATTTGGAGGCTTGGAGCTTGAGGGAGGTGATTACAAGTAGATTGGAGACTTTGGCCTTGGGATTCCAACTCCCAAGAGGTAAACCCTAACTTTTCTTTTGCTATTTACTCTAATATAGTGTAATTAGTGTTTTAGAACCTTTCTAGACCCTAAGGCTACCCGTGGGAGGAAGTTGGAACTAGTTTGGTTGAGTTTGGAGACTTTGACACTAGGTTTTGTGTCAATTTCGGGTGGAATCCGAAATTGGCACAATTTTGGATGATGCCCTAGGTTAGACGGACCTAGGTAGACGTTGTCGGGTGTCTTGAGGGTGAGTGCGTGTCTCCGTTCGGACACGGGAAGTCGTGTCGCGGAGAAACGGGCGTTTCGGGCTAATTTGGGGTTTTCGTCGTCGCCGATTCTAAGTGCGTGCGCATTTTTGTCACGGACCTAGAATCGATGCGGTAGCATTTTTTCTAGGATCTAGGCATCGTTTAGAATCGATAGGAAAATTTTGGGCCGATTTCGAATTGGTTTGGTGTGCGTTTCAGGAGGTTTTCCGAACCGCACACCGCGTGTTCGTCGAAATGACCGAACGGCCATTTCGACTTGGTTTCCTAGTTTCGGGCTTGTGCGCGCGTTGGGTTAGCATCGGAGAGTGTGTGCTAGAGTTCTCGGGTTATATTTTATATATTTATAGGTGTTTGTGCGTGTCGGGGTCGTTGGGCGTGAGTGAGGCGTGTTGTTTGTGTGTTGTGTGCGTTGTGTTGTGTTTGTGTATGTGTGTCTTTATATATATATTTATGTGTGTGTCTATATATATATATATATATATATATATATATATATATATTTATATATATGTTTATGTGTTGTGTAACTATAATTGTGTGTGTATTTATAGATATATGCTTGTATCTATATACTAGTGTGAGTGTGTGTATATATATATATATATGTGTGTGTGTGTGTGTATGTGTGTGCATATATATATAAATAGGTGTTTATATATATATATATATAGCTATGTACGTATTTATGCGTAAGTGTGTGTGTTTGTGTATTTATATATGTTAGTGTGTGTGTTTAAGTGTGTGTGTGTGTGTGTGTGTGTGTGTGTTAGTACATAGATATTAGTATGTGTGTGTATATATATATAGTAGTGTATATATATATATATATGTATATGTATATATATATATGTGTGCCTGTGTATGTGTTTATGTGTGTGCGTGCTCGTGTGTGTGGGGGGCTGTGTGTGCAGGGGGGAGGCTGCAGCTGGACAGCAGCAGCAAGCAGCAGCAGCTTAACAGCAAGGCAGCAGCAGCAGCACAGCTATGGAGCAGCAAGCAAAGGCAGCAGTAGCAGTACAAGCAGCAGCAACAGCTAGCATTCGCAGCGCCGCGTGGCTCTAGTGGCTAGGTAGTAGAGATATAGATTGATAGAGAGTTATAGATAGATATATTTAGATAGAATTAGATAGTTAGATAGATAGTTGGATAGATAGATTAAATAGATAGCTAGATAGATGGATTGATAGTTAGATAGGTAACTAGATAGATATGTAGATTAATAGAAGATAGTTGGATAGATTAGATAGATATATCTATATAGATAGATAGGTATTAGATATAAGTATATCTATGTGTATAGATATATATATATATATACCTAAGATAGATAGATAGTTTAGATATCTAGAGGGATAGTTAGATAGATAGTTAACTAGTTAAATAAGATAGATAGATAGTTTGATAGATAGCTAATTAGTTAGATACATAGATACATAGATGGATAGATTGATAGTTATATCTATCTAGGTTTATAGATATAGATATATACATATAGCTATATAGAGGTATAGATTTTAGATATAGATATATATGTATATGAGAGGTATATGGGTATATGTGTATGTGTGTATGTGCTATGTGTATATATATATAGATACTTAGATATGTATATATATATGTTAGATATATATTTTCTAGCCTAGATTATTAACTAGGAGCATAATTATAAGCATAGATAGCTAACTAGAGAGTGTTAGCGGGATATTAGAGAGGTACCTCAATACCTTGAGATACCAAGGTATCTCAATACCTTGAGATATCCAATGTATTGAGTTTCGAGCGGGGTATTTGAGCAATAGCCTAGGGATATTATTGGAGTAATTTTTATATGCTTATGTATATATATTTACGTGTGCTAGCATAGGTTTTAGCGGGTTTAGGCGGGGTGCGTAGCCTAGGGCGAGGTATCGGATACCGAGGGTATCCCGGTATCTCGATGAGGCGAGTTTGAGAGTTTTCTAGCTTAATGAGCTCGGTTTGACCTAGAATTTCAGGGGCACCCTTGTTTGGCCTAGCTTTGACCGCAATTGTTCCCGTTGACCATAAAAGTCAACGTTTGACCTAGTTTTGATCTAGAGTTGACTTTTTGGACCCCGGGTTGACTTTTTGACCCGAATTTTACCGGTTTGACCCGTTCGACCTAGAATATCCCTAGAAGCCTGTTTTTAATTATTTTATATCAGTTTAAATCCTTAGAACCCTATTTAATTCTACTTTTCGTAATAGGTTCTTGCGACACCGGTCCGGATCTCGATCCTCATCAGTTGCTCAGGACATCAAGCGAGTACCTACCTCTGATAGTTTCTATTTCATGATAGCGTTTATATCACCTGTTTTAGAACTGTAATACTTGATTCTGACACATTGTTACATAAGCTGGTACTAGTGGATCCCGTCATGAGATGCTATCCCCCTTACAGTGTTCAGCGGGTACTCTATCACGTGTATTTCATCATGTGCTTCGGGTATTGATTCTCATGTGCTATCATGTGCTTCTTGTGCTCTCGCCTTCGTGTGCGCGAGCTATTATCATGTACGTAGCATTTTGTGGTTGGATTCAAGAGTATTAGTGGGGGAGGGGAGTAGGAGTTGGTTATGTGATCAAAGCCAAACAGTATTCATGTGTATGTCGGTTATGCAACTCACGCATAACGGAGTTATCGTAGTATTTTTCATGTGCAACCTAAGCCGATCACATAACGAACTTGTGCTCAAGGCACTTAGCTAGTATTCATGTTTTCTCACCTGCAGTTACTTTTCCACTACTTGTATTGTTCTCTAGTTTACTTTACAACTACTTATTCTGCTCCAGCATATATTTATTTCTTGTGCATCTTGTATACTTTTCTATTGCTCGTCATATACACATTACCATGTATTTAGAGTTGCTTTCAGAGTTATGTACTTTGCTCCAATCCTGACTGGGCATATTTTTTCCAGAGGATCCTGAGGATTATTGCCCGAAGTTCTACGGGCCGGGTGTTGACGAGGGTTGTGACCCCGAGATCGAGGAGGAGTGCGACGAGGAGACGCCTATAGCGCCCTAGTTAGCTAGGTGGGTTTCCTGGGTTGTTCCCAGTGGTTTATTTCTGGATGATTGTACTTATTCTTTTGTTGCTGTGAGTTGTTGTAGACTATTATAGACTTGGACTATTTTTGGATATTGTCTTGCTCTCTTTGGTTCTGTTCCTTTGTTCATATCATATCGTGCGTTTATTCTTCCCCTAGTTATTGTGATTTAGAGATTATATATATTGCGTGGTTGCCCTCCTTTTGGAGAGGATTATTTATATATATATTGCGTGGGTGCCCTCCTTTTGGAGAGGATTATTCATATATATATTGCGTGGTTGCCCTCCTTTTGGAGAGGATATTGTCAGATTTTTGTGAGTTATATAGATATGGTTGACCTAGAACGGACCTTACAGCGTTCTACCGCCGATTCTGCGGGGTAGGCTGGACGTACCCACGGCTCATGCCCGATTTTTCGGGTGCGGGTCGTGACAAGCCCCAAGAGATTGCATCTTCTTCTAGAGTAAAAACATATCCAGTAGTGGATTTTACATCATATGAGTCAGTTATCCAGTTTGTATCTGAATAACCTTCTATGATATCAGAGTGTCTAGTATAGTGCAGCATATAATCTAGAGTACCCCTAAGATATCTAAATACTCTTTCTAATGATGTCCAATGTAACTGATTTGGGTTACTAATATATCTACTTAGTTTCCCAATAGCAAATGTAATATCAGGTCTGGTCCTGTTTGATATATACATGAGAGAACCTATCATCTAAGAATATATGTATTGTTCCATGGGAGAACACTCATTCTTCTTGAGAACAATACTACTTTCATAAGGAGTAAGGGCATATTTCTTATCAAAATACTCAATTTTTTTAGCATTTTCTTGATAGAGTGTGCTAAGGATAGAGTATATCCCTCCTTGTATTTGGACAGTTGTATGCCTAGAATCAATTTGGCTTCACCTCAATCTTTCATATCAAACTGGCTGGATAAATAGTCATTGGTATTAATTATCAATTCTAGTGATGATCCAAAAATAAGGATGTCATCTACATACAAACACAAGATAACACAACTTTCATCTAAAATTTTAGAGTATATACATTTATCATACTCATTTGGCACGAAACCATATTCTAAGATGACTATGTCAAATTTGTTGTACCATTGCTTGGGAGCTTGCTTTAGGCCATAAAGAGATTTAACTAATCTGCAAACTTTTTTTTCTTGGCCTTTAGTAATGAAACCTTCAGGTTGCTCCATGTAGATTTCTTCCTCTAGGTCCCCATTTAGAAATATTGTCTTTACATCCATTTGATGGATTAACATATTATGAATGAATGCTAAGGCTAGAAGGGTTCTAATAGAGGTGATCCTAGATACAGGAGAGTATGTATCAAAATAATCTAGTCCCTTTTTTGGATAAAACCTTTGGCTACTAATCTAGCCTTGTATTTCTCTATGGTACCGTATGCTCTAAGTTTCTTTTTGAATATCCACTTACAACCTATGGGTTTACTACCTAAAGGTAGGTCTGCTAGAAACCAAGTATTGTTCTCCATGATGGAGTTATACTCACTGTTAATGGCTTCTTTTCAGAAAGGGGCATCAAGAGAAGATATTGCTTTTTCATAAGTTGAGGGATTACCCTCTATCAAAAAAGTGAAGAAACCTTCTCCTAAGTTTTTTTTCAATTCTTTCTCTTTTACTCCTTCTAGGTTCTATATTTTGTTCGGGTTGTGAACTAGACATTTGAACATGGGAGCTAGTTGACGGAGCAAGAGAGGAGTTGGAGGGAGAGGAAGAAATTTTTATCTTTGAAAGGATATATATTCTCAAAGTAAACTGCATCTCTTGCTTCTATAATAGTATTGTTAGAGATTTTATTTACTTCTGAGTGAGTAATAAGAAATCTATTGGCATTGCTATCTAAGGCATATCCTATTAATACAACATCTATAGTCTTAGGTCCAATCTTCCTCTTTTTAGGTTCAGGAATTCCTACTTTAGCCAGACTTTTCCAAACTTTGAGATAATGGATCATAGGAGCTTTACCTTTCCATAATTCATAGGGAGTCTTATCATTAGACTTACTAGGAATCTTATTAAGGATGTAACAAGCAAATAATAATGCTTCTTTCCACAAATTATCAGGAGCACCTGAGCTGAGGAGCATGGCATTCACCATGTCTAACAGAGTGTGATTCTTTCTTTCAACAACTCCGTTGGACTGTGGTGAATATGGAGCAGTTACCTCATGGATTATTCCGTGTTCTTCACAGAAATTGGTCATATTATTTGATTTATACTCCCCACGATGATCTGATCTAAGAATCTTAATCTTTCTCTCTAACTGGTTCTCAGCTTCAGATTTATAGACCTTAAATCTGTCTAGAACTTCATATTTGATTTTGAGAAGATATGTATAACAATACTTTGAATGCTCATCTATAAAGGTAACAAAGTATTTTCTACCACCTCGGGTCAAAACCCTATTTGAGTCAAACACATCACTATGAACTAGCTCTAGAAGGTCAGAGTTTCTTTCTACATATTTAAAAGATAGCCTAGTGTGTTTGGCTTGAACACAGATCTCACACTTGTGCTTATCATCTATTGGAGTCTTAGGAATAAGATCTAAGTTCATCATCCTTCTTAGGGAATCTAGATTCACATGACCTAATCTACTGTTCCATACATTTGAAGATTCTACATTGGAAACAACAAAGGAAGGATCTGAAAATTGATTTACGGTACTCATAATAAAAAGACTATCTCTTAAAAATTATTTTCCAATAAAAGAATCATTCTTAGAAAATACTACTTTATTTGCTTTCATAACAATCTTATACCCTGAAGCTACAAGAAGAGACCCACTAACTAAATTTTTTCTGATAGATGGCACATGTAACACATCATGAAGAGTCAGAGTTTTTTCTGATGTCATCTTTAGATCTATTCTTCCTCTTCCTATAATCTGTGCCGCTGAGCCATCTACTAGAGTTATACCTCCTCCACCTGATTCCTGATAGTTTGAAAAATATGAGCGATCAAAGAAAATATGAACATTAGCTCCAGAATCCAACCACCAATCATCATAATGGTAGAAAATATTGACTAAGAGTTGATAGCTTACAGACCTGAAGGAACTAGAAGAGCCGTTGAGAAGCATGTTTGCTTCAGGTTTGGCTGGAGTTTCCCTTTGTAAGAAGTCTGGACAGCTTTCTTCTTCCTATGAAAACAGTTGGTGGCTATATGGTTTGTTTTACCACACACAAAATAAAATCTCTTCTGATCCTGAGTTTGACCAAAGTTTCTTGGTTTATGGTGATGATGGTTTTGGTGGTAAGGTTGAGGGTTCTACTTCTTCTTGAAGAGGTTCCTTTTGGGTTTACGGTGATGATGATGCTTGGGTTTGCCTTGGGATTCTACTAGGTTTACCTTAGTTTTAGACTCAGACTTAAGGTTAAACCTTAGCCTAATTTTTTCTTCTGTTCTAATTTTCTTTAGGACTTGAGCAAAGGTAAGGTCACCTTGAGTATGAATAAGGTCTTTCTTGAGCAGGCTATTTTATATTCAGTAGAGAAGAAAGTGCCTTTGGCTTGAATATGCCTAAGGTATTCTTAAAATTTATGTATTTGGTCATTTATAGGTTTATTATCTACTATAAAGTATCTGTTGAATGGGGAGGAATTGAATCTTTTAATTCCAGCATTATCACAACTATATTCATCTTCCAGGGCATTCCATAGTTCTTTAGCACTTCTGTATTCAAAAAATATGTCATATAGTGATTCAGACAAAGCGCTTAGAATTCTAGGAAAGCAATGATAGTCTATTTCCTTAGGGGTCTTAGTTCTAGTGGGGCCAGAGGACTTGGATACACCTATGTCAGACTCAGTGTCATCAGAGTCATTTGTGATTGGTGTGGAACCATCAATGGCTGAGATCAATCCTAAGGTAGTGAGCCAAAATTTTATTTAATTTTGCCATCTCTTAAAGAAGGTCCCGTTGAACTTTGTAGGTTTAGCAGTGAAAGTCTCATCCTTGCCAGTCATGATTGCTAATGAGAAAATCTGAAACTGAAAGATATATAATTACTCAATAACAATGTCCAATGATTTAGAATAATAGTTCAAGTGATTTTGTTAATCAATCTTAAAATATTTAGTTTATTAAGTGTAGATTAACTTATGTTAGCTGTAGGGGCCGGTTTCCAGCTAGCGGTGGTCCGAAGACACTTAAATACCGTGTCGCTTAGGGCTATTTACACCCGGTTGACAGAAGGACCCTTTCGGCTTGTACCCAAATTAATCTCTACTTTTAAAACCTTTACATTCAAAAGGGATTTATAATTTTACTATACTATTTATTTGACCTGATTTATTTAAAGGTATTGAAATTAACAATATACTAATTTATTGATTGAAATGCTACAATAATTGAATTACCAAATTGGTATATAGCAAAATTAGACAGTACACAAACTTGGTATGTAGCAAAGTTGGATAATACAAATTGGTATGTAACAAATATTGCTAATAAGGAAATTGATAAGTATGCCAAATTGTTATGTAAAAAATTAGAATGGCGGCACTATAACAAAATTGGTATACAAGCAAAATGGTATGTAGCAAAATTGGACAATACACAATTTGGTATGTAACAGATATTGTTAATAACTTAATCATTTGTTATCAATATTAATTCTTAATCAATATAAGTTAATCAAAAATTAAACAATAAATAGTACCCACAAAATTTAAGTTCAACAATATTAATTTTCTTCTAATTAGTCAAACAATGAACAGTACCAAAAATTATTCTAATAGAAATGAATAGTACTTTCAAGTATACAATTGTATTCGATGAAAATTGCTTTTGCTACCATATTTATTTTTAGGTAAAAGAAATATGTATTGGTAGTATGTATACTTGACAGCAAGTGAGAAACAAAAAATTTCACAGTAAGAAGAAATTTATTTCCGTTAACATAAAAAAGCCTTGCTCAACTCTTAGATTGTTGTTAATATTTATAATATATATATATGTAGAAGCATAAAATACGCTGGGGAATTGTCCACGTATTTTACAGTCAAAACCCCCAACATGCATGAAGTCCCTCTCTGCGTAAAACAGAAGCTTCAAGGTTGTTTGGCGTAAAATAGAGATTCAGAGCTGTCCGCGTAAAACAGAAGCTTCAAGGTTGTTTGGCATAAAATAGAGCCTCAGACCTCCTCGCGTAAAACAGAAGCTTCAAAATTATTGGGCGTAAAATAGGGCCTCAGACCTCTCTGCGTAAAACAGAGCTTCAAGGCTATTTGGCATAAAATATGGCTTAAGAGCTGTCCGCGTAAAGCAGAGTTTCAAGGCTGTTCTGCGTAAAAGGTTGCTATACCTTCCTGCGTAAAGTTTAAAAATACGTTATTTTTAATGCAGCATAAAGTTGTACGAGGAACTCTTCGTATTCCACGGATGAATTTATCAGTCAAATCAGTGAACCTGACATTCGACAAAAGTACTGCACGATGATCAGAGAGAACAGCTGTGATGATAATTTTGGCACAGAGACCCAGGTTGTCGTTTTGTGACATATTTCTTGATACAAGTCATTTTTACGCATTCAAAGGAAGAGAAATGGAGTCTTCAGAATACGCTGCCTATTCTACATTGATAGAAATGAGTTTTTATGCTCAAGATAAGACAAAATCAGACACCACGTCAAAAGCTGTTTCTTGTACAGAGCTCGAAGCATATATCTGCATTTAATGCACGAGATTGAGGCATATATCTGCATTTAATGCACAAGATTTTATTTTATGTTCAAAATTTGTCATGACTGGGAAAGCTAAGACTGAGACTAATACGCTCACATCACCATCCTTGCATTTTATGCCAACCAGGCTATTTTCAACTATAAGAGTATGCCGTATGCTATCTCCTCAAAATACGCCAACTCGGCTATATTTGCAAAGGTACATTGTTAAGGCTATTTAGCCCAGAATACGCTCAAGACCTCAGTCGTGAAGGATAATTGGCTATTTTACGCTGGTTATCTATTATTCATGAATCATCAAGCTTTACGCAAGGAGCAGTTACCTATGTGGCTTGCATGTCATGATCTTTGAGAAGTAGTTATACGCGTTACCTTATAAAGGGATACGTGTCATACACAGATTTAGAGGATCATTTAAACGTGGGTATCAGTTATTATAACCGCAACGTAAAGGAGACAATTTTCTTCACAGTTTGGCTTTTTATGCCAACGAGACAGTTATTTAGCTTTTACGCCAACCAGGCAGTTACCTACGTCGCTTGCATGCCATGATCTTCGAGAAGCAGTTATACGCGTTACCTTATAATGTGATACGTGACATACGCAGATTCAGAAAATTATTTGAACGTGGGTAGCAGTTATTATAACCGCAGCGTGAAGGAGGCAATCTTCTTCACAGTTTGGCCTTTTACGCCAACGAGACAGTTATTTGTCTTTTACGCCAACCAGGCAGTTATGGGATTGATCTCTATAGGATTGGCCGTCCCTGCTAGGCGCGAATCACCACGCCAACGCTCCCGCAGGACGATCGTTCCTATTAGGACGTGATATCGCGCGAGCACAAGCTACGCCCGCGCAAGGCCATGATCCGAACAGGCAGAGGAATAGCTAAGCCACAGATTCGCACAAATAGTCTATAATGCAGCAAAAATTTGAACAACACGAGTAAACGGTCATTTCGATTACTAGTTCACCAAGTCGATATAGTAGAAGAATAGAATAAACATGAGTATGATACATAAACAAGCTCTTTATTGATAATAAATAAGGTTACAAGCGGTGCTAGGCCGAGATTACAAGTCGTTCAAGCTCTCTCTCTCAAATAATAAAGGCGTGCCAAGCAGCTTACAACTTGGGATGATACATAGGCGATATTCTAACATTATATCTTGTATATGTGCTTCAGTTCCGGACGCTGTCATGCCCCGATCTCCCGCAGGCTAAATCGGCCGTTCCCGCTAGGCGAGAATTATCGCGCCAACGCTCCCGCCGAACGATCGCTTTGACCCATCCGGGCGTGATTTCGCACGAGCGTGAACCGTGCCCGTGCAAGGCCGTGGTCTATTAGCTGGCGGTAAGAGTTCTAAGCCACAGAGTCGCACAGATTGTCCGAGTGCAGCGGAGTCATGAACGCATAGCGATTTGGTAACAGGTTCACTGAGTCGACAATATAGCGGAAGCATTGAATAACACAAGTTGAATGTAAAGCAAGCTCTTTTATTGATATAAACAAGTGTTACAGGCAGCGTATAGCCGAGATTATAAGTCGCTCAAGCCTCTCTCTCTGAAAAAGTAAAAGCGTGCCAAGTGGCTACAATTGTGGAATGATTATACAGGCGATGTTCAGGCAAGTTCCAACATTATGTCTTATATATGTGCTTCAGTTTCGGATGCACCGCTGCTTCGGAGTGATCTCCACGCCTTAGCACGTATTAAGGAGGCATCTGCACCGAACGAGGTTCTCCCGCCCCCTGCAAACGATCCGGTGGATTATCTGTACATTGAATGCACTGGTGGGGAGGCTACTCGCCTGCTCGATAAATCCAAACACGTAATATAGGTTTCGTGCACCAACTATTATGTTGTCTTTCTGGTTGCCTTAGGATCAGTTTCATGCAACATTGAATAGCCTAACTCGTGTGGCAGTGCGCCGTGCAACATAAGAGATAACACGGCGAGACTTACCAACTTATCATTTTACTTTCCCTGTCCAAGGCAAACATTGTTAATTCAAGCACGTGCAAGTATAAACATTCAGGCGATAGCATATGCAATACGAGTACTATTATTTCAAGATCGTTCAGTTGTTCTTTGATGCGATACAATGACTCGCACGCGGATAGCCGCTAAGCGAGGATAACTTATATATATGAACATGAGTCGCTGGCATAGCCATAAAGGACACTAGTCAATGACGAGGATGGAATGCAATGAAAGAACGTGAGGCACTACAAACCATCCCGTCCAAGAACATGAGACTAAACGTGAATTCCATCCGGATCGGAACAGTCCCAGTGCCCCGGTGACCGCCCGTGAAATTATACCTCGTTTTCGAGTTGTCCGCGACATGCACTATTTGGTCTTTCCAATTTCTTTATTTTGCCAAGCAGGCAATACGAGTACGTAATTTATTATTTACCAAGCAGGCAACACGAGTACGTGATTTATTTTGTATAGGAACGGTATTATTATTTTGCCAATCATTTTTATGCAATTCAGGCAACACGAGTACACGAGATAATTATTTACGTTTTGCTTGACATGATTCTCGTTCAGTGAATAACTTGCCTTGATGCGTGCCCCTGGTTCGGGGATGCCTTGGCGACCTAACGGTCCCGGATACTTGCAGGTTCATTCAGGCACGGAACGACTACTTAGTAGTCTACCGGGATTTGGATGAAAACAAGGCAACATACAAGCAGACAAGCATGCATTTGTATAAACACAAACATTCACGTTAGCTCGGGCCCGAAGGTAAGCTGAGAAGTGAAACCGTTAGGGGACTTCCCGAACAACACGTTCTAGGGTAGCATGCGAGGGTCTGAACATATTTATAAGCAGTATTTCATTTCCATGTTTTAGCATAAGCAATACAAGTTGGGATTATTCCCTTAGCTAGTTGCGTTGGATTCTTATTAGCATGCAGGGGGTGATTCACCTAGCGACTAGCATATATCATTCCACATTCTATGTGTGCTGGCTAAGAAAAGACAAGTTCACCATAGCCACCCACTTTAGCGATGATTCGCCTCGATAGAGCGATACGTCAAGCGAGCCTCTGAAAGCCTAAGCTGAATTCCTGTAGGGACAAGTTTGGATATCCTTTGCCTCAAACGAGTATTCTCGCCTTAGCAAAGCGGGTTGGGACAGTTGCACTTTGTCGTTTGAATCGGTAGTCCGCTTGAACGGAACGGGGTGTTACATCCTACCCAACTCAGAAAAAGTCTCGTCCTCGAGACTCACTGAGGACAAGCAGTACGTTTCAATCAATTTTGATTTAACGATACAAGGCCGAGGCAAACCTACACAAGTCGTTGTACTTGTTTATTTGGATATTCACTTGCACAAATATTCGAAATCAGCATATCGCTAGTCTGGATCGTGCGCAAATTTGAAGTACACTTCTAGCATGAGCACTCCAACCAACTTAGCGATAGCAAAGTCTTAGCACTCGAGTTTCACCTTTTCTTAAGTTTTGGATCGTGCACAAGTTCAAGGCGTCCCTCAAACATATGCATTCAACCAAACTTAGAGTTAGTAAAATCGGACAAGCTACTTGCGATAATCTTAAGGGTTCGCACAGGTGGCACAAAGGCCACTCGCATCACGATTCATACAAGCATTCATATCATTCAAAATGTATTTTGAAAGTATTTAGACTTATTGTTGGAATATTCCATCGAGGCATTGAAAGAGAGTGTGTACATAACCCACGAACGAGCTTTTGAAACAGAGATATTAAAATGAAGTCCAAGGGCGTAGAAGCCAGGCTCTGATATAATATGTCACGCTCCGATCTCCCGCAGGATAAATCGGTCATTCCCGCTAGGCGAGAATCACCGCGCCAGCGCTCCCGCAGAACGATCGCTTTGACCCATCCGGGCGTGATACCGCACGAGCGTGAACTGCGCCCGTGTAAGGCCGTGGTCCATTGGTTGGCGGTAAGAGTTCTAAGCCACAGAGTCGCACAGATTGTCCGAGTGCAGCGGAGTTATGAACGCATAGCAATTTGGTAACAGGTTCACTGAGTCGACAATATAGCGAAAGCATTGAATAACACAAGTTGAATGTAAAATAAGCTTTTTTATTGATATAAACAAGTGTTACAGGCAGCATATAGCCGAGATTACAAGTCGCTCAAGCCTCTCTCTCTGAAATAGTAAAAACGTGCCAAGTGGCTACAATTGTGGAATGATTGTACAGGCGATGTTCAGGCAAGTTCCAACATTATGTCTTGTATATGTGCTTCAGTTCCAGACGCACTGCTACTTCGGAGTGATCTCCATGTCTTAGCACGTACGAAGGAGGCATCCGCACGGAACGAGGTTCTCCCGCCCCCTGCAAACGATTTGGTGGATAATCAGTACATTGAATGCACTAGTGGGGAGGCTACTCGCCCGGTCGACAAATCCAAACACATATTATAGGTTCCGTGCACCAACTATTATGTTGTCTTTCTAGTTGCCTTAGGATCAGTTCCATGTAACATTGAATAGCCTAACTCGTGTGGCAGTGCGCCGTGCAACATAAGAGGTAACACGGCAAGACTTACCAACTTACCATTTTACCTTCCCTGTCCAAGGCAAACATTGTTAATTCAAGCATGGGCAAGTATAAACATTCAGGCGATAGCATATGCAACACGAGTACTGTTATTTCAAGATCATTCAGGTGTTCAGTTGTTCTTTGATGGGATACAATGACTCGTACGTGGATAGCCGCTAAGCGAGGATAACTTATCTATATGAACATGAGTCGCTGGCATAGCCATAAAGGACAATAGTCAATGACGATTATGGAATGCAACAAAAGAACGTGAGGTGCTACAAACCATTCCGTCCAAGAACGTGAGACTAAACGTGAATTCCATCCGGATCGAAACAGTCCCAGTGCCCCGGTGACCGTCCGTGGAATTATACCTCATTTTTGAGTTGTCCGCGACATACACTATTTGGTCTTTCCAATTTTATTATTTCACCAAGCAGGCAAAACGAGTATGTGATTTATTATTTACCAAGCAGGCAACACGAGTATGTAATTTATTTTGCATAGGAACGGTATCATTATTTTGCCAATCGTTTTCATGCAATTCAGGCAACACGAGTATACGAGATAATTATTTACGTTTTGCTTGACATGATTCTCGTTCAGTGAATAACTTGCCTTAATTTGTGCCCCTGGTTCGGGGATGCCTTGGCGACCTAACGGTCCCGGATACTTGCAGGTTCATTCAGGCACGGAACGACTACTTAGTAGTCTCCCAGGGTTTGGATAAAAATAAGGCAACATACAAGCAGATAAGCATGCATTTGTATAAACACAAACATTCATGTTATCTCGGGCCCGAAGGTAAGCCGAGAGGTGGAACCGTTAGGGGACTTCCCGAGCAACACGTTCTAGGGTATCATGCGAGGGTCTGAACATATTTATAAGCAGTGTTTCATTTCCATGTTCTAGCATAAGCAATACAAGTTGGGATTATTCCCTTAGCTAGGTGCGTTGGATTCTTATTAGCATGAAGGGGGTGATTCACCTAGCGACTAGCATATATCATTCCACATTCTATGTGTAATGGCTAAGCAAAGACAAGTTTACCGTAGCCACCCACCTTAGCGATGATTCGCCTCGGTAGAGCGATACGTCAAGCGAGCCTCTGAAAGCCTAAGCTGAATTCCTGTAGGGACAAGTCTGGATATCCTTTGCCTCAAACGAGTATTATCGCCTTAGCAAAGCGGGTCAGGATTGTTGCACTTTGCCGTTTGAATCGGCAGTCCGCTTGAACGGAACGGGGTGTTACAGACGCAACACTCCAAGGCTCCAGAGCGAACTCCATGCCTTAGCGTGTACGAGGGGATACTCCGCACTGAACGAGGGTCTCCCGTACCCTGCAAGCAATATGGTGGGTTATCAGTACATGAATGCACTGGTGGTGAGGCTTCTCGCCCGCTCGACAAATCCAAACACGTTATATAGGTTCCGTGCACCATCTATTAAGTTATCTTTCTATTCTTGCCTTAGGATTAGTTTTATGGCAATGATGTAAAGCCTAACTTGTGTGGCAATATGACATGCAATATAAGAGAAATATGACAAAACTTACCAATTTACCATTGTTACTTCCCTGTCCAATGATACAACCGAGTTAACCAAGCATGAATATGTATATAATGACTTAGAACTTGCATAAGAAAAACACAAGTGACTCGAGCGTATTTCGATTCAGGTAAACGATATACTCAGATATGTGATACTCAGGTTACTTTGTTACTTTGATTTTTCAAACACATGATACTCAATCCGTTCAAGTGTGTTATATTCAGATATGTTCAATACAAATGACTCGTACGCGAATTGCCACAACTGAGCCAAATTAATCTATATGAAGGTCACTGACATAGCCATAAATGACTTAGTCTCTCTCAAGACTGAGAATTCTATTGAGATAGATGGGTATACCAAGTGTTCGATGCCATATCTTGGGCCATCTACTGATATTTGTGTTGTGCCAACCTGCTGGAGCATCCTATAGCCGTTTGGTCACGTAAATACCCTATGATTTCTCCCAGGCTGGCATGATCCCGGTGCCCCGGTGATTCGTCCGAGGAATCTACACGAGTTGCTCGTGACCATTTATGATTCTTTTCTTTATCTTTCTCTTATCATTTCCTTTCTCTTTATATTTTCTTTAGCTTTCTCTTTCCCTTTATCTTATTTGTGCAACAGTGATGGTTGTAGACGCGGTAGACCATTACCCACTACAAGCCATCCCGAGCGATTCTTGGATTATTGACTGGGTTGGCGGCGCTCCCTGCAGCATGGGTAGTGAGCCCCGCTACACGTCCACGACATATCCGTCTATAATCAAACTTCACTTTCATTCTTGCTTATTAATTTTCATCTTTTTCAATCTTATATTATGTGGTTCTCGGTACAAGAAATCACCTTGGCGAGCATTTCCATGTTTTCATTAGTTGGCTCAAAAACAACTATTTTGATAGTCTTCCTGCCTCTAGTGAGTGAACCATAATTTAGTGAAGTACAACAATTTATGGGATGAATCCATTTGACAAGAATTAAAACGAGGCGGGTGAATACTAGTTAGCACGTAAAGTAGACAAGCATTTCATAAGTATGAAACATAAGCATTATAAGAAACGTGCGGCAATACTCTACTAGAAATATCAGACGTTACACTAGCACGGTCTAAGGGCAATGCAAGGAACCATATATATAATCCAAGTTTTATTTCCATATTCTACACAAGCATTACAAGATATGATTATTCTCTTAGCTAGGTGCATTATATTCTTTATTAGCATGCAAGGGTGATTCACCTAGCGACTAGCATGTATCGTCCATATTTTTAAGTGTGCAGGGAAAGCAAAGACAGTTTCATCATAGTCATCCACCTTAGCGATGATTCGCCTCGGTCAAACGATACTCCGAGCGCTCCTTTGAAAGTCTAAGTTGGAACTCCTGAAGGGCCAAGTCTGGAATTCTTTGCCTCAAGCGAGTCTTCTCGCTGAGCAAAGCGGGTCGGGTCATCGCACTTGTATCGTTTGAATTAGCTCTCCGCTTGAGCGGAACGGGTCATTACATTATACACTACTCATAACAAGTCTTGTCCTCGAGACTTCCTGAGCGCAAACCGTTCTATCGCACTCTATCGAGTCTATCTCAAGCATATCAATCAGTATCACTAGATCCGTTCGAACATAACTTCCTACTCGTTCCTCATTCTGTGTCACGTATATGCTGGGTCTATTTCATTGAATGATTCTATCATTCAATCCAAGCTCTTACTCAGTCTCTGCTGCGCCTTAGCGCGAAACATATCGCTTAACGCGGGGTACGTTATAATCCATCTTGAATAATGATCTAGGTCTGAGGCAAACTTACCCAAATTATTATATTCGTCTATGTGAATCTAACATATTCAGTTGCACTAGCATTCGAGATCAGCATATTGCGAGTCTGGATCGTGCATATACTCAAAGCATCCCTCAAACATATGTATGTCAACCAACTTAGCAATAGTGAAGTCTTTGTACTCGAGTTTAATATATCACCGAGTCTTTGATCGTGTACACGTTCATGACATCCCTCAAGCATATGCATTCAACCAAACTTAGCAAAAGTGAAGTCGGATAAGCTACTCATGAAAATATCAAGGGTTCTCATCTTACGAATCACGAAGATATCTCCAACAGGGTCAAATAAAATTTAAGTTATTTCAATACAACCAAAATTTAGCAATGCACTATCGTCAAGCACGATCTATCCGATTTATCGACTAGCATCTGTGTCCTATCGTTCATTCCGTTCGTGTTCAACATAGAACACACTGACCATTTCCAGTCTAACACTAAGTCTTGTTGTCCCAGTTCTACGGCTTGCTCAAGCAATACTCTAAAGTCGGTCACACAAGTCCTTTTACTCGGCACAGGATCATCTGCCTAATTACTAGGTCAGCTCACAAGGTCATAGGTACAGTTCATGATCATGACTCATCGTACAAATTTGTCGTACGATGCTTGTCCTAATTCCTTAGGTCAAACTATTGTTCTTCCGTATGGGATATTCTACCCAAGCTCATTTTACTTAAATTTCTAAACATTGTACACAGATCATTCTATGCACATCAACACGTTCGTTTGCATAGGATCCGGGTCCGTTTAGCAAAACCGTTCCTAAGACACGTTCATTCAATCAAATCCACGATATATCCACGTCACAGGTCAAACCCAGCGATTTGCATAGTCTATCTCCTTTATTATATTTGATAGAATTTACCTATCCTTTCTTTTCTAAGTCTAGACCACCAAGTCATGATCCCATTCTAAATGTTCGATCTTATTCATAAACTCTAAGTCGTCCAACACGATCTACATATCCGTTCATGAAACCATCAAGCATATCTTACTTCACGTTCTAGACTAACTCCTTCTCAAAATACTTTGATTCATTTTTATCCTGAAACTCGTTTTATCATGTCGAACCACAAGTCAAGACAATCCATTAATTACCACGCTCCGGTCTCCCGCAAGTTCAATCATCTCCGTTGGACATAAAATCACAACGTCAACGCTCCCGCGGGATAACCGTCCTAATCCGGGCGTGATGTATGTACGAGCATGGAGTTGCACTCGTACAAGATAAGAACGTCAAACGTTATGGTTAACATCGAATGAACAAACACCTTATCATTATACTTTGTTTCATATAAGTTGTATACTAATCTCTCAAGTCATGTTCATCTAATAACCGTTCATACCATGATCATAATTCGTCTAGCCAAATCGTCCAGCTTCAATGTTATCGTTCGATCAATCCGTAGTTTATTTTTTAGCATTCCTCAAACGACTAAGTTCAAATCCTCAAGCCAAAGTCTATCCACCTTCGTTACGTTCTATTTCATCGAGGTTCGTTTGAATAATCATCGAACATGTTCCTGCGAGTTCAATTATCCCCGCTAGACGTGAAATCACCACGCCAGCGCTACCGTGGGATAACCGTTCCCATTTAGGTCCGATGTCTAGTATCACCTTTCGAACTAGATTTTTAGATCGTTCGTCCAAGTCAAGATTAAATCCGTTATCGACTACCTCAATTATTAAACCAAAATTTTCTAACTTGCATCAATCCATGCTATCTTTCAACTTATCGATATCGTATCAAGTCTTCCAAATTTGAAACCATAACATTTTTACTCGGCTAAAATTCTATCGAGCGATATTCTACTCAATCTATATTTTTGATGCACGCTATCTTCCATCGAGCTATACTCCGATCGCATCCTAGATTATTCCATCTCAAACTTAAGTTTTAATTCATTTGATTCAATTCGAAATTGCTCGTACGATTTACTAAGTTTTCTCTACCCAGGTATTAATTTTTACTACCTTGAATCCCTATTCGATATAAGCCTTATCACTTATTCAATACATTCTAACTCGTTTGAATGAAATCTCGCACGATTCCTTTAAATTCACTTACTCGTTAGGCGGTATTTATACTAAGGCTTCGCACAATTACGTTGCTTGCTGCTAGACTCATTTATTATTCTAAAATCTTTGATTCGCTTGAATATTTCTAAGATGATCAATAAACCACTCAGAGTTCGAGCCATACTCTACGAATCATCAAATAGCTTATTCGTTCCTGAGTTATCGCATACACCACTCAGAAAATTGAGTCACCCAATTAAATTCGCAATCGTGTTTGCATTAATCAATCTAACTCGTTCCTTAGAACTACTGTGCAATCCCTATGCGTCGTCTCAATAATCTTAATATCTTATACCTCTCTATCGATAGTCTTCCATACAAACTATATTTGATTCGTAACTTATAAATACGAATAACCTTCTGAACTATATGTCAAAATCCAGGCACGACTCCCTATATTCGCCTTAGCGATAGTCCGATAATGTTTCTATTGATAGCCATTATAGGTCTGACTTATCCTTACCTGAACGATATCCCAAATTTGTTTGCAAACTTGCTCGCACCCAAGGGTCTTATCGTGCGATACTCAACACAACTTAGCCGAAAGATTATGTGCATAGCTAACTGTCCGAACGATATTGTATCTCGTACACTAACCTGCTTGGTGTTCACGTATAGGTATTCGGATTCACATATAACTTGCAGATTCTAACACAAGTCTATTCCCACAAAGTCTGACACAGGTTGGCACAAAGGCCTTCGTATCATAATTTCGTAAAAGTAATTATTTTATTCATATACACTTTAGAAAATATTTAGACTCATTGTATGGAACATCCCAACTAGTCAATAAGAGAGAGCGTATGCGCATAGCCACGAACGATCTCTTGAAACTGAGAGAATCGATAGGAAGTCCAAGGACGTAAAGCCGTGCTCTGATACCAATATGTCATGCCCCGATCTCCAGCAGGATTGGTCGTCCCCGCTAGGCGCAAATCATCGTGTCAGCGCTCCTGCAGGACGATCGTTCCCATCAGGACGTGATATCGCACGAGCATAAGTTGTGTCCGAGCAAGGCCATGATCCAAACAGGCAGAGGAATATCTAGGCCACAGAATCACACAGATAGTCTCCAATGCAGCAAAAATTTGAACGACACGAGTAAACGGTCGTTTCGATAACTAGTTCACCAAGTTGATATAGAGAAAGTATAAAATAAATACGAGTATGATGCATAAACAAGCTCTTTATTGATAATGAATAATGTTACAAGCGGCGCTAGGCCAAGATTACAAGTCGCTCAAGCTCTCTCTCTCTCTCTCTCTCTCTCTCTCTCTCTCTCTCTCTCAAACAATAAAGACGTGCCAAGCGGCTTACAACTTGGGATGATACATAGACGATGTTCCAACATTATGTCTTATATATGTGCTTCAGCTTCGGATGCAATACTCCAAGTCTCCATAGTGAACTCCATGACTTAGAGCACGAGGAGATACTCGGCACTGAATGAGGTTCTTCCGCACCCTGCAAGCAATCTGGTGGATTATCAGTACATGAACGCACTAGTGGGGAGACTTCTCGCCCGCTCGACAAATCCAAACACGTTATATAGGTTCCGTGTACCATCTATTAATTTATCTTTCTAGTCTTGCCTTATGATCAGTTTTACGACAATGATGTAAAGCCTAACTCGTGTGGCAGTGTGTCGTGCGATATAAGAGAAATACGACAAAACTAACCTAACCAACTTACCATTGTTCCTTCCTTTTCCAATGATACAACTGAGTTAACCAAACATGAATATGTATATAATGACTTAGAACTTGCATAAGGAAAACACAAGTGTCTCGAGCGTGTTTCTGATTCAGGTGAATGATATAATCAGATATATGATACTCAGGTTACTTTGTTACTTTGATTGTTCAAACACATGATACTCAATCCGTTCAAGTATGTTATATTCAGATATGGTCAATGCAAATGACTCGCACACGGATTGCCACAACCAAGCCAACTTAATCTATATGAAGGTCACTGGCATAGCCATAAAGGACTTAGTCTCTCTCAGGACTGAGACTGCTGTTGAGATAGATGGATATACCAAGTGTATGATGCCATACCTTAAGCCCTTTACTGATATTTGCGTCGCCCCAACCCGGCGGAGCATCCTATAGCCATTTGGTCACGCAAATATCCTATGATTCCTCCTAGACCGGCATGATCCCGGTGCCCCGGTGATTCATCTGAGGAATCCGCATACCTCATGCACAAGTTGTCCGTGACCATTTATAATTCTTTTCTTTCTCTTATCTTTCTCTTTCTCTTTATCTACCTTTCCCTTTCTCTTTATCTTATCTGTGCATTAGTGATGGTTGTAGACGCAATAGGTCATTACCTGCTACGTGCCATCCTGAGTGATTCTTGGATTATTGACTGGGTTGACAGCACTCCATGCAACGCGGATAGCGAGCCCTGCTACACGTCCCTGACATACCCGTCTATAATCAAACTTCACTTTATTCTTGCTTATTAATTCTTTATCTTTTTTTATCTTACATTATGCGGTTCCTGGTGTGAGAAATCGCCTTGGCGAGCGTTTCCATATTTCCATTACTTGGCTCGGAAACGACTATTTTGATAGTCTTCCTGTCTCCAGTGAGTGAACCATAATTGAGTGAAGTGCAACAATTTATGGGATGAATCCATTTGACAAGCATTAAAATGAGGCGAGCGAATACTAGTTAGCATGTAAAGCAGGCAAGCATTTCATAAGTATGAAACATAAGAATTATAAGAAAAGTACGACAATAATCTACTAGAAACATCAGCCATTAAACTAGCACGGTCTAAGGGCAATGTGAGGAAACATATATATAATCCAAGTTTCATTTCCATATTCTATACAAGCAATACAAGATGAGATTATTCCCTTAGCTAGGTACGTTGTATTCTTTATTAGCATGTAAGGGTGATTCATTTAGCGACTAGCATGCATCGTCTATATTTTTAAGTATGCATGGTAAGCAAAGAGAAGTTTATCGTAGCCACCCACCTTAGCGATGATTCTCCTCGGTCGAGCGATACTCAGAGTGCGCATTTGAAAGTCTAAGTCTGAACTCCTGAAGGACCAAGTCTGGAATTCTTTGCCTCAAACGAGTCCTCTCGCTGAGCAAAGCGGGTTGGGTCATCGTACTTGCACCGTTTGAATCGGCTCTCCGCTTGAGAGAAATGGGTCGTTATAATCTGCATCATTAAGCATATCATAGAACTCATTTGCATCGGGATTCGGATCCTCCGGATTAAAATTAGGCCCTGCCGCATCATACACCATATCTCGTGCCAAGTTGTAGTCTCCATATTCAACTTAGTCTACATCATCTTCGATGGCAACATTCGTAGCAACATCCACAACAAAAGCAGACTGTCTTTCCTCATAAATTTTACCTTACGATGCCCACAGGTCATAATCACGTACAAAACCCTTAAGGGTCAAATGCTTCCTCACAACCACCACTTCTTCGTAACGTCTATTACGACAATGAGCACATGGACACTTAATTTTGGACCATCCATGTAATCAGGTTTTCTCATGGCATACTTAAGAAATACTTTAATGCCTACCTTAAAATCGTCACTCAGACCAATCTTGTTCTCATGTTGCCACCTGTACATACATGTACGATCAACCAAGTAACGATCAATTACTTGGTAGGTGTAGAAAATTTTGTATCGTAAGATAAAATACACAAAATAAATTAGATGTACATACGATATTAGATGGGTATTCTAAAATTATTGTAATTCGTACTTTGCGTATTCTACCATAGAATAAAGTAGAGAAATAGGTAAAAGTTACAACATCTACATTTGTACAATATGATGCCTTTCCGCATAATATTAACATAAATTTGATTATTGATGGCTCGAAACACTATCTAAAATTCATTCTAGGATACATTAGTGTGAATCATCTAAGTTATGTACATCACTGTAGTATATGTTCTTATCAAATGTAGTATCTGAAGGATATAACAGAATTAAGATGGACCCACATAATGTAATGCTAAGACATCAGCTCACAATATAAAATATAGTGATGGGTTGTGGTATCATCATTGCCGAGAGATGGGGGCCGAAGGACAGTCAATGTTATCTATGGCTGCATGGTCTCTACCTCGCCAGTCAAATGGCTGCATGGACTATGCCTCACTGATATTGGGCCAAGTCCTTGCTTACCCATATCTTGGTATCTCAACTCCAATATGTATTACCTATTGGTATCCTAACTATGATACTCTCATACAACCCCCCATGATACTCATGGAAATACTATGACACCCTAAATTCTATGAAACCCACACACGAATATGAAGTATCCATACTCATGATACTCAAACCAATATGATATTCACTAAATTCTTAATGATACCAAAGCCAATAAACTCCATATATGGAAATAAACTTGACATGAAAATTACTATAACCATAGATATAACCCAGGCATGCTTCTCCTCTTCCAGTATGCACACAAGAAATCCCCCTACACATAGACACTTGCACACTTGAAGTTTAAAGAGTACAGATTTAGACACAATTCAAATTTGGTGCACCCTAAGTTGCTGATACAGGAAATCTCCCTACTCACAGACACTTACACATTTAAATATTCTATGATTTTGCTCAGAAATGATTTGGACACAATTCAGATTTGGATACATTTCAGATTTACAGAGCACCCCAAGTTACAGAGTACATATTTGGACACCATTCAGATGTACAAATACACATACCAGTGCAAACCGAAGAGGAGAACGGAGGGAGGAGAGGGGAGGAAGACTTACAGTGGAGGAGAACGGAGGAGAGGGGAACGCCGTAGAGGGGAACGGAGGAGAGGGGAGCAGCCGGAGAGGGGAACGCCGGCGAGAGGGGAACGGAGGAGAGGGAAGCACGGGCCAGAGGGGAGCACGAGGCCGGAGGAGAGGAGAGAGAGGCGCGATCGACCGCCAAATTAATATAACCTAGGGCATAGTACTTGGCAACGGATATGCGGCATCCAAATCCATCGCCACAACTAAACTATCTAGGCGAAGTATCCGCGACTCAATATCCATCGCTAGATCGTCGCCATGTTTACCCGTATTGTTCCCGCGGTTGACCGCGCAAACTGGTGATGATCTAGCGACGACCTAGCGACGAATAGATTTTTAATTCTCAAATGGTGGTTATTGGTCGTCCAACCGACGGTGAACCGTCGTTACTTGGCGACGGATATTGACCGTCGTCAATATTCCATCGCTAAATCACTGTATTTTAGTAGTGATGATAATCGATGATAATTGAAGCCTAGTTGTTTTTCAATTGCTTATTACCTTCCCATGGTATTGAATAGCAGTTGCAATATTGTTCCATGACTGTAAATATGGCAGTCACTAACATATGACTATAGAAGAGAGAGATTATTCTACCATTCCGTTAGTAAACAAGAATATAAACTAATAACATTTGTATTTGGTATATTATTAACATTACGTAGATCCACAAACTAAAATGATCACATCTTTAGCAAAAGGGGCCTAATAGAAAATAGTACACTCAAATAGGCTAAAACCCTTAATACTATAAGAAAAACCCTTAATACTATAAGAAAAACTATGGCAGAAAAAATATACATGTTCCTTCAAGTTCTCGGCATTACTGGAGTTCTCCTTGTCATATGGAGATGACATGCTCAACTGATCAACTGAATCTAAAATGAACAAACAAATTGAGTAACTTTTCAATAGGTACCTTATCTCCAAAAAAAAATGTGGACGTGGCATCCCTTTATGAAATATGTATTAACTTGCAACAATGTACAAGTCATATAGAATTATAGATTCTGTCAAAGAGAATTTTCTATTAGTTACTACGACCATAATTGAAATATTCTATGCATTGTATGACATATTCTCTGCATTCAAAGAAGTCTTTATTAAGTCTCAATAACTGGGGCATAAGAGTATAAGTTTGAATAGATTGTCAAGGGGCACTTTAACAGGTTTCCAACTTAAATAACTCTGAACAAGTATATCGGATACATGAAAAACTAGGAATGCAATCAATTAAGCTACATGGCTGTAATTCCATTTGTCACGAGTATAAGTGACTCGACATTAAAAGTACAGCTATACTTTCTATTACTAAACCAACTTTAACAAATTTTACTAAGATTTTGCACTTTAAGTATCTTGACTTCTCAATTCTAGCGAGCTCAACATAACGAGGGTTATTGACTTACTGGTTCACAAACCAATAATTCGAAATGATAACAATAAAGAAACAACAGAGTATGTTAAACTGAATATTTCAATGTTTTCAAATGATCCAGCATAACCCAATTTATCCTATACTTTAGGTAACAAATAAAACACTATTATTTAAAATATGACATAGCTAAAAAGGAATCAAAACACGGCTAAGTGTGGTCTCTCCTGCCATATTTCATCATCTGAATATTGTCCAATCAGACCAATGTTGCTTCCGGCTATCCCTTCACGTTAGAAGTGTTACTATATATTAATAAATACAAAGACCAAATCCTATACCCGCATGGTCAAATGAAGTGCATCTTCTGCACTGGTTATTATACATGAATCAAGAACCTCTGCTTCTTCACCATTCAAAGTTCAATAACGACTAGCTAAACTGCTCTCATAGAGTGCCATTTGTAGGTGGGAAAGAAGCTGTGTTAGCATGTAATGGCGAAAGCTGAAAGTTTTATTTAGATCCTGTGGGCCATACAACTAACCTGTCCACAATATCTTGTTCCTGTCAGTGTAGATCCTGTTTACACACTCAAATTTATAATGCCCCCTGCCATACAGTGTGGTGTATATTTCAAGATCTGGACCGGTACTTTTGCACCTTAACTTATGTTAGTCCCGAAGTCAGATCAAAGAAGAAGAGGTAGCCACAAAGTAGAGACTCACACAAGAGTTCGTCTTTACAAACTCCAGAAGAGAAGTTGGTGCACTGAGATTCACACAATAGTTCCTCTTCAGTGACACACAACCCTACAGAAGCATTAAACAAAGAACATGTTACAAACTGACAACCCAAAGAAAATGTAAATACTACAAGAATCAGAAAACCGTTCTTCTCTTTACGTTCACAGACGCTACACCGAGAAGAACGGGAATAAAAACATAAATACAAAGAAGGAAACTCCTGCTGGGGTGATCAAAACCACCAGAGCTCAAGGCTGTTGGCTAGAAGCAGTGGGTTGTAACCTTCAGGAGGCAAGGACAGTGAACACAATATATTTGGAGAATGTTTTTATTTCTTACTCTTTGTTAAACAAACAAGTACACACATATTTATATAGCCACTATGGTAACAACTCAACCCTAAAAATAAGCTAACAAACCCTATTAAAGTGGATCTAACCCTATTAAAGTAGATCTAAATTTGACAAGTTCTATTCCTACAAAGAAATGGTCAAATCTAGATTATTAACTAATATTCCCCTCCTTAATCTAGGTTTGATCAAGGTTGATAACTCCAAGCACCTGCTGCATCTCAGCGAATTTTACTTTGGCGAGAGCCTTCGTGAGAATGTCGGCACGTTGCTTTTCAGTGCTCACGAACTCCACATTTATCTGCCCCTTTTCAACACACCCGCGAATGAAATGAAAGCGAGTATCAATGTGCTTACTGCGCCCATGAAACACTGAATTTTTCATCAGCGCAATTGCAGACTTGTTGTCGACATAGAGCGTGACTGGCTTAGGTTCGCGGCCAGTCATTTCACTAACTAGATTCCTCAGCCACAAAGCTTGACACACTACAGCCGTTGCCGCCATGAACTCAGCTTCGCAGGAGGACAACGCGACAATTTTCTGCATCTGAGACGCCCAAGTGATCAGGTTCTTGTTGAGGTAGAACGCCATTCCACTGGTGCTCCTCCTGTCGTCGACATCTCCGGCTAAGTTGCTGTCGCTGAATCCTTGCAGTTCATCTTCACCATGTCCTCTTCCATACATGAGTCCATACTCAAGTGTTCCCTTCACATATCTGAGGATCTGTTTCATAGCCTGGTGATGCATGATTGTTGGCTTCTCCATGTACCTACTCACCATTCCGACAGCATAACAAAGGTCCGGGCGAGTATGAGTTAAGTACCTGAGACAGCCAATGATTTGCCTATATTGCGTCGGATCGACTGGTGTTCCTTCAAGGTTCTTATTGAGTTGCAGTTTAGCTTCTATGGGATACCTGGTTGGATTGCAATCTCCCATTCCAAACTGCTGCAAAACTCTCTTCGCATATGCTGATTGCTTCAGTGTAATGCGATCACGCTGTTGATCTACCTCTATACCAAGGTAGTAAGAGAGTAACCAAGATCACTCATCTCAAATTTTTGCATCATCTGCTGCTTGTAAACCTTTACTGCAGTTGCTCTTGTGCCTGTGACGATTAAGTCATCAACGTACACTACGACAATGAGTGCACCCTCTCTATTGCTCCTCGTGTACACAGCATGCTCTTGAGTGCATCTGATGAATCCCAGCTCCTTTAAGCAGCTGTCCAGGCGTGTGTTCCAGGCCCTCGGTGCTTGTCGCAAGCCATAGAGAGCCTTGGACAGCCTGTTCACCTTGTGCTCCTGGTTCTTGATGACAAAGCCTTCAGGTTGAGCTACATATACCTCCTCTTTGAGGTCACCATTCAGAAACGCAGATTTAACGTCCAAATGGTGAAACTCCCATCCATGCTGGGTTGCGAGGGCAATGATCAAGCGAACTGTGTCGAGTCTAGCAAATGGAGCAAACACTTCATCAAAATCAACTCTATGTTGCTAGACGTAGCCCTTTGCCATAAGTCTATCTTTGTGCTTGAGGATCTTGCCTTTACTGTCTCTCTTCACCTTGTATACCCATTTTAAACCGATGGGTTTGTGCCCAGAAGGTAACTCAGTAAGCACCCAAGTCCCATTCTTCTCGATGGCTTCAAACTCCTTCTCCATAGCTTCCCGCCATTCATGTTCAAGTATAGCATCTTAAAAATTTGTCGATTCTTCAGCCGACAAAAACAACATATCTGGATCAAGAAAGGTCTCATCAGTTTCAGCATATACGTCAACAATTGAGCGGTATCTCCTTGGCTCATTCGAGTCTGCCGTGGGTGAGCCGCTCGAAGTTGAGGCCGCAACTTGTGGTGTAGTAGGCTCCCTTGATGCCATTGCCGTTCTGTGCGTCATAGGAGTTGCCGCATCTCCTGTGCCCTCCGGCGTGTGCATAGCCGCGCCCACTGATCTCTGTGGAGTAATCACTGTCTCGACAACAGGATCTTCGACTGAGAGTTCTACCCATCCTTGTGGTTCGGTACCATCACCATTGTTCCAATCCTATCTCTTTTCTTTCTCGAACACAATATCCCTGCTCACATAAATCTGGCTATGTTGAGGATTATAGAGACGGTATGCTTTGCAGCCCTCTTCCACTCCAAGGTACACCAATGGCGTGCTTCGGTCTACAAGTTTCTTATGATGAGGACTTGCAGTCTTCATGTGTGTGACGCATCCAAACATCCTTAAGTGTTCGAGGTTTGGTTTCTTACTAGTCCAGGCTTCATACGGCGTGAGCGCACTGAGAGCTTTAGTTGGCAACCGGTTGAGCAGGTACACAGCATGTCTGACCACCTCGCCCCACATACTTCCAAGAACATTCATGCTCTTGAGCAAGATCCTTGTAGTAGCCATCACGATGCGATTCTGACGCTCTACTATGCCATTTTATTGTGGTGTATATGGTGCGGTTAGGTGCCGTTGTATGCCTTCTCCTTCACAGAAGCTTGTGAATTCCTTGGACAAGAACTCACCTCCTCAATCAGTTCTTAGTGTCTTTATCTTTCTGTCACATTCATTCTCTACAAGAGACTTGAATTTCTTGAAAGCATTAAAGGCATCACTCTTTTCTTTGAGCATATACACCCACATCATGCGACTGAAGTCATCAACAAGTAGAAGAAAGTACTTGTTACCAGCAAGTGTAGCGGGTATAATCGGGCCGCAAATGTCAGTGTGCACAAGTTGCAGTGGCCTCTCAGCTCTGAAGCTTGCCTGCAAAGAAAATAGTAGTCGTGCTTGTTTGGCGATGAGGCACCCTTCACAGAGCTGGTTTGGATGAGAAATCTTCGGCAGCCCGGTGGCCATTCCCTTCTCTGCCATCATCTTGAGCGCAAAGAAATTCATGTGCCCGAGCCTTGCATGCCACAACCAAGCTGGGTCTTGTACTTTGGCCATTAGACATATCGGCCTGCAAGATTTGAGAGCTATCTTGTACAGGCGATTAGGTAATCTCCTCACCTTCATCAGCAGAATGTCGTTCCTGTTGTACACCCTCAAGTAGGAACCGACAATCTCCACCTTGCTTCCATCTTCTGTTAATTGACCAAGGCTCAATATATTACTTCTTAAACTTGGAATAAAGTATAGCTCCGATAGAAGACGTTGTTCGCCATTCTTGCATTGAAACATGATTGATCCCCTGCCCTCAATCTGCACGGTTGAGCCATCACTGAACTTGATACGGCCGGTGATGTCCTGATCAAGGTCCTTGAACTTTCTTCGGTGGCCCGTCATGTGGTTGCTAGCACCGTTATCGAGGTACCACACATCGGTGTCAGCCTGCGCTTCTCCAGCACTACGCAAGTCTGGTACTATCTTCTCTTCATTGAGCATGACGAGGTCAGGCGTCTCCTCCTGAGTCTCTCCCAGCAGCAATACGGCCTCCTCGTCTTACGCTCGTGTGAGGTTCGCCTCCTTAACATGACGTTTGTTGCGACACTCCGACGTATAGTGCCCATAGTTTTCACAATTGAAGCACTTAATTTTTGATTTGTCACGGTTGGAGCTTGAACCGCGAGTCCCCTCACCCTCCTGGTGTTCCACTATTTGGCCGCCACGACCACCCCTGTCGTGCCAGCGGCCACATCCACGGGGCTTGCCACGGTCCCGGTCGTCGCTAGAGTGCCCCTTTCCGCTCGACGACAAATCAGCGCTGCCTTTCTTCAATCGCGCCTGCCACTCAGCGTGAGTAAGCAGGAGTTGTCCGTTGTTGCTCTCGCCTCGACCACGTATGCGTTCTTCGTACGCTTTGAGGTGGCCGATCACTTCCTCGACCGGCATGGTCTCCACATCCAAAAACTGCTCGATCGCAGCAACGACCTGCAGGTACTTGTCTGGGACGGAGACGAGCAGCTTATTGACGATGACAACGTCCTCCATCTTGTCTCCCAATCAACGAATCTTGTTTGCGAGGGTCATCAATTTTCCCGCAAACTCATCGATGGAATCTGTTTCCTTCATACGCAAAACCTCGAACTCACTCTTCAATATTTGAATCCATGCATTCTTCACCCGATCTGCGCTTAGGTACATTGTCTTCAGGCTTTCCCAAGCTTTCTTAGCCATTTTGTGCTCGGCCAACTGGAGTAGGATCTCCTCAGGGACAGCTTAAAAAATGTACGCCAATGCCATCTTGTCTTTCTTCTTTTCTACGACCACCCTGGCCGCGGGTTCAATGGCGTCCCAAATGCCTTGAGCCTCCATGAAGACCTCCATCTTGATCGCCCAAGTGGAGTAGTTGACAGATGTCAGCATCGGGTAGTGCAAGGTTATGCTTTCCTCCTTTGTTGCTGGCGTCGTCGAGTGCTTGACGATTGACATCTTGTTGAGTCGAAGGTACTTTGGCTTAAACCTGGCTCTGATACCATATGTTAGCTAGAAGCAGCGGGTTATAACCTTCAGGAGGCAAGGACAGTGAACACAATATATTTGGAGAATATTTTTATTTCTTACTCTTTGTTAAACAAACAAGTACACACATATTTATATAGCCACTATGGTAACAACTCAACCCTAAAAATAAGCTAACAAACCCTATTAAAATGGATCTAACCCTATTAAAGTGGATCTAAATTTGATAAGTTCTATTCCTACAAAGAAATGGTCAAATCTAGATTATTAACTAATAAAGGCAAGATTCGCGTTATATAACGATCTGCCCCCAGGATCCAGCAAGTTTACATGAGAACTTCTGGAACGGTCTTGGTCACCTTCGAATAACTCGGAAGATTCCTTTGGAATGATGCTAACTACTGCCGCAGGTCCTGCTGGTGCTCTCAGTTTTTTTCTCTCTCAATTTTTCCAACCACCTAAATGAAAGAGGAGAGCCTCTATTTAAAGAGGATTTTAGCTTCTATACGGCCTGGAAAAAAATTAGACCGCATAAGCGGCATGCGCCGCTGTACTACACAGAGCAGACAATGCCGACAGGAGCCGAAAGCTGCAGCCGCGTAGCACAGAGAGCCACGAGCCGTCTGCGCACTGTACTGCACAGAGCAGACAATGTCGTACCGAGCCGCCAACAACAGTCCATGTCCCCTCCACACTTGACTCGCTCATTCTAACTTGTTGGCCGCATAGAGACTGGCTACATAGCTCCAGGCCGCAAGGCCCCTGGCCGCATGGGCTTCTCGTCGCATGCGCACCGGGCCGCATGGGCACCTGTCCGCATGGGCACCGGGCCGCATGCGCTCCTGGCCGCATGGGCACCTGACTGCATGGCCCCTGGCTGTAACGCCCCGCAACCGCTCGGAGCGTTATGCTGAGTCGGATCGAATGAATCAAATGCTGGTTACATTTGAAATGTTGGATTTTGGGAAGAATGATTAATCGAGTTGGTTTCAATGTGCAGATGGCTAGCGGGTTCGATAAAAATCAGGTGTTCGTTCAGAACATTTCTGAATAGCTGGATGGAAGCGATAATGTCGTCTTCCTTAATCCGATCGGTCGGATGATTTGGAGAGCACGGCCTGCTCGCACGGTCATACCAGTTGAGTAGATCGCGCTTGCATCGGACCACGGGTTCAAGGGATTGGCCGTATCGGCAGGACATGATGCCTAACGGGATCAATCATGGTGAGTGGGCTCTTTTCCTTCTCCTCTACTCCTTCATGCCTAATAATATGGAAAACACGTAAAAGGCTTGAACACTTGGACTGGAACATTAAGAATCACTACACTGAGGCGTGCATAGAGTGTACGTCGTTGGCTTGGTAGGATTGTGGCTTGAAACGATTATGCGTTGGATAGTTGGATGCGATAGCTGAATTATACATTTGAGGCAGTCGGTTGGATACTTGGGATTTTACTTGGATGATTGGAATGATACCTTTGAGGCAATGGGAATATCGGGAAATCGGGTGAGCGAATGTGCATCCGTGCGCGAGTATCACTGAGTCGCTTTGTCTTACAAAGCGAGCAGTTGTGGTTCGAAACCGAACAACTGCATCGGCGAGGGCGTTTTGTCGCTTGATGGGGCATCGTGCCACGAATGGGGCATTGTGCCACTGAAACGGCATTGTGCCAGGGGTTTGCTTCGAGCAAGGGTGTTGCACCAATTTGGACTCTGTGTTGAGAAGAGGCATCGTGCCTATGGAAATACTTGCCTTGGGCTATATCTTGAGGTCGAGATTTGGAATCCTTGGTTGGATATGTTGGAAGAATGGTTATGGATATTTTGGTTGGATATCGGTTGAACGAGTCTAGGATCGCTTGGTGGGGCGAGAATGTTCAATCCTCTCGTCATACCTACTTGGTGTCTGCATGTCACGGACAACCTGTATTGCACAGGGTTTGGTCTCCTCGAACGGGAGCTCCGGGGCACCGGGACCGTTCGGCCATGGAGGAGACAACTGGGTAACGCATCTTGGGCGCGGTGCCAGCGGTTGGCAATTGATTCAGGTGGGTTAGCTACTTAGCGCTGTTTTGAGGAGAATCGCATATGATCAGTCCGATCATACGTCCTTTATGGCTTGGCCAGTGACTTCATATAGATAAGAGTTGGTTTGCTTTACTTTGGATGGTTTGTGCTTCGCATAGGCGAGGCCACCTTGCCTCGGCACAAAGTGTGCACTCGAGATTGGATATATAAACTGTTGGTTGAGGATGAATATTGAGGCAAGACTGATGGTTCGATATGTTATCGTGCAAGCGATAGCATTGAGTTAGACGTGTTGGTTTTATATAAATGCTTGTCGTTTGGTTTGAGATTGAATGCTAGCATGCTTAAACTGCTTTACTGCTTTCCATAACATGTCATTCATATGCCATGAAACGAATCTAGGATTCAACTAGAAAGATCACCATTTAACTGTGTGCATTCACTATTTTACTTAGTGTCGGCTTAGGCGAGTGGGTTGCCCCGCTCACCAGTACGGTTGTGTACTGACCCACGTTTATGGGCAATATTTCAGGTACACAGGCGTAGTGACGCTGCTTGGATATACGGGACAAGATGTATGAACTGTAAGTACCTTTGTGGGCTAGAGAAAAGAGCAAGAGATTTTATCGTCTCCGTGGCATCGCCTTTGTGGCATTGACTCGGAGCATTTCATTTGGACCCCATTGTGAGCTTCGCTGCGTATACTCTGTTTGTGTGCTTGGTACACTAAACGTCTTCCGCTGTAACTTGGTTGTTTCGATGATAACATTGGTGTTTGAAAACATCGCCTTGTACGAGCGCAACTCCAGGCTCGTACGGCATCACGTCCCGATGGGAACGATTATCCTGCGGGAGAGCTGCAACGTGGTGATTCACGTTCAGTAGGGACTATCGAGCTTGCGGGAGATTGGGGCGTGACAAATTGGTATCAGAGCGCCTGGTTCATTTTTTCGGACTTGGTCCTTCGCTTCATCACAAACTCTAAAAATTGCTTTCGCGTGTCGTCTAGCTCTTGACTCTACTCAGTGCCGCATCGGATGTTTTATGCAGTAAGTCTATTTATTGCTGGTTTTGGCTGCATGTTATTCTTTGTTGGGTTGCCTTGGTTGGTTTTCGTAGGATCGCTTAGCCTCGTTAGGCGTTGTTGCATTCGTGCAGCAAGTTGGTTGGCATTGTTGCATTTATGCAACAAGTGTGGGCTTTTGTTGGGTTGGCTTGGCTTAGCGTTCAGGAGTTTCTGATTGCCTCAATGGATCAGTTGGTTGGCTAACGAGATTTGGTTATGCAACATGTTTTGAGTAGAAACATTCAATGAGAATGGATCCTTGCACGAGTTGCTCGTCTAGCGATTGTGTTGGATAGAAGTTAGAATTTTGGCTGTGGCGCATCGGTTGGGCAAGTATGAGTTTGGCTCGGGAATATATCAAAATAGTTGGAACGAGTTGCTCGTACAAAAAATGTGTAAAAATATTGGATGTTGGGTTGGACTACTTGGAAGACAATCATTGCACGATTGCTCGTGTTGAGAAGGTATCAGACGGTTTGAGAAACAGTTAGATAATTCAAGCCTTGCCTGAGTTTTGTATCAAACTCGGATTGGAAAAGGCATGATCATGCATGATGGATGGTTCGAACGGATCTTGGATTCGTGCAAGAAAAACGTAATGTGAGTAGCGACTTGATTCGAAGTGGTATATGGGATCAAACGTGTTAAGCAGGGCATTGAAAATATTTTGGTTGGACATCTAAGGGAATTACCTGAACGGACTCGTAAAATAAGAATACCAGTTGGTTGGTGCACGTCGGCTGAGTTAAAAATGATAAAACTGAAGCAAGTGAATATTGAGTTGAGTATATTGAGAACGGACTGATGCAAATAAAAGTATCGTTGGGCTTAAGTGATGGACGGAATCGGAACGAACATTTGGGTTACGCTTGAGCAAAGCGATGGGATTATCAAAAGGATAACGAGCACGAACTACGATTTTGGGCAACGCATTTGAGCTGTTGGTTGAGCAATGAAATACGAACTTAGTTCGGAGGGGACAAGGCGATGGATTCACACAAACTTGAAGATCTTAGATATTGCTGCTCGTGAAGTTGACTCAGGTTTAGCGGAAATGGAATTTTGGGCAAGATGGTGCAACGATAGTAAACGGATTCTCCGGAAGACGTGGACGGACGTTTGAAGATGGCTAAATGTGATTGCAACGTCGGAACAAATCACTGTGTTGCTCGAGTAAGTTGGACGTGCATTGTAGAACATGACAATTCGAAAATTTGATGGATTCAGGACAGTAAGACGGATGATGGAAGACAGTTTCAACGAGCGCGGTTCTCGGTTTCGGAAACTTCGCTCGGGTGAATGGTTGGATTTTGATTCAGATTTTGGAGATGAGATATAGCATGGTTTATAATAACTGTCCATCGTGATGATTATAATTGTCGAGCGTAGCTTCGGGACAGCTGACCCTAAGCGACTTGACCGCTGAATCAGATATGAATATGGTAGACCCATAGAACGACCCTTGAGGCGACGTATTTGGGAATGCGTCGAGGGCAGATGTGAGCAATATGATTTGGCTTATTGACCGAGTGTTGGATTTGAGAGACCCTTGGGATAGTCTTCAGCTGAAGATGCAGCCGGAAGATCGAAGCAATGGTGGAAGTAGCCTAAGTCAACTGATGAGATTCAGAGTCGCAGATTTATATCGATGGCATCGCCTCTGACTCATCGTGCCCTGGAAGGGAATAGCATTCATATGAATGGACGACTGTGGCGGCTCGTTCAAATCAAATCTTTGCGAACACTGGAAGGGACAGATTTGCCTCAGATTTACAAGATGTCTCGGAACTGATTCTGGGAAGCGTGCTCGTTCGGAAGGTAAAGGTGATATTCTATGCTTCGAGGCAGTGGAAGCAGCCCGAAGAACTATTCCATGCGCAACCTAAGAATTGTGGCGAGTGTGTCCACGTTGAAATCGTGGCGACACAATCCCTTTGGCGTGGCGACGAGATCTTCATGGATCACACGAACCTCAATATAGATGTTCACCTAGTGAGATATTGAGATGGCAGGAAATGTGTTGAACTGAGCTGATCTAAGCAAGTTGATATTTGGGTAAGTCGCATAGCTTTGGTAGTATCAGTTGAGTTTATCATTCGGTGTATGATATTTATTGAAGATGTTGCTAGCGCGGATTCAGAAATAGTGGGATGGATTGTGTTGGAACGCGAACTCATTGAGTCGGTAGAAATTCTGCATAATTGAGAATAGCGCTCGAGCGAATGTGTTGGAATGAAAAATCATGAATTGATTCAATTGGGAGCAAAGCAAATGGATGCCTCGAACATAAAGATACCCTTGTAACTTGTTCAAATTTGCTATCGCAAAGCTCGGCTGAAATGCATGTATTTTAGGGATGCCTTAAATATGTGTATCGATCCAAAACTAAGCGATATGAAGAATTCGTATTGAGCTGCAAGGAGGATATGGGAATTCATGGAAATTGTACGAGCGTTCAGCAGAACGAGATGCGGAGTCAGAATCGTGAATATGTGAGTTGCTTAGAGCAGATCTTGGAATGAATTGTGGCATGTGATTGGAATGAGTACCAGTACGGTTCGTGGACGAACCTGATTCTAAGTGGTATATTATGTAACGCCCCACAACCGCTCGGAGCATTACGCTGAGTCGGATCGAATGAATCAAATACTGGTTACATTTGAAATGTTGGATTTTGGGAAGAAGGATTAATCGAGTTGGTTTCAATGTGCAGATGGCTAGCGGGTTCGATGGAAATCAGGTATTCGTTCAGAACATTTCTGAATAGCTGGATGGAAGCGATAATGCCGTCTTCCTTAATCCGATCGGTCGGATGATTTGGAGAGCATGGCCTGCTAGCATGGTCATACCAGTTGAGTAGATCGCGCTTGCATCGGACCACGGGTTCAAGGGATTGGCCGTATCGGCAGGACAGGATGCCTAACAGGATCAATCATGGTGAGTGGGCTCTTTCCCTTCTCCTCTACTCCTTCATGCCTAATAATATGGAAAACACGTAAAAGGCTTGAAAACTTGGACTGGAATATTGAGAATTACTACACTGAGGCGTGCATAGAGTGTACGTCGTTGGCTTGGTAGGATTGTGGCTTGAAACGATTATGCGTTGGATAGTTGGATGCGATAGCTGGATTATACATTTGAGGCAGTCGGTTGGATACTTAGGATTTTACTTGGATGATTGGAATTCTACCTTTGAGGTAATGGGAATATCGGGAATTCGGACGAGCGAACGTGCATCCGTGCGCGAGTATCACTGAGTCGCTTTGTCTTGCAAAGCGAGCAGTTGTGGTTCAAAATTGAACAACTGCATCGGCGAGGGCGTTGTGTCGCTTGATGGGGCATCGTGCCACGAATGGGGCATTGTGCCACTGAAACGGCATTGTGCCATGGGTTTGCTTCGAGCAAGGGTGTTGCACCAATTTGGACTCTGTATTGAGAAGAGGCATCGTGCCTATGGAAATACTTGCCTTGGGCTATATCTTGAGGTCGAGATTTGGAATCCTTGGTTGGATATGTTGGAAGAATGGTTATGGATATTTTGGTTGGATATCGGTTGAACTAGTCTAGGATATCTTGGTGGGGCGAGAATGTTCGATCCTCTCGTCATACCTACTTGGTGTCTGCATGTCATGGACAACCTGTATTGCACAGGGTTTGGTCTCCTCGAACGGGAGCTCCGGGGCACCGGGACCGTTCGACCATGGAGGAGACAACTGGGTAACGCGTCTTGGGTGCGGTGCCAGTGGTTGGCAATCGAATCAGGTGGGTTAGCTACTTAGCGCTGTTTTGAGGAGAACCGCATATGATCAGTCCGATCATACGTCCTTTATGGCTTGGCCAGTGACTTCATATAGATAAGAGTTGGTTTGCTTTATTTTGGATGGTTTGTGCTTCGCGTAGGCGCGGCCACCTTGCCTCGGCAAGAGTGTGCACTCGATATTGGATATATAAATTGTTGGTTGAGGATGAATATTGAGACGAGACTGATGGTTCGATATGTTATCGTGCAAGCGATAGCATTGAGTTAGACGCGTTGGTTTTATATAAATGCTTGTCGTTTGGTTTGAGATTGAATGCTAGCATGCTTAAACTGATTTACTGCTTTTCATAACATGTCATTCATATGCCATGAAACGAATCTAGGATTCAACTAGAAAGATCACCATTTAACTGTGTGTATTCACTATTTTACTTAGTGTCGGCTTAGGCGAGTGGGTTACCCCGCTCACCAGTACGGTTGTGTACTGACCCACGTTTGTGGGCAATATTTCAGGTACACAGACGTAGTGGCGCTGCTTGGATATACGGGACAAGATGTATGAACTGTAAGTACCTTTGTGGGCTAGAGAAAAGATTAAGAGATTTCATCGTCTCCGTGGCATCGCCTTTGTGGCATTGACTCGGGGCATTTCATTTGGACCCTATTGTGAGCTTTGCTGCGTATACTCTGTTTGTGTGCTTGGTACACTAAACGGCTTCTGCTGTAACTTGGTTCTTTCGATGATAACATTGGTGTTTGAAAACATCGCCTTGTACGAGCGCAACTCCAGGCTCGTACGGCATCACGTCCCGATGGGAACGATTATCCTGCGGGAGAGCTGCAACGTGGTGATTCACGTTCAGTAGGGACTATCGAGCTTGCGGGAGATTAGGGCGTGACACTGGCCGTATGCGCACCTGTCCGCATGGGCACCTGACCACATGGCCCCTGGCCCCATTCGCACCTGACTGCATGGGCACCTGATCGCATGGGCACCTGACCCATGGCCGCATGCGCACCTGTCAATATGGGCACCTGACCGCAGGGCCCCTGGCCGCATACGCTCCAGGCCGTATGGCTCTATGAAGCATGCGTCCGAGCAAGCAACCGTGCATGTAACTCGTGCATAAAAGGAGCGCACGAGCGCCATATGACAATGCTGATGTGCTAAGTGCAAAGTGCGCCAACAAAGCGCCACTTTGCGCCCTTGGGCCCGAGTTCGAGCCCGAGTCGCTAAGCCCCTTTGGGGCTTAGCTCCTAAGAATTTTTTTCCAAAGGTGGTAACAAAATAAAGATTTTCATAATGGAGTTCACACTTAATCCCTCTAGGAAAGTCAACCCACATGGGCCACCACCCTATGTGCATATACCAATACTAAGCAAAGCTATATATTGAGATATACACATTGGTGGTTTTCCAATATGAGACTAAAACTCCCAAAGAAAAGTAAAAAAATACCAATAATCCCCCATATATATCATAATATATGGTCGAGCGTTCCTCATAGTAACTACCCATCATGCATTAGGATAGATGTCGCCCACAACTTGAATCTTCCCGCATTGGTCAAATAACAGTATGATACAAGAATAGACTTTGCCTTGAATTCTGAATCATAGATGTTGTTCTTTCCACTCGCACAATGATATCAACTGTGCCTCAGGTTGCGCATTAAAGGCCCTGTGTTGACCTGGTTTCGGTGTATGTATCTTGGGTGTCTACAAGTTTACCCTCAAGAGACGACATGTATCTCTGTCCATACACTTAGGTGAGTTCCTTTTTTAAGAGAGTTTAATATTTTCCATCATGAAGCATTGCGCTTCCGTGCGGTGCTATGCCGCTGTGACATGGCTCGTAGACGAGGTTACTACCTCATGTGGTGTCATCCACAGTAGCATGAGATCACTAGCCTCTTAGTAGTGTTGTACTACATCCCTGTCACGCCCCAGTCCCAAAATACGTAGGACTAGGACACGTAAGCATGCCAGCCGCATGGATATGGCAACTCCAATATATGGAAATCAAAACCCATACGTACGCTGTAATATGAATATCAAATCCACAAGTGGTATAAATCTATCACAAGTCACAGGGTATAATCTAAATCTCATCCACGAAAATTAGATATAAATAAAGAGCCAATATCTTATGAAACTAGATCTCAATGTAAAGTATCTAAAGATGATAGTTGGATGGAAACAAATCCACTACCAACTAGAATATCTAAGTACAACACAATATAAGTACATCACTAATAATCACTGTGACTCGAAGAGAAGACCTCCTCAAGCATAGGTAACCAGTCCGGATCTGCACTCCTGCGAATACTCAAGAACAGCTACACCTGGAAGGGGCCAGGTCCTCAGAGGGACATAACAAGATATATAAAAGCATGCCAATAAAGTACTAAAATAAATATCCAATGGGTCGCCTAACCGTCTAAGTGAATGCAGTTTAAGAACAACTTTCCCCACAAGTGGGCTATTTGGCTGAAAACTGGGATTGGCATGGTTCTCTTGGAGATCCAGGGGCCTAAAAAGTATGTCGTCTTTTGAACGCCAGAGGCCGCCTGATAATATATAATATATAGTGGTCATCACCACCCGTTTCTCCGGCGGAGAATCCGGGCGCACAAGGGAAAAGTGCAAAGGATCCCAAAATGCGGTACTTGTTGTTCTCCCCACCCCATGCTCTAAGCATGTCACATCCATGACATGATAATACCTCTAATAACTGCCAAGTCTACTAGCATACAAAGTTTCTAACAGCAGTTATCCCTAACGCACGGCTCATACGTACAAGAGGCCAGACCTGTCATGCAGTCCGTGATCTATATGAGACTCACACTCATGTAATAGCTGTGTCACGTCCAATAAAACCTAATGATGCTATATGATAATGGGGCAGTCTCATAAACAAGATCAATGCAAATACATAAATAAAAATAATCACGACGACACCGTCGTTACACCAAAATTCCCCTTGGGAGCACATTTTATATAGAAGTTAAAATATATGAACTAAAGACAGAAAATAAAGATGCATGTAACATATGGAATAAGAATAACAGTACAATGGCAAGGTATACTTGTCTGGCAAGAGAGCTGCAAAATGTAACGTCCAGATGTCAAACACCAAGAGTCAGAAACTATGGTCTCAGAATGAACGTCTCCGGATACTGAAATAAACATCATCAACGTTCCCAGAATAAGCAAAATAGCTAGAAATCACTACCCTCTCATCCAATTTAGACACAGGGGCAAAACGATAATTTCGGATCAAAGCGGGGTCCAATGTGGCCCACTTTGCACCGAAAAGCTTGCCAGGGGTAACAGTCTCTAAATAGGACAAATTATAGGTCAAACAAACTCTAAATATCAGTACAAACTCAACGGTATATCCAAATATGAATTCTGGTGAGCCGAACACAATTTTGCCCAAAAAGTCAACCGTAGGGCCCGCCAATAGGTGACATGGTCAACTGTCTCAGAATTGCGTGAAAATTGGGTCACAGGACCAGCGCAATACCACGAGTCCAGTGGCACAAGTTTAGTCACATTCTGACGAGCGTGCACTAAATGCGCAGGACTTTTGTAAAAGTTGCGACACGGGAGATTTTCTACGGATACGGGCTGATTCCGACTCGCACACGCGTCCAAATCAGTTTTCGCGAAAACCCACACATCCGGGTATACTGTGCGCACCATTTGGTACACTTGGTATACGACATGGCGGTCCCGTTTGGCGGAGCGCGCTCCGTATCGCAATTTCTGGAATTTAGAAAAAAATAGGTTTTCCGTATTTTTTAACTAATTTAATTCTACACACAGTAATTAAAAAATTATTATATTTAACAAAAAATAAACTAGGTTAGGTGGTCTTCGCATCCCAATAAGAAAACCCGAATTTGGATCTCTGTGGTGGGAGATACGAATCCGTGCACATGGGTCATCCTAACAGGATTTTCTGAGATTAAATATCGTGGGTTTTCATCGACTTGGCATCAATTTTTACCTAGGTTTGCACGATGTTCGAGGTCAACTAATATACATTATTGGAAGGGGAATAGGTCGTGAACGTACCGGTGAAGACGGGGTCGAGTTTGGTCGAGCGAGGGCACGGAAATTGGGTCGAGAATAGGGGTACGCTGCTGACTTTAATATCGCGGCGCGGGGTCGCGGTCACGACGGCGGGCGGCTGTGCAGTCTCCGGGCGGCAGCGCGGTCGAGGGGCTTGACGGCGCGGCGGCTCTAGTCGCAGGGTGGAGATTGGCGCTCGAGGGAAGATGAGAGATTTTAGGGTTAGGGTTTGGGAATGGATGGTATATATAGAGATACGCGGGGTGGGTCGGGGGTTATACTGCGCGGGTTAGAAGTATACTGCTGATGCTGCCCTTTCTTCTAAAGGGGTGTGGGGTCGTGGGTGTTAATGGGTAGGGTAGGTATTGCTAAGGGGGGTTTGGGTTTAGATATTTATTTAAGTTTTATTCTTTCTCTGTTTTTCTTTTATTCATTTTTAATTTTTCTATTTTCTTTCCTTTTCATTCTATTATTCTTTTCTTATTAACTTTATATATATATACATATATATATATATATATATATATATATATATATATATATATATATATATATATATATATATATATATATAATTCTAGAAATTGATCTTAGAGCATACAATTAATCCATCAACTGTCCACAGGGTCTCCTACATGGAATAAATTAGAAAAAATTTATAATTGCTCCATAAAATCCCAAATGCATCAAACACCTAGCATAAAAATCCAATAAATTCTATTTCTTTTATTTATCTACTAGATACTATAAATTAATTAAATAATTAATTAAATACTTAATACGATTTTTAGGATTAGGGGTTTTACAATCCCAACATGAAGCCTTGCGCTTCCGTGCGATGCTACGCCGCTGTGACATGGCTCACAGCCGAGGTTAACTACCTCATCTGGTGTCACCCACTGTAGCAAAAGGTTACTGGCCTCTTAGTAGTATTGTGCTACAACTCTCTATCTTTTTAGCATTAGGCTACCTGCCTACTTGCGATGCTACAGCAGCTGTGACATGGCTCGCAGCCGAGGCTTTACATATTTTACCTCATCGTGGAGTTACACCACTGTAGCATGGAATACAAGTCCCTTGTAGTGCTGAACTACACGTGCTTCCTGCAGCGCACGCCGGATATTAACTCTGCCCGAGAACTCATTAAGACGTCGAAGCTAACCTTACACAGGAATTGTTCTACAGAAGAAAATAGTAGACTATAGTGGTTTCGGGTACGTATCCTACATTGTCCATAAGGACTACCCACTGTACCTGATATTTTTCTAGTCAGTGGTCCTCCCTTGAACCAAAAGCTAGATGTCTAGTAGATTTTTTTTTGAACTAATAACATAAAACTTAATGGTAGGATTACAAAGACACAATATCATAAATCCTTTAAGCACATTTTACTTGTTGTGTCTTCGACTAGCTGGTGCTTGAAACCTTTAGTGAACAGATCCGCCAGGTTCTTCTGACTCCGAATATCCACCATTGCAATAACACCAGTCGTGATAAGGTTGTTCAGTGCTCTGTGCCGAAGCCGCACAGTTCTCTTCTTTCCATTGAAGAGATTATTAGATGCTACTGCTGCAGCTGCCTGGTTGTCGCAATATATCGGTACAACCAAAATCTGTACACCAACCATTGAAAGATCGTACATGATCTTTCGAAGCCATTCTGCTTTATCTGTTGCAGCTACAAGTGTATAGAACTCAGACTTCATCGATGAGCGTGAGAGCATAGTCTGCTTCTTCGACTTCTACGATATGGATGCTCTTTTCATTGAGAAAATATATCCTCTTATGGATCTTTCGCTCTCTTCTTCTGAGGACCAACTAGCATCACTGAAGCCTTCTACTACTGCTGGATCTCTGTTGTAGTAAAGTGTAAACTTCTGAGTGTTCTTGAGGTATCTCATCACCCTCTTCACAACTTTCCAGTATTCAACACCTAGATTACTCATGAATCTACTCATCATCCCCACACCAAAAGTAATGTTAGGCCTAGTGGCATTTGTAGCATACATCAAGCTCCCGATGATGCTAGAATACTCCAACTATCTCACGCTTTTTCCTGGGTTAGGCTTCAGTTTCTTGTCACACCTATATGGAGTATCGATCCCTGGAAGATCCTGATAACCATACCATGTGAGCATTTTTTCACGCAGTGAGCTTGTGATAGAGTAAGCCCAGCTTCCGTCCAAATTATTTTAATCTCAAGCATGACATCTACATCTTCCATGTCCTTCATACTGAATTTATATGATAGGAACATTTTTTTTAGTAACACATTCTTCATACGTACCTAGGATTAATATGTCGTCCACATAGAGACAAAAGATGACACCTCTATCGCTAGCGTACTTTGTGTACACACACTTATCAGTTTCGCTGACCTTGTAGCCATTTGATCTGATAACTTTGTCAAACTTCTCGTGCCACAATTTGGGAGCTTGCTTCAAACCATACATAGATTTTACCAGTTTGTATACTTTATCTTCAAGACCTTTGACGACAAACCCCTCTGGCTGCTGCATGTAGATCTCCTCAGTCAGTTCCCATTCAGAAATATTGTCTCGACGTCCATCTGATAAATCACCATTCTTTGAATAGCACCTAGAGCAATCAGCATCCTGATAGTAGTCATCCGTGCAACATGAGCATATGTATCGAAGTAGTCAACCCATGTATTTGAGAAAATCCCTTGACCACTAGCCTAGCCTTGAACTTGTCAACAGCTCCGTCTGATTTCATCTCCTTCTTAAAGATCCACTTGCATCCAATGGGTTTATCTCCTTCAGGAAGATCGACTAACTTCCAAGTATTATTAGAAGTTATCGAGTCAAACTCATCATAGATAGCCTCTTTCTAGAAAATATTATCTCTGGTCTTCATTGCCTCATCATAGGTAAGCGGATCAGCTTCCACATGATAGGTAACAAAGTCTTCTCCAAAGTCCTTCGGCCTTCTCACTCATTTTGATCTTGGCTCAGCGGATTCTAGTTTAAATGTTGTCTCATCAATAACAACTCCTTCATGGACTACTTCTTTCTGAGAGGTACTTGCCTCGTCCGTGCTAGCAACATTCTCTGGGACATCCGCGAGAACAACATTCTTGTGCCTAGCAAACTTGTCTTCAAATAATTATACGTCACTAGCTTCTATGATATGATTAGATTTGATATCAAGGAACCTCCGAGCATCACTCTTATCAGCATAGCCCAGAAATATGGTCTTCGTAGTTCTCGTTCCCAGCTTCTGAATCTTGAGATTTGGTAGCTTCACATATTCCAGACACCCCCACACTCGAATGACATTCAAGTTGGGTCTAACCTTGAATCAGAGTTCATGAGGAGTAATGTCAGATGTCGCGAGCGGTACTCAATTCAGAATAAACGTAGCCGTAAGCGCTGCTTCTCCCCAAAAGCACTTTGGAAGTCCTACTGTCAGCAACATGGAATTTATCATCTCTGGCAGCGTCCTGTTCTTCCTTTCTGCTACACCATTAGATTAGGGAGAATACGGAGCAGCCATTTCATTGACAATTCCATGTTATTTGCATAACGATACGAATTTCAAGGAACGATATTCTTTGCCTTGATCGCTTTTGAGTTTTTTGAGTTGTTGACCGGTTTGACATTCTACTTCAGCCTTCAAGTCCTTGAACTTCTCGAATGCTTCATCTTTCGACTGAGAAGATATACGAATGCGTACTTCGAGAAATCGTCAATGAAAGTGATAAAATACTTCATTCAGCTTTTATAGAGAATTGCTTGAAGTCACAGATATCTGAGTGTACCAACTCCAGAAGATCTGTGCTTCGGTTCACTCTTCTGAATGAGTTTCTGACGATCTTCGTCTGCGCACAGACTTCACATTTCTCTACCTTCTTATCCCCATATTTGGAGATAAGGCCTAGACTAGACATCTTTTGTTAATGAGTTTACAATTCACATGTCCTAGTCTATTATGCCACAGCTCAAGAGAATAACCAGAAGTAGAAACTGCATTGATACAAACATAAGGAGTTACAAGCTGCAGTTTAAATATTCCTTCGGTACAGAAAGCTTTTTCGAAGTATGTTCACTTGTAGGACATCACCATCTAACCGGCATTGATATCCATCCTCAGACCCGTCTTGCACAGCAGACTCCCAGAAACCAGATTCTTGGTGATCATTGGTACATTCTTCTTATTCTTTAGTGTAAGTGACTTTCCAGAAGTTGGCTTCAGCACTACCGTCCCGATCCCTAGTACTGCAACTTGAGACTTATCCGTCATCGAGACTTTCTCAGAGGTAGGCTCATACTTGACGAATAGCTCCTTTTAGAGCACACATGGCAAGATGCACCAGTGTCCACCCACCCGTCAGTTTTCATGCCATGTGATTCAACCTGCGCAATAATAGCAACTAGGTTAATCTCACCTTGCTCTTTCAGTTTAGGGTTTAACCTGCAATCGCTCTTGTAATGACCCTTCTTGCCATAGTTGTAGCATGTCACATCAGTCTTCGACTTTGTCTTGAACTGGGCCGACTTTACCTTTATCTGGTTGAAGTCCTTCTTGTAGAAAATTTTTTCCTTCCCTTTAGAGTCTCTAGCATGTACCATGTTGGCCTTAGCTAACTGCTTGGATAAGGAGTCCAACTTCAGTTTCCCCTAGCTTTATCTTCAATATTGTAAACCCACTAATTTTTCAAAATTTTAAAAACTGGATTTTTCACAATTTTCTGGAATTTTTTGAGAATTTTCTGTAATTAAAAAACTGGGTTTTAATTATTAAATGATTTTTAAATGATAATAAATAGTATTAAAATATTATGAAAATAATATTTTTGGATGTAAAATAAAAAACTGGACTTAGGACAATTTTTCTGAAATTTATTGGGCCTCGAACCTATTTTTAAACACCTAAAAAGTATTTATTTAATTATTTAATTATTTATTAAATAATTACTGATTAATAATTATTATTATTATTATATTTTTATATAAATACAGCCCAGCCCGCGGCCCGCTGGACCCGGCCCACCGGGCCCAGCCCCAACCAGGCCCAGCCCCGGCCTAGCGGGTCGGCCAGACCCGCCCGCTAGCCCAAACCCGCTCCCCTGTCACCCGCACGAACCCCAGCCCCCCCCCCTGCGTCTTCCGGCGGCGCCCGCTTCCCGCGCCGCCCCGCCCGGCCTCCCGCCCGCCTCGCTCGCCTACGACCCCCACTCCCCTCCGCCTCTCTCGGCCCTCCCCAGCCTCCTCCCCGGCCTATTTAACCCCCGCCGCCTAGCCGTCGACCCCCACTCGCCACCGCCTGACCCCGCCCGCCGCGTCGCCTCCCTCCGCCCTGAGCCGCCTCGCTTCCACCGCCCAGCCCTCTCCCCTGTCCTCCTCCTTCCTCCTCCCCGCTCGGCCTCATCGTCGGCAGCAGCAGCAGACAGCAAACGCTGAGCCGCCTCCAGCCGCCGGCGAGTCCCCAGCCACCGCGCCGCCCGCCGCCGCGCTGCCCCCGGCCCCCTCCGCCGCAGTCCAGCCGCCCACGCCGCCGTCTCCGCCGGAGCTCCGCCGTCCAGCATCCCAAGCCCTAACCCTAATTCCTAAATCCGCGTGTCCGACACGTGTCGGACACGATTCGACCCCGGTTTTTCGGGTCCCCTTCAGGTACTTGTAACTTTTTGTTCGTAGCTCTGTTTTCGTTTCCGTAAATTGCGTTGCAAAGCCTGTATGACCCTCTCGGTGTCCGGATAAACCGTTCGGGACATCGCGTCCTGTGGTAATCGCACACCGCGATCAAAAAACAGGAAAAACCAGACCCTGTTTCACCCCGGAACCGAGTACGCCCCGCCAAACGGGACGACTTGGTCGTGCGCGGTCTTCACAGATACATGCGCGTCGTCGATACGGACGTGCGGGATATCGCATAAGTCGATTCGGGTGTGCGTGCACACCGGGATCAACGCGTATCCGCGGACATCGCCCCGTATTCGACTTTTCTGCATTTTATCCTAACTTTGTGTACACACGTCGGATTGAAACAAAACTTGCGCCATCGGACTCGTAGCGATACGCTGGTCCTGTGAGTCAAGTTTGCTTCGATTCTGAGAACGTTGACAAAATCGCGTGTCGTGGGCCCCACAGGCCCCGCTCGACGGGCGATTTTGTGTTCGGCTTATCGGAATTCAATTCTGAAAGTTCCGTTGGGTTCGTATCATCGTTCCTGACCTGTTGACACTAAGTTTGGTGAATTTGGAGACCTTTGACCCAGACGCATTTTTCGGTGCAAAGCGGGCCCACATGTGGACCCCGTTTTGACCCGAAACTGCCGTTTTTGCCCTTGTCTCCAAATTGGACCCAAGGACAGGCGTTTCTAGCTGATTGATATTTTCTGGATATGATGGTGATGTTTGTTTCAGCAACCGAAGTACCGCCTGTAATTTCCACCGAAGTCAGAACTGCAAACATAGCCGGAACCACAGGCAAGTGTACCTTGCCGAAACTTGCAGCTTTGCTACCTATTTCCTGGACTTAGTTATACATCAGTGGGCAAGTAAAGCTTGCCAAACCCTGCAGCTTGCTATATATTTTTTTGGTTTAATCTAGCATCAGTGGGCAAGTAAAGCTTGCTAATTCTCAGATATTTCTGGTTATAGTATTTTACTTGATTTATTGTAGATGCCTAAGTAAACTTGTTTAACTGCTCAACCCAGGACACCTAATACTATTCATGTGATGGAATTGCCTGAGATATACCTGGTGATTCCGTATAGGATACATTTTTATGTCATTTACAGTTTACATGCTTAGATTCTATCCTGACTCATTGCATTAGTTCAATCTTGCGTGACTTGTACCTGTGATATTCTGGAACTATGACGTGAGATTACATGGGGTGGAAAGAGTATTATTATATCAAGGCTGAATATATTATAATATAAATACTGTTATCTGGCGGTGCCTTAGACTCTGATACAGAGCTTTGGTACCTTACGGGCCCTTCGAGAAAGTATTGCTATGGTTTCTTCGACACTGATCCTGTAGTAGTCTCAGCCTGAGTATGACTAAAACTCTCACTTTCATATCACTTAGCTGGTTTACATATTTACCCTGCTGTTTTATTATTGCTGCACTGCATATATTTTGGCTTGTGTTTTCTGTACCTTGTTATGTCCCCTGAGGACCTGGAATGGACTATGTCCCCAGGTATAGCTGAGGAGAACTACCCCGAGGTGTACGGTACAGGAGCACTCCTTGGAGCAGAACTTGGAACAGAGAACGACATACTGGCCGAAGATTTCTCCTGAGCACCGGCTTCATCTACACAGTATTTCCATTTTCAGTATTTTATTTCCTGTCTATTTTTTTTCTTAAGTGTAACAAACTAATTCTCGGATCGTTTCCCGAGATAATCTTATTTATTGCTTATTTATTTCTATTGCATTATTTTTGGCAATTAATCTGTGTTTATTCTGTGGATGAGATTAGAAATACCTGTAACTTGTAACATTTTACTGTTAGAATACAGCTTAAGCATGCCCTGATGGATCCATTAAATTGGGTTGTCCATCGGTGCGTGCTGCTGGCCATTGCCGCGCATCCAGTCCCTCGGCATTTTGGGACTGGGGCGTGACATGGTTTTTGTGGTGGCCCATGCAGGTCTACGACTAAATTGTTCGGTTTCAACTTAGGGACCGAACAGGCCTACAATAAGATAGGATAAGTTTTTAGGATCTCATCCACTTGCTTAAATCATTTTTGATATCTGTATCATATTCGAACTAATTTGAACTTGCATCTTGCCTTGATTCCTGTGCGCCTCTTATTGGTTATTTTGGATACAGGGAAATGGACCCACAAGAATGCAATGAGACTCCCGCCGGAATACCACAAGCTACAGGTGTCACCTACGACGACGAAGTGACACCAGACGGAGGAGTTCCATCAACTCAACAGAGCCAGCAAGCAGGTCAACCTACCTCCAGATTTCGACGCAACGACATCCCACCTCCGTCGCAGTTCAGCCCACCAATGCCCGTGTTCCCACCAGGACAGCCGATTGACGGGCAGCAGATATTCCAACTGATCTACGCGATGATGCAAGCCCAGCAACAAGTCCAACACGAGGCTCAGCGTCGCGAAGCTAATTTCTTGAGGGACAGTATTGTAACTGCACTGGAGCAGGCCAACCTACCAACTGGACGGCCAGTGACAGGCTCAATCACTGACTTCCACCAACTGAAGCCTCGCACTTTTTCTGGAAAAGAAGAGCCCACATAAGTTCATGAGTGGCTCACCAACCTACGGCATCAACTTGAAGCAGCTGAGCTTCCACGGGAATGTTGGATGACTGCCGTCCGAATGCAATTGACGGATAATGCCCATCACTGGTGGCTATCCGAAGAGACATGGCTCGGACCAGACCGAGTCACTTAGGAGGAGTTCTCCAGACTTTTCCAGGAGATGTACATTCCAGCCATCGCTCGATCAGAACTGCGGGACAAGTTTAATCGCCTCACTCAGGACTCTATGACGGTGGAAGAATACAACGCAGAATTTATCCGTCTGAGCCGCTTCGCCCCCACCCTGATCCCGACAGAGGAAGAGAAGGCCGAGAAATTCTTCGACGGACTGAACATTGAGCTACAAAAACTAATTTGGTCCATCGTACCAACATCATACTCGGACGTACTTGCTGCGGCTCGACTCATGGAGCGCGTCACCAAGAGAGAGACCAAACTGAAGTGGCCCTCCACATCCGCACCAACCGGAGCAGTACCAGAGGAGTCTGCAAAGCGTCAACAAATAAGCCCGCCACCAAGAGCAGCACCAAAAGCTTTCTACCTTCCTACTTGTTACCACTGCGGCAAGATAGGCCATGTCGAGAAGGAGTGTAGACGTAAACTCGGACTATGCTTAGGCTGCGGATCCAGACAGCATGCAGTAAGAGACTGTCCTGAGCATAGAGAAGGAGCACCAAGGGCGAACCAGCAAACTCCACCAGCGCCTCGAGCAGCACCCTACCAGCAAGCTCAGCAGCAGCAGAGGAATCTACCTCAAGGACGAGGGCAAGCTTACGCGATGACTTTGGAGGACGCTGATGCGAGTAAGAGATTCGTAGTTATCCGTTTCTAGTCTTGTTGTAGCTCGTGTCTCTTGGTTCGTTACCTCAGCCCCAACCTAGTAATTTGCAACTTGTTAATAACAACCTGGTTTTCATAAAAGTTGTAGATTTTTCTTTAACTAGATTTTCTCTGGAAGTGCATAACTTTCATTGTTAGGAAAACAGTAATTTTCTAAGTATCTTGTGATGTGTTTTTCGAACGGTACCTGCAACCGTGTTATCTCTGCTGATCGGTTATTCTTTGATTGCGAGGACGCAATCCTCTTAAGGGGGGTAGATTGTAAACTCCCTAATTTTTCAAAATTTAAAAACTGGATTTTTCACAATTTTCTGGAATTTTCTGGGAATTTTCGGTAATTAAAAAATTGGATTTTAATTATTAAATAATTTTTAAATGATAATAAACAGTATTAAAATATTATGAAAATAATATTTTTGGATGTAAAATGAAAAACTGGACTAAGGACAATTTTTTTGGAATTTATTGGGCCTCAGACCTATTTTTAAACACCTAAAAAGTATTTATTTAATTATTTAATTATTTATTAAATAATTACTGATTAATAATAATAATTATTATTATATTTTTATATAGACCCAGCCCAGCCCGCGGCCCGCTGGACCCGGCCCAGCCCCGGCCTAGCGGGTCGGGCGGGTCGGCCAGATCCGCCCGCTAGCCCAAACCCGCTCCCCTGTCACCCGCAAGAACCCCAGCCCCCCCACCCCCCGCGTCTTCCGGCGGCGCCCACTTCCCGCGCCGCCCCGCCCGGCCTCCCGCCCGCCTCGCTCGCCCACGACCCCCAATACCCTCCGCCTCTCTCGGCCCCCCCAGCCTCCTCCCCGGCCTATTTAACCCCCGCCCCCTGGCCGTCGACCCCCACTCGCCACCGCCTGACCCCGCCCGCCGCGTCGCCTCCCTCCGCCCTGAGCCGCCTCGCCTCCACCGCCCAGCCCTCTCCCCCGTCCTCCTCCTTCCTCCTCCCCGCTCGGCCTCATCGTCGGCAGCAGCAGCAGACAGCAAACGCTGAGTCGCCTCCGGCCGCCGGCGAGTCCCCAGCCACCGCGCCGCCCGCCGCCGCGCTGCCCCCGGCCCCCTCCGTCGCAGCCCAGCCGTCCACGCCGCCGTCTCCGCCGGAGCTCCGCCGTCCAGCATCCCAAGCCCTAACCCTAATTCCTAAATCCGCGTGTCCGACACGTGTCGGACACGATTTGACCCCAGTTTTTAGGGTCCCCTTCAGGTACTTGTAACTTTTTGTTCGTAGCTCTGTTTTCGTTTTCGCAAATTGTGTTGCGAAGCCTGTATGACCCTCTCGGTGCCCGGATAAACCGTTCGGGGCATCGCGTCCTGTGGTAATCGCACACCGCGATCCAAAAACAGGAAAAACCAGACCCTGTTTTACCCCGGAACCGAGTACGCCCCGCCAAACGGGATGACTTGGTCGCGCGCGATCTTCACAGATACATGCGCATCGTCGATACGGACGTGCAAAATTTTGCAGAAGTCGATTCGGGTGTGCGTGCACACCGGGATCAATGCGTATCCACGGACATCACCCCGTATCCGACTTTTTTGCATTTTATCCTAACTTTGTGTACACACGTCGGATTGAAACAAAACTTGCGCCATCGGACTCGTAGCGATACGCTGGTCCTGTGAGCCAAGTTTAGTTCAATTCTGAGAACGTTGACGAAATCGCGTGTCGTGGGCCCCACAGGCCCCGCTCGACGGGCAATTTTGTGTTCGGCTCATCGGAATTCAATTCTGAAAGTTCCGTTGGGTTTGTATCATCGTTCCTGACCTGTTGACACTAAGTTTGGTGAATTTGGAGACCTTTGACCCGGACGCGTTTTTCGGTGCAAAGCGGGCCCACAAGTGGACCCCGTTTTGACCCAAAATTGCCTTTTTTGCCCTTGTCTCCAAATTGGATCCAAGGACAGGCATTTTTAGCTGATTGATATTTTCTGGATCTGATGGTGATGTTTGTTTCAGCAACCGGAGTACCGCCTGTAATTTCCACCGAAGTCAGAACTGCAAACATAGCCGGAACCACAGGCAAGTGTACCTTGCCGAAACTTGCAGGTTTGCTACCTATTTTCTGGACTTAGTTATACATCAGTGGGCAAGTAAAGCTTGCCAAACCCTACAGCTTGCTATATATTTTCTTGGTTTAATCTAGCATCAGTGGGCAAGTAAAGCTTGCTAATTCTCAGATATTTCTGGTTATAGTATTTTACTTGATTTATTGTAGATGCCTAAGTAAACTTGTTTAACTGCTCAACCCAGGACACCTGATACTATTCATGTGATGGAATTGCCTGAGATATATCTGGTGATTCCGTATAGGATATATTTTTATGTCATTTACAGTTTACATGCTTAGATTCTATCCTGACTCATTGCATTAGTTCAATCTTGCGTGACTTGTACCTGTGATATTCTGGAACTGTGACGTGAGATTACATGGGGTGGGAAGAGTATTATCATATCAAGGCTGAATATATTATAATATAAATACTGTTATCTGGCGGTGCCTTAGACTCTGATACAGAGCTTTGGTACCTTACGGGCCCTTCGAGAAAGTACTGCTATGGTTTCTTCGACACTGATCCTGTAGTAGTCTCAGCCTGAGTATGACTAAAACTCTCACTTGTATATCACTTAGCTGGTTTACATATTTACCCTGCTGTTTTATTATTGCTGCACTGCATATATTTTGGCTTGTGTTTTCTGTACCTTGTTATGTCCCCTGAGGACCTGGAATGGACTATGTCCCCAGGTATAGCTGAGGAGAACTACCCCGAGGTGTACGGTACAGGAGCACTCCTTGGAGCAGAACTTGGAACAGAGAATGAGATACTGGCCGAAGATTTCTCCTGAGCACCGGCTTCATCTACACAGTATTTTTATTTTCAGTATTTTATTTTCTGTCTATTTTTTTCTTAAGTGTAACAGATTAATTCTCGGATCGTTTCCCGAGATAATCTTATTTATTGCTTATTTATTTCCATTGCATTATTTTTGGCAATTAATCTGTGTTTATTCTGTGGATGAGATTAGAAATACCTGTGACTTGTAACATTTTACTGTTAGAATACAGCTTAAGCATGCCCTGATGGATCCATTAAATTGGGTTGTCCATCGGTGCGTGCTGCTGGCCATTGCCGCGCATCCAGTCCCTCGGCATTTTGGGACTGGGGCGTGACAAATGTGAATCCAGTGAAGAAGATCTTCGAGCCGGATCTTCATCTATTTACGGTACATGTCAGTCTTGAACCTGATCCAGAAGAAAGTTTGGTGACGATAGCCCCCACAATAAATTTGTCTTCCTACTTCATGCCCTCTTCCTCCAGTTTCTGCTGCATATTCAGAAGTTCCTTAACTTATGGTAACATTACCTTCTCGTCCTCAAATGACAAAGTGTAAAACCCCTAATTCTGAAAATAGAGAAAATAGATTTTATTTAATTTTTATTTGAGATGTTTGTGCATTTAGGAGATTTATGGAGCCTTTATAAATTTTTTCTAATTTATTTCCTGTATGAGACCCTTTGGACTGTTGCTAGCTTGATGGTGTGCACCAATATAATTTTTAGATTTTTCTATGAATGGATATGTGTGTATATATATATATATATATATAATTGGTTTTGGATCTCTACCCAAAACCGTTAACCCCTTAGCCTCTACCCTACCCACTTGAACCCACTACCCGTGTAGCCCCTACCCGGATCCGTTAGGGGAGCAAAATATCAACCACAGCAGTAGCAAAAATCAACTTTGCTTTTCCTTCTCCGTGCGTGTGAGCCTTCTCATTCCACCGCTTCTTATCCCTATTATTACTAAACTCTCCTCAACCGAAACCAAACTAAGAAAAGAAAGAAACAGCAGCAGCAGTGGCTTTTGAGACCACTAAAATTAATTATACCGCCTCTTATCTCTATATATATTATAAACTCTCCCAAACCCTATGTCACGCCCCAGTCCCAAAATATCGAGGGACCAGACGCGTGATAATGGCCAGCAGTACGCACCGATGGACAACCCAATTTAATGGATCCATCAGGGCATACTTAAGCTGTAATATAACAATAAGCAGGTCCAATAATACATGTCTCAGTCTATACTAATCTCATCCACAACAGATAATCACAGATCAAATGCCAGAATAATACAAGTAAATATAATCTAGCATATCTCAATAAAGAGTCTCGGAGAACAATCCGAGAACAAGTCTAATACAATAATGCAATAGACTGGAAGTAAAGTAAATAGGAACAAAAGTAAATGAGTATCTCAAACCAATACCCAGGAGAAGTCCTCTGGTACGATCCCGCCCTCTGGTCCTGGTACTGCTCCAATGTAGGCACCTGCTTCTGCTAATGCTCATGTACTGTACAACTCTGGGTAGATCTCGTCTGCAATATCTGGGGACATAATCCGGATCCAGGTCCTCAGGGGACATAGCAAGGTACAAGAAAGCTCATGCCAAAATAAATGCAGTGCAGCAGATAATGAAATAAATAAAGCAATAGGGTAAATATGTAACCATCTAAGTGATATGCAATATGAGAGCAACACTAGAACTCAGGCTAAAGCCACTACAAGCTCTGTGTCGGGGAGCCGGTAGCAGTGATATCATGTGGTCGTCTAGCTCAGCGTGAGACTGAGACGCCAGCAGTCGTCTAGCTCAGAGAAAGACTGAGACGCTGTCATAATATATAAAATCAACCTGTGGCCTGTGTGTCTCTCCCCACTCAATGTAATCACGCATATCATGACCATAACGTCTCATGTCCATGTCAAGCGGGATCATAGCTAATGCAACAAGTCATAAAGTATCTAAGAATATAATGTCCATGTCCTGCATCCTATACAGAATCACCACGAATATCTCAGGAAAATCCTATCTCATGAATAGTGTCAAGTGTCCTGGGTCATATGGTACTTGATAAGACAAGTACGAGAATAAAGTGTCACGAATGTCCATCTCTAGATGACAGTACCCAACACTGCGTACAGTGTCGGCACCCGACTGATAATCGGACGCTAAGTACGTCACACGGTCCTAGGTTAAGCATACACAACAATATAAATAAGCAAGGAAATATGCAACAAGAACTGCAAGATTTGGCAAGGTACACTTGCCTGGGGTCCTGGTTCCAACTGTAGCTCTGGTCTCAGTATGATCCGCAGATACTTCTCCGGTTGCTGAAATAAACATCACCATTAGATTCAGAAAATATCAAATAGCTAAAAACGCCTGTCCTTGAGTCCAATTTGGACACAAGGGCAAAAATGACATTTTCGGGCCAAAGCGGGGTCCACCTGGGGGCCACTTTGCACCGAAAAGCGTGTCAGGGTCAACGGTCTCCAAATTTCGTAAAGTCAGTGTCAACAAGTCAGGAACGATGATATGAACCCAACGGAACTTCCAGAATTGGATTCCGATGAGCCGATCACCAAATCGCCCGTCAAGTGGAGCCTGTGGGGCCCACGATACGCGATTCTGTCAACGTTCTCAGAATCGAACCAAACTTGGGTCACAGGACCAGCGTATTGCTACGAGTCCGATGGCACAAGTTTCGTCTCGATCCGACGTGTGTACACAAAGTTACAGCATACTCCAGAAAAGACGGATACGGGGTGTCGTCGGCGGATACGCGTTGATTCCGGGGTGCACGCACCTCCGAATCGACTTCTGCAAAATTCCACACGACCGTATCAACATCGCGCACAGTTCGGTATAGACCGCGTGCGACCAAGTCGTCCCGTTTGGCAGGGCGTACCCAGTTCCGGGATGAATCGGGGCATTGGTTTTCCTGTTTTTGGATCGCGGTTTGCGATCACCACAGGACGCGATGCACCGAGCAGGTTACACGGGCACCGAGAGGGTCATACAGGCTTCGCAACGCAATTGACGGAATTGAAAACGGATTTACGAGGTAAGAGAAAACGCAACCTGAACAGGGCCCCGTGAATCTGATTTCCTGTGTCCGAGACGTGTCCGAGCGTCAAATCTGCCGTGTCTTCGCGTGTCCTGTACTGGTGCTGTATCCGGGGCTAGGTCAGCGGGTCGAGGAGCTGCTGCGTCGGGTCCTGTCGTGTCCGTGTCAGCGGGGCGCCGAAGGGGCTAGGGCACGGCGAGGCGGGGCTCAGGGAGAGGCGAGCAGAGGAGACGATCGGGAGGAGTCGAGCTGCTGGGCGGAGGAGTCTCGTCGAGAGGCGGGAGAGCCGAGTGGTGGACGCGGCGGAGTCGTCGAGCGGCGGGGGAGTCGTCCAGGGTTCTGGCGAAGGAGTCGGGTCTGCGACGGCGTGGCTGTCGAGAGGATGGCGGAGGAAGGTGTTGCAGTCGAGGCGGACAGCGCGGGGAAGGAAGTCGGAGTCGACGACTGGAGGAGGAAGACAGGCGGAGGGGGAGGTTGGCTGTGACCGGCGCGGGCTGAGGGGTGTCCGGCGGCGGAGTCTGCAGGCTGGGGAGGACGAGCGGGAACGAGGCAGCGGCTAGGGCGGAGAGGAGGGTTCTCCGGCGAGGCGTAGAGGGCGGCGGCGTGGCCGGGCGGTGCCGGAGAGGGGTCGGCCGAGGGTGGCTTACGGCTAGGGTTAGGGTTAGGGTTAGGTAATTTGAAATTAGGGATTAGGATTTTTTTTTCCTTTTTTTGGTGGGGAAAACTTAGGAAAAATAGGTATTTATACATTACAGAAATTGGACTAGGGTTAGACCTAGGATTTGGGCTGGGTCAACGCTCCTTGGGCTGGGCTTCGGCTCTCATGGGGATGTCGGGCGTTGGCACGAATTTAATTTGGTTAAATTCTAAATTGGTTTCTAGGGCTTTAAAAATGATTCCGGAGTCCAATAAATTCACCGAAAAATATCACATGCCCGATTTTCCATTTTACACCATAAAATATTATTTCCATAATATTTTAATATGAATTAACCGCAATTAAAATCCTTGAATCGACAAAGGCCTAGGTCACGATTCCCGAAAATTCAGATAATTTGGGGAAAAATCCAAATTTAAAATTCTGAAAATCAGGGGGCTTACAATCTACCCAACTTATAAAAATTTCGTCCTTAAAATTAAAAATAGGGTAGGGTTCTCTCTATCAAGTCTCACTTGGTTACCGTCTAAAGGATTCCTCTCAAGTGAGCATTGCGGTCTCTACCCAACTTAGAATTTACCCATCTATCATCTAAGGCTATACATCTAAGAAAGCTATGCCCCAACTTATTAAATCATGTTTTTGAATCCTCAAGTCTTTAACACCAAACATATCGCCTATGATATTCCCTTAATCATATATAAAAGGGTCATCAACAATGCGACATGCCTGTGGGGTAATATCTAGTACTGTCTATATATCAACTTATACCAAGCACGAGGTTTCGTCCTTCCGAAATAAGGGAAGACGAAAATCAATGATAAAGAGTTCAAGGGTGAGTTAATTGAACAGGAGTATCAGGATCAAGGCATTTAACGAATTCAAATGGGATTTGTTAAGACAGTTGTGGATTGAAATCCTATTTTGGTAATCCTTTGTTCGCATGCTCGTATTAGTACAGTTATGTAACCGATACGATATGTCAGACATGCCTAGGGCAAGTATACTAGTCAACTATATATCTCAATCCACGTGAAGTAGTCGTGCGAAGAACGAACCAAAATGCACTAAGATTGATCAGACCATAATACACTGATTCTGAATAGACAACTGTATTAGTGTACGCGTCCAATAATACAGATGTCATGATCAAGCTTGATAAAAGGATAAGCTTGCAAAACTAGGCTATATTAGTAGCATAAGTCAAGGTAGTTCAACAATTAGAAGTACGCTAGATGATGATGAAAAGAGGTTCAACTTAATTCAAGTTCACAAACAACACAAAATAAGCACAATCACAAAAGACTCTATAATCTCTACGGTTATCAATTATACGTAAGTTCAAAATTACATAGATTAAGTCTGAGGTCACGAACCAATATGCACGAGATAAAACAAATCTAGAAATAGAAAACTACGAAAAGTTACGCGCATTAGCTACTCCATGGGTCTGCGCGTCCTCCGAAGTCATCGCGAAAGCTTGTTCACGTTCTTGTAGTTGATTCCTCTGCTGCTGTTGAGCCTGCTGGAAGAGTGTGGCTTGTGGTATCAAAGGTGGCCTCGGCTGGTACCCTCCTGGAGGCGGTGGTATGACTCCTTCAACTTCCGTTTGCAGTGCTCCCAATGCTGGATAGGCTGGCCTTGGTACTGGTACTTCTTGTTGGTTAACCATTGGTGCTCTGTCTCGACGTTCGGGGCATTCCCTCAATGAATGCTGACTGGATCCGCAAGCTAAACATACTTTCCTTTTTCGTCTGCACTCGTCCTCAATATGGCCTCGTTTGCGACAATATTGACAGATAGGTAGAGACTGTGGAGATGCTTCTGATGGCTGATGCACGTGAGGTCTCTTTGTAGCTTCTTTCTGTGGTGCTCCGGCGGGTGCTGATGTGGATGATCGCTTCAGACTGGTCTCTCTCCTGATGACACGCTCTATGCGTCTGGCTGCAGCAAGGACGTCTGAGTAAGAAGTAGGTGCGACGGATCCGATCAATTTCTGTAGCTCAATGTTTAGTCCATCGAAGAATTTCTCGGCCTTCTCTTCTTCTGTCGGGATCAGGGTTGGGGCAAAGCGACTTAGATGAATAAATTCTGCGTTGTATTCTTCCACTGTCAGATTGTCTTGAGTAAGGCTATTGAACTTGTCGCGAAGTTCTGATCGAGCGATGGCTAGTATGTACATCTCCTGAAAAAGTCTAGAGAACTCTTCCCAAGTGACTCGGTCTGGTCCGAGCCGTGTCTCCTCAGATAGCCACCAGTGATGGGCATTGTCCGTCAACTGCATTCTGACGGCAGTCATCCAACGTTCCTTTTGAAGCTCAGCTGCTTCTAATTGATGTTGTGTGTTGGTGAGCCACTCATGAAATTCTGTGGGCTCTTCCTTTCCTGAGAAGGTACGGGGCTTCAGCTGGCGAAAATCGGAAATAGAGCCCGTCGTTGGCCGTCGTGCTGGTAAATCTGCCTGCTCTAGTGCGATTGCTAGGCTGCGACTCAAAGCCTCTTGTTGAGCTTGCATTATTGCATAGATCATTTGGAACATCTGTTGTCCGTCTATGGCCTGCCCTTGTGGAAGGGTAGGCATCGGTGGAGCAAACTGCGTCGATGGTGGAACGTCATCTTGCTGGATTCTCGTGGCAGGCCAACTTGCTTGACCGTGTTGTTGAGCTGTTTGACCTTCTTCTACTGGTGTTACTTCCTCTTCATTGGTTACCAAAGCATCTCGTGGTGATATTGCAGGTGTCTCATCGTTTGCTTGTGAATCCATAACTCTGCAACCAAAATAAACGATAAGAGGCGCACAGAAATCAAGGCAGGATGTAAGTCAAGAATTAAATTCGAATCTGATATAGATATCAAGAACGTGTCAAGCAAGTGGATGAGATTCCTAAAAACTTATCCTATTCTTATTGCAGGCTTGCTCGGTCCCTAAGTTGAAACCGAACAATTTAGTCGTGGACCTGCATGGGCCACCACAAAAACCATGTCACGCCCCAGTCCCAAAATACCGAGGGACCAGACGCATGATAATGGCCAGCAGTACGCACCGATGGACAACCCAATTTAATGGATCCATCAGGGCATACTTAAGCTGTAATATAACAATAAGCAGGTCCAATAATACATGTCTCAGTCTATACTAATCTCATCCACAACAGATAATCACAGATCAAATGCCAGAATAATATAAGTAAATATAATCTAGCATATCTCAATAAAGAGTCTCGGAGAACAATCCGAGAACAAGTCTAATACAATAATGCAATAGACTGGAAGTAAAGTAAATAGGAACAGAAGTAAATGAGTATCTCAAACCAATACCCAGGAGAAGTCCTCTGGTACGATCCCGCCCTCTGGTCCTGGTACTGCTCCAATGTAGGCACCTGCTTCTGCTAATGCTCCTGTACTGTACAACTCTGGGTAGATCTCGTCTGCAATATCTGGGGACATAATCCGGATCCAGGTCCTCAGGGGACATAGCAAGGTACAAGAAAGCTCATGCCAAAATAAATGCAGTACAGCAGATAATGAAATAAATAAAGCAATAGGGTAAATATGTAACCATCTAAGTGATATGCAATATGAGAGCAGCACTAGAACTCAGGCTGAAGCCACTACAAGCTCTGTGTCGGAGAGCCGGTAGCAGTGATATTATGTGGTCGTCTAGCTCAGCGTGAGACTGAGACGCCAGCAGTCGTCTAGCTCAGAGAAAGACTGAGACGCTGTCATAATATATAAAATCAACCTGTGGCCTGTGTGTCTCTCCCCACCCAATGTAATCACGCATATCATGACCATAACGTCTCATGTCCATGTCAAGCGGGATCATAGCTAATGCAACAAGTCATAAAGTATCTAAGAATATAATGTCCATGTCCTGCATCCTATACAGAATCACCACGAATATCTCAGGAAAATTCTGTCTCATGAATAGTGTCAAGTGTCCTGGGTCATATGGTACTTGATAAGACAAGTACGAGAATAAAGTGTCACGAATGTCAATCTCTAGATGACAGTACCCAACACTGCGTACAGTGTCGGCACCCGACTGATAATCGGACGCTAAGTACGTCACACGGTCCTAGGTTAAGCATACACAACAATATAAATAAGCAAGGAAATATGCAACAAGAACTGCAAGGTTTGGCAAGGTACACTTGCCTGGGGTCCTGGTTCCAACTGTAGCTCTGGTCTCAGTATGATCCGCAGATACTTCTCCGGTTGCTGAAATAAACATCACCATTAGATTCAGAAAATATCAAATAGCTAAAAACGCCTGTCCTTGAGTCCAATTTGGACACAAGGGCAAAAATGACATTTCCGGGCCAAAGCGGGGTCCACCTGGGGGCCAGTTTGCACCGAAAAGCGTGTCAGGGTCAACGGTCTCCAAATTCTGCAAACTCAGTGTCGACAAGTCAGGAACGATGATACGAACCCAACGGAACTTTCAGAATTGGATTCCGATGAGCCGATCACCAAATCGCCCGTCAAGTGGAGCCTGTGGGGCCCACGATACGCGATTCTGTCAACGTTCTCAGAATCAAACCAAACTTGGGTCACAGGACCAGCGTATTGCTATGAGTCCGATGGCGCAAGTTTCATCTCGATCCGACGTGTGTACACAAAGTTACAGCATGCTCCAGAAAAGACGGATACGGGGTGTCGTCGGCGGATACACGTTGATTCCGGGGTGCACGCACCTCCGAATCGACTTCTGCAAAATCCCACACGACCGTATCAACATCGCGCACAGTTCGATATAGACCGCGTGTGACCAAGTCGTCCCGTTTGGCGGGGCGTACCCAGTTCCGGGGTGAATCGGGGCGTTAGTTTTCCTGTTTTTGGATCGCGGTTTGCGATCACCACAGGACGCAATGCACCGAGCAGGTTGTACGGGCATCGAGAGGGTCATACAGGCTTCGCAACGCAATTGACGGAATTGAAAACGGATTTACGAGGTGAGAGAAAACGCTACCTGAACAGGGCCCCGTGAATCTGATTTCCTGTGTCCGAGACGTGTCCGAGCGTCAAATCTGCCGTATCTTCGCGTGTCCTGTACTGGTGCTGTGTCCGGGGCTAGGTCAGCGGGTCGAGGAGCTGCTGCGTCGGGTCCTGTCGTGTCCGTGTCAGCGGGGCGCCGAAGGGGCTAGGGCACGGCGAGGCGGAGCTCAGGGAGAGGCGAGCAGAGGAGACGATCGGGAGGAGTCGAGCTGCTGGGCGGAGGAGTCTCGTCGAGAGACGGGGGAGCCGAGTGGTGGACGCGGCGGAGTCGTCGAGCGGCGGGGGAGTCGTCCAGGGTTCTGGCGAAGGAGTCGGGTCTGCGACGGTGTGGCTGTCGAGAGGATGGCGGAGGAAGGTGTTGCAGTCGAGGCGGACAGCGCGGGGAAGGAAGTCGGAGTCGACGACTGGAGGAGGAAGACAGGCGGAGGGGGAGGTTGGCTGTGACCGGCGCGGGCTGAGGGGTGTCCGGCGGCGGAGTTTGCAGGCTGGGGAGGACGAGCTGGAACGAGGCAGCGGCTAGGGCGGAGAGGAGGGTTCTCCGGCGAGGCGTGGAGGGCGGCGGCGTGGCCGGGCGGTGCCGGAGAGGGGTCGGCCGAGGGTGGCTTACGGCTAGGGTTAGGGTTAGGGTTAGGTAATTTGAAATTAGGGATTAGGGTTTTTTTTTCCTTTTCTTTGTGGGGAAAACTTAGGAAAAATAGGTATTTATACATTACAGAAATTGGACTAGGGTTAGACCTAGGATTTGGGCTGGGTCAACGCTCCTTGGGCTGGGCTTCGGCTCTCATGGGGATGTCGGGCGTTGGCACGGATTTAATTCGGTTAAATTCTAAATTGGTTTCTAGGGCTTTAAAAATGATTCCGGAGTCCAATAAATTCACCGAAAAATACCACATGCCCGATTTTCCATTTTAGACCATAAAATATTATTTCCATAATATTTTAATATGAATTAACCGCAATTAAAATCCTTGAATCGACAAAGGCCTAGGTCACGATTCCCGAAAATTCAGATAATTTGGGGAAAAATCCAAATTTAAAATTCTGAAAATCAGGGGGCTTACACCCTAACCCTGCTTCTTACACCAAATATAACACCGTATTGGACGCTTACACTATACAGGATTCTTGCTCGGCAAGTATACCTTGCCATCGTACTATTATTTACATTCCACATTATGTCTGCATAATTTATTTCTGCTTATTTAGTTTATTTATTGCTATATAAATTGTGTGTCCAAGGAAACTTGGGTGCAAAGACGATGTCGTCGTATCATGTTTTATTTATGTATATGCATTGGACCTACTTCATAAGACCACCCTATCATTATGGAGCATCACTAGGTTCATTGGCCGTGACACAGTTGTTACACGAATTGTGAGTCTCATATAGATCACGGACTGCGTGACAGGTCTAGCCTCCTGTACCCATGGGTCATGCATTAGGGATAACTGCTGATAGAAACTTTGTATGCTAGTAGACCTGGCAGTTATTTAGAGGTTTTATCGTATCATGGATGTGGCATGCTTAGAGCATGGGATGGGGAGAACAATAAGTAAGACATTTTGGCTCCTTTGTACTTCCCTTTTATGTCACTCGTATGCTCCACTGGAGATACGCGGTCATGATGACCCCTATACTACTTGGCGGCCTCTGCCGTTCAAAAGATGACATGCTTGTTAGGCCCCTGATTCTCCGAGAGAATCATGCCAATCCCATTATATGGCCAGATAGCCCACTTGGTAGAAAGTTATTCTCAAACTGCATTCACTTAGACGGTTAGGCGACCCATTGGATATTTATTTTTCAGTACTTATTGGCATATTATTATGTATCTTGTTACGCCCCTCTGAGGACCTGGTCCTTTTCAGATATAGACGAGCAGGAGTATCTGGAGGGGTACGGACCTGGACCTGACTCTACTTACAGACTGAGGAGGTCTTACCCTCGGAGTATCTTTGATTTTATTATCGCTGTTTAGAGATCCATGTTACTACTTCAGTATAGTTATTTTGTAGTGGATTTATTTCCATCCGACTATCAGACTAGATACTCATCTTGATATTCATATATTATTCAGCTCTTTATTTCTACTTATTATTTGTGCTGTGGATGAGATATAGATTCTGTGTGACTTGTTGTGACAATATATTACCACTGGTGGATTGAATATTCATATACAGTGTACGTGTGTATATCATTTCCATATATTGGAGTTCATATACATACGGCTGGGCGTATTACGTATTCCTAGTCCTACGTATTTTGGGACTGGTGCGTGACACAAAGTGAAGAACTTCTCGACGAGATGGATTTTAGATATTTTCTCGTCAGTTTTATAGTGCATCTCAAGAGATTCCCAGACATTACTTGCCTTCTCCTTCTTGTTGTAGGACTCTGCCATCGAGTCGTCCATAGCATTGAGAATCAACAATCTGCAGAGGTCGTTATCTTCCTTCCACTTGGAGTGCATGTCCTGTGCCACACCAACTGCAAGCTCTCCTCCATCTTCGGGAATAGTAGGTTCAGGATCAACAAACACATAAGCAACTTTGACAAGATGAAGATTCAAGGAGATTTTTCTCTTCCAAATGTTGTAGTATTCGCCATCAAACTTCTCAAGCTTGTGAAAGCTAGTATCGAGAATTTTTGAGCGGTTGTCCATTCTAATTCGGATCTTGACTTGAGATTATTAGTCCCGAAGTCATATCTGTCACGCCCCAGTCCCAAAAATACGTAGGACTAGGACACGTAAGCATGCCAGCCGCATGGATATGGAAACTCCAATATATGGAAACCAAATCCATACGTACGCTGTAATATGAATATAAAATCCACAAGTGGTATAAAATATAATACAAGTCACGGGGTAAAATCTAAATCTTATCCACCAAAATCATATAGAAATAAATAACCAGTATCTATGAAACTAGATCTCAATAAGAAGTATCTAAGGATGATAGTTGGATGGAAACAAATCCACTACCAACTCGAATATAAGAGCAAATACAATATAAGTACAACACCACAACACAATATAAGAATACCAGCTATCCATCACAGCTCGAAGAGAAGACATCCTCGGATCACATGTAACCATCCAAATCTGCGCTCCTGCAAATACTCAAGAAAAGATACACCTGGCAGCGGACCAGGTCCTCAGAGGGACGTTACAAGATACAGAAAATATGAGCCAATTTGAATACAGTAAACATGCTTATGATTTGAAAATAGATAAGTACGCTGTACATGACAATCTATATGAATGCAAATGAGGACAACTTTTTGACGTATGGGCAAGGGTAGTCTACTCGATCTAAGCCTCACAACTCACATACCCGTCTAGAACATCAGAAATCGACATACCTCTGGGGTAGCGACCAGCGCGACTCTACAGAAATCGACATACCTCTGGGGTAGCGACCAGCGCGACACACGTCCGTAGTGCGAACTATATACTATGGTTTACCAGAGTGGTTAAAAGCCCATACACCTAATGATTGTCCTCTATGATACTAAGTGTCAAGTGTGTGTCAACATATCTAATATATAGTAATGACTGAAAGAAACTACACATGCAATAAATAAACAGGGATGCAATAAATATACAGAAATATACTAAGCATGTAAAATACTGTAAGCAATTTGGTAAGGTATCTTGCCTGGGGTCCTGCTGCTGGTATGAATCAGAGTCCAAGTCACAGTCCAAATAGCCTATGTATTACAAATTTATCACGTCAAAAGATAATTTATTTTAATTTATTTAATTCTGGAATAATTACTCTAAAATCCTATTTTAATCTTATTATTCTGATTTTTATGTTAATTTCTAAATTTTGTCCAAAGAAACTGAATTTTATCAACTCGAGACTCATGGCACGCAAATCGAGGCGATATGTTGACCAAAATGTCAACCGACACAAACTCAACTTTCATGCATGATTTCCTGTAGATTTCAGCGTCAAAAACATGCTAGAATTTACAGCTCGTCCGAATTCAAATTCGTTTGGGAAATTATGGCACATACAAATTTTGTATTGTGCACCGATGGTTAAATTCTAACCTAGAAGTTCTACAGAATTAACAGTATGTAAATACTTTGAAATAAATTCTGGTAAAAATATATGTTAATGATCTCGACATTATCTTTCCGAAACTTTAAACGGTTCATGATTCTGATTCCCGGTTCTCCCGGAATCGCGAAAACATCAAAACACGTCTATTTTTGGACATCCTATGCTCTACGAATTTTACAGAATTTAATACTCATAATTTAGAAAAACAATTTATATAATCAGAAACCTAGCCTCATTATTGTTCTAACAAAAAAAATTGGAGCACGTTTGGAGTCCGGAGCTAGGAGATATCATCTTTTTAATTCGTCATAACTAGTAGAAAATGAGACTGAATTTATGACGAATTTTGACTATTTTTGGACGAAAAAGAGAGGAATTTGGGGAAGAAAAATATGAAGGATGAGGTATTTATAATGGTGGAGACTACTTAATTAAATACAACTAGGATTGGTTAATTTGGATAGGATTATGATGAATTTAAATAAGGATATGATATACATTAAGTTGCTTTCCTAGTAGGTTCAGGATTTGAATTAATTTAAAGTAGAGTTTGAATCTATCTCAATAATTTATAATCTTGAATATAATTAAATATAATACAAATAATTTATAAAATCTTATTAATATCTATTAACACTAAATTAGCATCTATCTAATATTAAGACTATATATATCCAAATAAATCCTAATTAATTTCAAAAATCTAAAATAACCTAAAAATGATTCTAAATAAATATTTATATAAGTAAATATATCGAGAAATTCATTTGCTAATTAAATAACAGAATACTCTAAAAAAATTTAATATCTATAATAATATAAAATATACACAAAATATATATTTTGGGTGAGGGGGTTTACAATCTACCCAACTTACAAAAATTTCGTCCTCGAAATTAAAATAGAACATGGTTTCTCTCTATCTAATCTCACTTGATCACAATCTAAAAGAATTTACCTCAAGTTTAATAATGCAATTTCTACCCAACTTAGAATTTATCCATCTATCATATAAGGCTCTTACACTTAAGAAAATATTCCTCAATTTATTTTCTCATGTCATTCAATTCTCAAAACTTTAACACCAACTATATCATATGTGATATGCACTTAATCAATTATGAAAGATAGTCACCAAATAATGTGATTGGCCTATGGGGTATATCTTGTACTATCCGTGTATCACTTATATCCAAGCACGAGATTTCGTCTTTCCGAAACAAGGGAAGACGGAAAGCAACGGAAAAGAGTTCAAGGAGGGGTAATAGAATGGAAGTATGGGAATCAAAGCGTTTAAAGAATTCAAATGGGAATTGTCAAGACAGTTGTGGATTAAAATCTTAATTTGGTAATTTCCTATTCGTATACTCACATCGGTACAGTTATATACTTGATATGATATGCTTTGTCGTATCTAGAGGGTAAGTATATTTGTCTACTGGTCCACTATACATCTCAATCCACGTAAAATACTATTGCGAAGGGCGAATCAAGCGCATTATGGCTAGCTAGACCATAATACACTGATTCTGATTAGACAATTTGTATTAGTGTGGTTGATCAGGCCCCAATAACACATATGTCATGAACAAGCTCGATATAAGATTAAGCTTGCAAAAACTAGGCTATAATAGCAGCATAATTCAAGATAGCACAGAAAATATAACGCTGGATTATGATGTGAGAAGTTACAAAATAATTCAAGTTCGCAAAAGCAAAAACAACATAAGCAATAATAATAAAAGACTCTACAATCTCTACAGTTATCATACAACCTCCTTATCTAAGTCGCTAGTCGACCAAATAGGGCAAGGACCTTTAAATTCTATGGTCTGAATAAACACTGTCGTCTTTTGCTAGCATGCGATAAATATCATTCGGTTACACTTCAATTAATAGGTTAAAAGACTATGTGATACTAGGTGTCAAACATTATGGTAAAACTTCTAACTAACTCTAGTAGTGTCTATACTACTCTCAAGTCTTCTTAATTCATCAAGGGGTAATGGTATAACAATCTAAAGATAAGGAATTCTAGGTTCACTAGATATTCTAAACTTAGTGGTGTGTCTATATTCTCGTTGTATTCTTAATAGGTGTGCTAATCTAATTATCATCCTAATAACAGGGGTTCCTATATTCTAGCAGAAGACTATACTCAAGGAACTATTAGGGAAGCACATAAATCAAGCAGGATACAATTGTTCAAAATAGAACAGATAGGAGGAGATGAATCACAGTCAATTATGGATGAGATCCTATACTCTAGTCCTAGGTGCAGGCTTGTTCGGTACAGTAACGTAACCGAGACAATATGCTCTCGACCTGCATGGGCCACCACAAAAATATGTCACGCCCCAGTCCCAAAAATACGTAGGACTAGGACACGTAAGCATGCCAGCCGCATGGATATGGCAACTCCAATATATGGAAACCAAATCCATACGTACGCTGTAATATGAATATAAAATCCACAAGTGGTATAAAATGTAATACAAGTCACAGGGTAAAATCTAAATCTCATCCACCAAAATCATATAGAAATAAATAACCAGTATCTATGAAACTAGATCTCAATAAGAAGTATCTAAGGATGATAGTTGGATGGAAACAAATCCACTACCAACTCGAATATAAGAGCAAATACAATATGAGTACAACACCACAACACAATATAAGAATACCATCTATCCATCACAGCTCGAAGAGAAGACATCCTCGGATCACATGTAACCATCCAAATCTGCGCTCCTGCAAATACTCAAGAAAAGATACACCTGGCAGCGGACCAGGTCCTCAGAGGGACGTAACAAGATACAGAAAATACGAGCCAATTTGAATACAGTAAACATGCATATGGTTTAAAAATAGATAAGTACGCTGTACATGACAATCTATATGAATGCAAATGAGGACAACTTTTTGACGTATGGGCAAGGGTAGTCTACTCGATCTAAGCCTCACAACTCACACACCCGTCTAGAATATCAGAAATCGATATACCTCTGGGGTAGCGACCAGCGCTACTCTACAGAAATCGACATACCTCTGGGGTAGCGACCAGCGTGACACACGCCCGTAGTGCGAACTATATACTACGGTTTACCAGAGTGGTTAAAAGCCCATACGCCTAATGATTGTCCTCTATGATACTAAGTGTCAAGTGTGTGTCAACATATCTAATATATAGTAATGACTGAAAGAAACTACACATGCAATAAATAAACAGGGATGCAATAAATATACAGAAATATACTAAGCATGTAAAATACTGTAAGCAATTTGGCAAGGTATCTTGCCTGGGGTCCTGCTGCTGGTATGAATCAGAGTCCAAGTCACAGTCCAAATAGCCTATGTATTACAAATTTATCACGTCAAAAGATAATTTATTTTAATTTATTTAATTCTGGAATAATTACTCTAAAATTCTATTTTAATCTTATTATTCTGATTTTTATGTTAATTCCTAAATTTTGTCCAAAGAAACTAAATTTTATCAACTCGAGACTCATGGCACGCAAATCGAGGCGATATGTTGACCAAAATGTCAACCGACAAAAACTCAACTTTCATGCATGATTTCCTGTAGATTTTAGCGTCAAAAACATACTAGAATTTACAGCTCGTCCGAATTCAAATTCGTTTGGGAAATTATGGCACATATAAATTTTGTATTGTGCACCGATGGTTAAATTCTAACTTAGAAGTTCTACAGAATTAACAGTATGTAAATACTTCGAAATAAATTCTGGGAAAAATTTATGTCAATGATCTCGACATTATCTTTCCGAAACTTTAAACGGTTCGTGATTCTGATTCCTGGTTCTCCCGGAATCGCGAAAATATCGAAACACGTCTATTTTTGGACATCCTATGCTCTACGAATTTTACAGAATTTAATACTCATAATTTAGAAAAACAATTTATATAATCAGAAATCTAACCTCATTATCGTTCTAACAAAAAAAATTGGAGCACGTTTGGAGTCCGGAGCTAGGAGATATCGTCTTTTTAATTCGTCATAATTAGTAGAAAATGAGACTGAATTTATGACGAATTTTGACTATTTTTGGACGAAAAAGAGAGGAATTTGGGGAAGAAAAATATGAAGGATGAGGTATTTATAATGGTGGAGACTACTTAATTAAATACAACTAGGATTGGTTAATTTGGATAGGATTATGATGAATTTAAATAAGGATATGATATACATTAAGTTGCTTTCCTAGTAGGTTCAGGATTTGAATTAATTTAAAGTAGAGTTTGAATCTATCTCAATAATTTATAATCTTGAATATAATTAAATATAATACAAATAATTTATAAAATCTTATTAATATCTATTAACACTAAATTAGCATCTATCTAATATTAAGACTATATATATCCAAATAAATCCTAATTAATTTCAAAAATCTAAAATAACCTAAAAATAATTCTAAATAAATATTTATATAAGTAAATATATCGAGAAATTCATTTGCTAATTAAATAACAGAATACTCTAAAGAAATTCAATATCTATAATAATATAAAATATACACAAAATATCTATTTTGGGTGAGGGGGGTTACAATATCAAAGAAGAAGAGGTATCCACAAAGTAGAGACTCACACAAGAGTTCGTCTCTACAAACTCCAGAAGAAAAGTTGGTGGATTGAGATTCACACAAGAGTTTCTCTACAATGACACACAATCCCACAAAACCACTAAACAAGGAACATGTTACAAACTGATAACCCAAAGAAAATGCAAATACTACAAGAATCAGAAAATCGTTCTTCTCTTTACGTTGGCACACACTACACCGAGAAGAACAGGAACAAGAACATAAATACAAAGAAGGAAACACCTGCTGGGGTGATCAAAACCACCTGAGCTCAAGACAAGATTCGTGCTATATAACGATCTGCCCCCAGGATCCAGCAAGTTCACATGAGAACTTCTGGAACATTCTTGGTCACCTTCTGATCACTCGGAAGATTCCTTTGGAAGGATGGTAACTGCTGCCGCAAGTCCTACTGGTGCTCTCAATTTCTCTCTCTCTCTCAATTTTTTCAACAACCTAAATGAAAGAGGAGAGCCTCTATTTAAAGAGGATTTCAGCTTCCATGCGGCCTGAGAAAAAAATTAGGCCGCATGAGCCGCCTGCGCCGCTATACTACACAGAGAAGACAACGCTGACAAACGCCGAAAGCTGCAACCGCGTGGCACAGGGAGCCACGAGCCGCCTGCACACTGTAGTGCACAGAGCAGACAGAGTCGCACCGAGCCGCCAACAACAGTCCCTGTCCCCTCCACACTTGACTCGCTCAAGCTAACTTGCTGGCCGCATATCGTCTGTCCATAAGGCCCCTGGCCGCATGGTCTCCTAGCCGCATGAGCACCTGACCGCATGGCCTTACGAATCATCCATCCATGCGCTCGGCTAAATACAAAGTGCGCCAACAAAGCGTCACTTTGCGTCCGAGTCCGAATCGCTAAGCCCCTTTGGAACTTAGCTTCTAAGGAAAACTTCCCAAATGTGGTGACAAAATAAATGTTGTCATAATGGGGTTCACATTTAATCCCTCTAGAAAAGTCAATCCACATGGACCACTATCCCATGTACATATACTAATACTAAGTAAAGCTATATATTGAGATATATATATTGGTGATTTTTTTATGTGGGACTAAAACTCCCAAAGCTAGTCACTTGGTCAAGAAACATACCATAAGAAGGTGGCTATTGAACTCTGATGGCAAATCATAAACATAAATAAGTGGTCTTCTCTGGTTCAAAAACAACTTTTATGTATGTACCATCCTTTAAAGATGCCTTATCAGAAATTAGGAACCTATATTCGTGCTTAACTATCAGAACTTAACACAATATTGGTATAGTCCAGAAGAACAGAAATTAAACATGAATACCAGGATATTTTGAAAAAAAAAAAAAATAGAAAAGAAACCCTAGCCTACAATGATAGAAAATAGGGCAAAAATTATGACTTTCACTAGAATCATTGAAATCGGAAATTTTTTTTCCCAATGGAAATCGTGGCATAAATTACGAAATAATAAGGACAAAAATTAGAGAAAAAAATTGTCGCCGACCATGGAGGCTATGTCGATGATGATGGACGATCTACTCGAAGCTCTGGTTGTTGACAAAAAATTAAAGATCTGGTCATGGACGAGAAGACGAGATTGTCGACAAAAATTAGGACAAAAAAATGATAGCTGTGGAGAGAGAGAGAGAGAGAGAGAGAGAGGTGGGTTGGGTTTGTGGGTCTTTTGTTTGAGAAATGAAAAAAAAGAGCGGAGGGAAAAGAGGTAGGTCGAAAAAGTGAAAAAGAGAGCGGACAACTAAAGAAAAGTGAATGGATTGATTTGAGATTTTTGGAACCTTTCGTAACGTTCGTCTTTAAAAGCGTAATAAACATATAAAATATATATAACGTTCATATGTATGTAATAATTATAATAGACCAAAAACTATACCAAATTGTTATATTAAGGTGGGATTCTAAAATTTTATAACGTTTATATATAAAATTTGATAATAACATTTTTTGAAGCATTATAAAAAGAAATTTTTTTTTAAATAATCGAAGCAGGGTGGGGTGGGGTTTGGGGGTAGGGGAGCGACGGGGATGGGGGTTGGATAATTTAGTTAATTTTTTTAACTAAAAAATTGAATCCTGACTAAAGATATTAAGTTAAAAATATTCAAAATGGTATAAATGATCTAATTTTAAAATTTAGAATATTAAATTTAAAACTAAAATAGTTAAGAGTATCATGTTAAAATTTAGCTTCCGCATCAACCTATCGTATTAGATCAAGACGGACATGGACAGTGTCGTAGCCACATGGTGCCGGTTGTGCACCCTCAGATTTTAGGTTTATTTTTTATTTATATTTTTTCTTGTAGATCATGAGTACTGTGTATATATGAAATTTTGGTATCTCTATAAAACTTCTACATTATATGACAGAGGCCACATAGCTCCCTATGACTTTTCAACCGTTATTAAACTTCAAAGAATTTTGAAATAATTTATTTTCTCAAGCACTCATGTAACTTTCTCTCTCTTTAGTTCACACTAGGAAATGTATATTTTATTTTAATCCAAAGACCTACAAACACGGTCAGAAAGACCTACAAACACAGCTCGAATGTTACAACCAGATCTGAAGGCCACATCACAGTCCGAAAACCTCCTGCACTAGCACATCCCCATCAACATTCGACTGCTTCACATATTAATTCCTAAAGAAAATTAATACGCCACCTTCGTTGCTGAACTAGCAACCCCATGGGAGATATGCCTCACTCTCCTCATGTTCTCCACTTAAATCTTGAGATCTTAAACTGATATTTATATCTTTAAGATATGTAACAAAGTCAGATTCAAACATAAATAGATCCATTTAAACTGATATTTGCAACTTTATGATATTTGATATCAATATATAATATTTTTAAAATTAAAATTTTATTTGTATTATTATTTTATAAAAAATGTCATACTCTCTAAATGAAAATTATAGCTTGGCCACTAGACATAGTTGATGATTCATGGAGATTTTACAAACTCCTCGGAAGCACGCTCAAGTATGTGATGCGATAAGGATTGACTTTGCTCAAAATTATTTGAGGAAGTGGCATGCTTCTGATTGATTGGAATGTATGTTTGTATAGGCAGCGGAGCAGAGAAATCATAGGGGACCAGATGTATATATTATAGACAAAAAGGAAATACTTTGTATAATTTATTTATAGAGAGATGGTAAAAAAAAAAAAAAAATCATGTATTATGAAAAGCACAAGTGGGAGTGAAATGTATTAAAATAAGTCTTCACAATTGTAAACAACCCTTAATAGTGAAAAAAGAAAAGAAAAGAGAAGGTTAGTTAGCAGAGGTTTCCTTTCCTGCTAATTAATGTCTCTCTTTGGCTACTCGCTATAATTCTGCATGTGGCCACGCAGTGAGTAACGTGCCGGCAATACTCTAATGTGCGTTCTAGTGCCTTTATCTACGCACAACACGTACCAATTTGTTTTTCTTTATTGAAAAAATTAATAAAATATTATATTATATTAAAATATATTTTAATTAAATTTGTTGTAACATATTTTTTAAACTTTGGATATATATAATTTAAATATAATCTGAATATTTATTATATTTTAATTAAAAATTTTTTATATAGATATATAGGTTTTAGATATATGTTTATGTTGTTATAATTTTTTTTAGATTTTTTTCTTATTTAGGTGAGCGCCTAGTTAGAAAAATTAAATTTTTTTTTAATTATATAAGAATATACATACGATTTAGACAGTTCATTTTGATCTATCTTCAAGAGATGTAAGTTGCACCGACAGCTTGGATGATGATAACATTTGGACAACTATACATCTAGTTAAATCCAAAACTTCATCGATAAAATGTGTTCAACTAGTAACTATATCTACAAGAATGTCACCAACATATGAGAAAATTTGACCTAACGTAGACCAGTAGCAACGAATACCAATAGCAACATAATTACAAGAAATTACAAATATGGACCTTATCACTTTTAAGTTCTTAATTACTCTTAGACAAGAATTGCACCATTAGAAAACACAAATTCAAAAAACTGACACTATAGTAAGTAGTAACCAGAGTTTTAATGTTAATTTTTTTTATTACTCGACTGTTCCTCGCATAGTTCTCTATCTAGTACATTCATGTGACACTATTGAATGCATTGCCTTTGCAGTTGCATTAATCATTCTAGACAAGGGCTTGTGTATCTCCTGAAGATATCACATGCGTGCATGCAATGTACACACACAAGGGTGAAGGATGTCATCAATACCTCTCATTATGGCTATCTATGTCCCATGACAGTGTTAATTATCCGTACATAAATAAAATTGGTTGTCCCCAAATATGATATTCCAACCACGTTCTCTCTCATATGAATACGTGTACGGCAGATCACATTCCCTAATTATATGATGTATTAACTGTGTACGGTGATGATTACATTTATGTTTATTTTTTTTGAAAGTGATGATTATATTTACATAAATTTTCATCCTAAGAAATAAAAATTTATCCAATTACGACTGAAGAAAAAAAGTTAAAAAAAAATTACAAATGACGAGAAGACTCACCAACTGAATTGACGGAAGAGAATAATAATGGGGACTGCCAACTTAGTTGGCGACGGGGGAGACCGCCAACTAAGTTGGCGTGTGGGAGAGGAGGGACCGCGATGGTTTTTTTTTTAAGTGATATTTAATTATATTTTAGTTTATAAGTTCACGAATCGACCAAATCCAGGAAAAAATCTAACATAATTTATTATTATTTAAGTATATATATATATATATATATATATATATATATATATATATATAGAACTAATTTTGGATATATATATATATATATATATATATATATATATATATATATATATATATATATTTATTTATTTATTTATTTATTTATTTATTTATTTATTTTTTATAGATCTAAAATAAAATTTTCAAACAATTTTGGGAGAAGCTAATAGATAACACTATTTATTCGATTTTTTGGTATTATTTAAATTTTTAGATTTAAAATTTTTAATAATATTTTGGTTCTGGTATTATCAATGTAAAAATTTTGTGATAACATAATATATAATTGGTTATTATCCATCTACAAAATTTAATTGATTTAGAAAGAAATAAAACATATATGGATAAACGGGATATGAGCCATAGTGATCATATTCGTACATGAGCCACGCGCATATGGACAATAGAGTTCTAATTCCATGTGCACCCATGTGCACTAATACACTATATTCCTATTAGTCCACATGTGCATGGCTCATTTAGAAATATGAGCACTATGGCTCATATTCCGTTTACCCAATATATATATATATATATATATATATATATATATATATATATATATATATATATATATATTATTTATGTAATAATTAACTTATGTTATTTAAATTTATATATATATATATATATATATATATATATATATATATATGTCACGTTCCAATTTCGCAGAATCGTTATTCATCCCCCGGGACGTGATATCGTACGAGCGTAAGACGCGCTTGCACAAGGCCTATATATATATATATATATATATATATATATATATATATATATATATAAACACAACGATAGATTGCGTAAGCTAAAGAATACACATTGAAACAAAAAAAATTCTCTTTATTTATAATATACATCATTGTACAAACTCTTGACTCAAAAGTAAGGGGAGCCGCGGGCTTACAAGATGGATGCAAAATGATATAGTTGTTCCATACATTACATCTTATATTAGATCTTCAAAAGATAATAGACCTTCAGGCGAAGCTATCGTATTTTCTCGGAGCTGCATAAAGAGTGTGTGGACGAGCTTTGGGATTTGTACAAACGCTCCAAAATCACGAATACGAGTGCGCCAAAGTTGGTGGACTGGTTCGGGAAAGCTTCAGCTCCTCGCTGCGTCACCTTGGCTCGGGAAACCTGCTGTAACGAGGGTTAGTATTTTGAAAAGTATCGGTGAGGGCGAGCTAACCCAACTCTTCTAAATCGACATAGTATTCAAGTGATGTAGCATACAAGTTATTATTGTGGTATTTCTATCTTGCCTTAGTTTAAGTAATAATATGCAATGTTTATAGAATGACTGGAATAAATATGCCACCGTTCGGTGACTTTACCTTAATTCTCCGTCTGAACCACCTGCACAACTTACCATGACCTTCTCTGCCACGAAGACATAAGTTAGTTGCATAGTTTAAATATACATTGTCACGACCCGCACCCGGTATAGGGGCACGAGAGCGTGGGTACGTCCAGCCTACGCCGCAGCATCGGCGGTAGAACGCTGTCTAGGTCAAGTACTTTCTAAACAATCTCACACTAGTATCCAACTCCATAAGGAGACACGGATAATACTATAAAAATGAACAACATACTCAATCACCACTACAGCACGATAAGAATTTGAAGAAAAACAGAATACGACACAAGTCTAATGACAAAATAATCATACCTGCAGACAGTAACAACCAATCCCCAAGTGTGTCGGAAACCAGTCTACTAAGGTCACCGTCTGGAAAAATATTTTCCAGTCAGGAAAGAGCAAAGTACATCTCTAAATAGCAGTTCTATATAAATGACATAAACTATGTAGCAGTTCTAGATAAAAATATACCAGATGCATGTATAGGTACGAGAAATGTACAATGAAAGAAATACTGGAAATACTGTAAGTAAATGCAGGAAAAGAAACAATATGTCAATGAGCAAGAAACCTATGACTAAGTGTGTGAGTACTAGCTTTAATATGTGATCGGCTTGGGAACTTGATCAGGCTGGTTACATGTGATTAGCTATGATTCATGGAAGGTCAGGCTAACCGTTGGTTAGCTATGATGCATGTAGAGGTCAGGCTAATTACACGTAACAGCTATGAAGCATGGAGATGGTCAGGCCGCACCCGACGTGAGATGTGGGGTGAGCTATGATGCATGGAAAGTTGGATATGATCACATATCTACACTAAAATACTCCCCAAACCCCCGACTGGTATAGTAGATCAAATCATGGTACGCTATGGCACGGGATTCCCTAGGGAGGTAGCAAATCTTCCCGGAAATCAGTGTCTGTACATGCACAAGATATCAATGAAACAAGACTTGTACAAGCTACACCATGAATAAGGAATAACATCTCATGACGAGATCCGCCTACACCAATCCGTGTAACCAGCGTGTCAAGAGCATGGATATCTACACTAGATACAGTGAACATAGAAGATATCATAAATTAGAAACTAATCAGAGAATGTACTCGCCTTTGGTCCTTAGCTGGTGAATACCGAGGTCCTGTTCCAGAGTGTCGCCTGGAGGAACCAACAGTCCTAATGACATAACAAAATAATACTTGTATCAGATGCTACGCTAACCCACAAATCCATGAAGTCAGAGGCTCTGCCAGATATGGCACTGGTCAATCTAGGGTCATCTGGTAGGGATATATAAATATACATATATCTATTTTTAACTACATTAATACTTACAATATATATATATACACCAATATAAATACATATGCAATATATATATGTACCAAAATACTCATTATATTAAATTATACTATGTATACAAGTACACATATACATAAACCAAAATACCAAACAATTATATATATATATATATATATATATATATATATATATATATATATATATATATATATATATATATATATATATATATATATACCAAATTAGCACTTATATCAAAATAAATATACATATATTTATTTACATATACCAAATTAACAATTACCAACATATACTGAAAATACAGATATACATATATACCAAATTTTTATATTGAAATATATTAAGTATATACAAAATATATACATATACATATACCAATATTACATATTAATATTTATTTAATACGTACACACAAAATATATATTGAATACATATATATATAAGTTGAGAAATATGCGATATATATATATAAGTATATATATACATATACACGTATATATATAAATCATATATATACACTAATAAAAATATGCTATATACAAACATTAACATACATTTATTAATTTTATACTATATGAAAATAACCAATATTCATGCATATACATATATATCTACACATTAACTAACATATACTAATACACAATATTTATACATTAATACATACACTATACTATACATTAATCAATATATACATACACATTACATTAGCTATATATATATATATATATATATATATATATATATATATATATATATATATATATATATATATATATATATATATATATATATATATATATATATGTGTGTGTGAAGAAGGAAAGAGGGGAGAAGGAACTCACAACAGGGAGGAGGATGGATGCTGGGTCGGGCCGCTCCCCGGAGGAGGTTGGCTGACCGGAGGGCTGAGCAGCAGAGGGGAGTCGCAGCGGGGTCTCGCGGAATGCAGGGGAGGAGGAGAACTCAGCAGGGAGGAATTTGGGGTGGCTGACCGGCTGAGCTGCGGCCTGGGGAGGGGATGCAGCAGGGAGTCGGCTGACTGGCCGCCGGAAGGATGAACAGGATGGGTCGACGGCCGCACGGGAATGGTGGTAATGGTGGTGGTGTATGTTGGCAGCGAGAGGGGTGGAGTTTGGCCGGCCGGAGGGGTGAACACAGGGAGGAACTGCGGTGAGCAGTTGCCGATGGTGGTGGTGATGTTGGAAGCAGCCGGGGATGGGTGGTCGAGCAGCGGAGGGAGGAGCTCCGGGGATGCAGGGAGCTGCTGTTGCTGCTCCGGTCGCGGGGGCTCGGGCCGGAGGTCGGAGGGGGATGCCCACCGGAGTCGGGGAGGGGAGTAGTCGGCTCCGCCGGCTGAGAGGGAGCCGCCGGAAGGATGGGGCCCGGTCGGGAACAGTATGGGGGGTGAACAGTGTTCCCCCCTTCTCCTTCTCTTTGAATTTGAATTCAAAAACAAGAAGAAGAAGAAGAAGAAGAAGAAGAAGAAGAAAGGAAAGAGAAGAAGAAAGGAAGAAGGAGAAGAAGAAAGGAAGAAGAATTTGGTTTCCCTACGTTGGAGAGAGGAGAGGTGGGAAAACCTAGGTTGTCTAGGGATTAGGGTTTAATGTAACATGATATTATATAGGGAGAGAGGGTGTATGGAATCAAGGATGGTGATTGATCCCCTTTAAATGAGGGGTCCAGATTTGACATGAAGAGAAAAATAATTCATGTGGGAATGAGGGTGAGAGATTTAATTAAATTATTAGGGTTCCCTCATTGGTTTAAACAAATGGGTGTTTACACCAAAAATGCAAATTTGCAAATTAGCCCCCTTAAATTCGGGTATTTGCACAGACGCATGAAATGACGAAAATTTGACGGGCGATTCGGTGTCCGGTGTTTTGTAGGGTCAGGGGACGCTATAAGTTTGGTACGGGCTCAATTAGCAAGGCACTGGAATTAAATTGGGATTTTCAAAATCGGTTAAAATAGTATCCTCAATTTAAATAGAAAATAAATGCAAGTTGTGTTCTAAAATTAATTAGGAGTACCTGGGGCCAAAATCAGCTTAGGTCATCAATACCAATAATGAAGAAGACTCAGAACAGAATATTACCCTAATTTGGGCCGCACGAAAAATAGGTCAAGATTGCCTCCAATTTTCGATTGGAACGCACAACGATACAAAATAGGAATTTATTAAATAACGTCCGCGACGATTTTTGTGCGGCTAGAAATAATGCACAGAGAGCATAATTATGAGTTGCAAAAATAGTAGAATGGAAGGCGGGCATGTCTAGGACAAGATTGTGAAATTGGTTGGAAGACAGAAGTCAGGATACTGCTCCAAATATCGAAGCAAAGGCAAAGCGAAATAATTAATTAAAATACGGTAATTAATTAAAATCTCCAATAAATAAATTCTAGATAAAATAATTAAATCCAGAATTCCACAATTCGGACAGGTGTTCGTCTACTGGGCTTCTAGGTCAATTCTGCTAGCTAAAAAATAAATGAACACTTCATCTAATACTATATTTAATTACACATCACACATATTTATTTAAATCAAATATACTATCAGGCAATTAATTAATTGTAACTACCATAATATTAAATATTGTAAAAAGTCGAAAATACCCCTGTTTTCGGAACGTGGTAGTGACAAGTCTACCCACCTTAAAAGAATTTCGTCCTCAAAATTTAAAATCCTCATAGTAGTGTTTATCATACACATTATTATTTCTCTCAAAATTTAAATTCATCATCCATGAAATCAGGTTATAATCCACAATGTCTTTTCACGACTTTTCAAAAATTCTGAAATTGTTGCATTCCGAAAAATCCTCGAAATAAATCAAGGTCTACTTTTTTTTTCAAAAATTTCCCGAAAGTTTTAGTTAATAATTCAATACTTGAAATTTAATATCCACTCCTCAAATTTGATTTTAATCTATGCACATATATAATTGTAATCTCGTCCCACAAGTTTGAATTCAAACATTAGTCCATCAAAAATTTTATTCCTCGATTTCTTCTTTCCTCAAAATACTTAACAATGCGATACTTAAGGGTTCTCCAACTGCAACATCCAAATATAACATTTTAAAATTCATAACTTGCAATCAATTAAATATATTGATAAATCTCCAAAAATTTCCTATTTTAATAACCAATTTAAACATGTTATAATCTTCCTGGAATTAATAAACCACCAATTATGCCATGTTAATTTCTTAACCCTCTATTTACATCAATGTTTATCCTCGGATTTTAATCATCTTGTCTCTCTTGTCAAGTCATAACTCTTTCATTAATCTTCGTCATGGTTAAATCCCAATAATCATGGTCTAAGAAAATCTTTACTACAATCCTACAACATGCAACCTAAGGGGATGTGTACGGTCATGGTATCTTTTGTCATGGTATTGCAGTCTCTGTATCAGGGGTACTACTAACTACATTATAACAAGAATCATGCATACAAGCTACGGTACTAAGGTATCAGTCAATCAATCAAATAGATAGAAACAGAATGAAAGAAAGAACAGAACCTGCTAACACATTACCTGTAGTATCTCCTATCTCTAACATACACTTAACTCTAGCATATTCACTAACTAATTCCTATTCCTGTACACTGGTACCCATATCAACTAGTCATTTATCCACAAGATCCATGAATATATCCATGTGCACACATATGTCTATTAACACCTAAATCTGATGCCAAGAATCTCTAATATAACCATGATTCAATAATACATCTAAGTTGATACCTCTATCTCCTTAGTACCATACCCTCTGTCAGTTCCCGTTCCTACTACAATTGTCCATACTATTTTCTTATCGCTCCAGTGCACACCAAGTGTAACACCATACTAAGTGCTAACCCTTTCTAATATAAATCTAGATGGACACCCAAGTCAGTCTGCGGTGCCATCTCAATCCTGCTCAAGTTATCAGATCCTTACACATGTATATCATCTAATCATATATTAATATTCATATCTCTCATCTACCATAAAATTAATCCTCAAAATAATCGTCAAGGTTTAACTTCTCGATCAACAAAAAATGAATTGTATATACCTCCTCAAAATTAGATACTCAACATCGAAACAAAATTTAATCACTTCTAAAATCTTTGTAGCCTTAACCATGTTTATTGAATTCATATTTGAAATCCTCAAAAAAATTTAATGACAAAATCTTAACTCCTCAATTATTCTAAAAATACAATCTTATTTCCACCTTTTAATTTATAACTCCACAATGTACATATCAATGCTCACGGTCTCTGATACTCAAGGTGCACTCAATGCATCTAGTGTCTATAATTGTGTACTAAAATTGTACTGCCAGAATCACTTGTACTCTTACCTCTAATGATCAAAGTTATCATCAACTGTGTTTTCTTTCACGATTTCAATTTATGTCAACTGGTATATCATCTAATTATCATCACACCGAGTGCTTACTGTTACTAGCACCATTTTCAATAATCCTTGATATAGAATCATCGGTACTCTTGGTATTATATTACTAGCTTCATTGATGAGTCATCTCATCAAGCTTATTAGAACTCATGTTTACCTGTACCTTCTATAATACTCATGTTTCTTTACTCTCATGGGCATGTGTATGGTTCTTCATCTCGATTGATGTATAGGTATTTCCCTTTAACCCTTTACAGCCTGTTAAACTGATCTGTGATACGCCTCACCATTTTCATTACCAATTTCGATATTTCTCTACCCATGACACCTCATTAACTCTTTATGCGTATATATTTCCTTACCTTTAACACTTCTGATATCAATCATCAAATTGAACATCATGCTCCATAAATCCTTAACACAATTCCTGGATACTTAATTGTTCACGTAGATCATCCAATTGCATAATCATGATTATCCAGGACGGGTATGTTGGCTCTGATACTAACTCTTGAACTATCACTGATACTCTATACTCTCCTTCTACTCACAGTCTCTAATGACCTTATCCTAGAACCATTGTTACAAGGTACTATGCTATGGGTTAATTCTAGATCAAGGCCTACTGCTCACATGTCCAACTAGGAAACACTTACAAACTCACAAGCAACACTCAGTCAATACTAATACTCAAGGCACAGACATAATTATAAGTCACTAATTATCATACTTAACAAGGAACCCTCAAGGAATAGAAGCTCAAAAGGAATTGGATTGAGGACAGAAGGTATCTTTACTACTAGTAAAGAAAAGAAGCGATGGAACAAAGTCCTGGAATAACAGAAATAGATAAGTCTTGAGATGATACTTTAAGAACCAATTTTAAGATACAACCTGATAATCATACACGTCTGTCTGAAATCATGACACTCAGAATCCTCGCCACGCCAGTAAGCATAGATGCGATAAACGATAGGTTTCGTAACTAAGGTATGCAACTCTATAATCATGTCATGTAGAATCTTCGCCACGCCAACCGGTATGGCTGCGAGAGACTCTAAGTTTCATAACTATAGTATGTACATCCAAGTCAGGTTCCTACGTTCTCGTCACCACAGCTAATATGGCTGCGATAAACTCTAGGGTCCATAACCAAAGTAGACGTTTTACCTTTCTCACTGTCCTCATCAATATATGTCATCAGATGATACCGTAAATTTTAGCCCGTAAAGTTCATCTCGATATGAAATCAACTTCAACAACGATACTAAGAATTAAATTTAACAACTGGTCAATAAGAAGCAAACTCAACAATGATACCAAGAATTAATTTTAATAACTGATCAACAAGAATCAAGTTCAATAACAACAAGCGAGAGCGGACGGAATAAGGGAAGGATTTAAATTGGAATTTATAATGAGATTCTCAAGGGTCGTCCCAGGAATCTCTCAAATAATTTGTGATTGAGTATCCTCTCTCATCCTAGTATCCTATGTCTTATATTCTATAGCAGGTACGCAGTAGTACAACTATGACGTCGCACTACTACGACATCGCACAACTAGCGAAGTCTGACCTGCATAGGCCACCACTAAAAACGTGTCACGACCCGCACCCGGTATAGGGGCACGAGAGCGTGGGTACGTCCAGCCTACGCCGCAGCATCGGCGGTAGAACGCTGTCTAGGTCAAGTACTTTCTAAACAATCTCACACTAGTATCCAACTCCATAAGGAGACACGGATAACACTATAAAAATGAACAACATAATCACCACTACAGCACGATAAGAATTTGAAGAAAAACAGAATACGACACAAGTCTAATGACAAAATAATCATACCTGCAAACAGTAACAACCAATCCCCAAGTGTGTCGGAAACCAGTCTACTAAGGTCACCGTCTGGAAAAATATTTTCCAGTCAGGAAAGAGCAAAGTACATCTTTAAATAGCAGTTCTATATAAATGACATAAACTATGTAGCAGTTCTAGATGGAAATATACCAGATGCATGTATAGGTACGAGAAATGTACAATGAAAGAAATACCGGAAATACTGTAAGTAAATGCAGGAAAAGAAACAATATGTCAATGAGCAAGAAACCTATGACTAAGTGTGTGAGTACTAGCTTTAATATGTGATCGGCTTGGGAACTTGATCAGGTTGGTTACATGTGATTAGCTATGATTCATGGAAGGTCAGGCTAGCCGTTGGTTAGCTATGATGCATGTAGAGGTCAGGCTAATCACACGTAACAGCTATGAAGCATGGAGATGGTCAGGCCGCACCCGACGTGAGATGTGGGGTGAGCTATGATGCATGGAAAGTTGGGTATGATCACATATCTACACTAAAATACTCCCCAAACCCCCGACTGGTATAGTAGATCAAATCATGGTACGCTATGGCACGGGATTCCCTAGGGAGGTAGCAAATCTCCCCGGAAATCAGTGTCTGTACATGCACAAGATATCAATGAAACAAGACTTGTACAAGCTACACCATGAATAAGGAATAACATCTCATGACGAGATCCGCCTACACCAATCCGTGTAACCAGCGTGTCAAGAGCATGGATATCTACACTAGATACAGTGAACATAGGAGATATCATAAATTAGAAACTAATTAGAGAATGTACTCGCCTTTGGTCCTTAGCTGGTGAATACCGAGGTCCTGTTCCAGAGTGTCGCCTGGAGGAACCAACAGTCCTAATGACATATCAAAATAATACTTGTATCAGATGCTACGCTAACCCACAAATCCATGAAGTCAGAGGCTCTGCCAGATATGGCACTGGTCAATCTAGGGTCATCTGGTAGGGATATATAAATATACATATATCTATTTTTAACTACATTAATACTTACAATATATATATACATCAATATAAATACATATGCAATATATATATGTACCAAAATACTCATTATATTAAATTATACTATGTATACAAGTACACATATACATAAACCAAAATACCAAACAATTTTATATATATATATATATATATATATATATATATATATATATATATATATATATATATATATATATATATATATATATATATATATATACCAAATTAGCACTTATATCAAAATAAATATACATATATTTATTTACATATACCAAATTAACAATTACCAACATATACTGAAAATACAGATATACATATATACCAAATTTTTATATTGAAATATATTAAGTATATACAAAATATATACATATACATATACCAATATTACATATTAATATTTATTTAATACGTACACACAAAATATATATTGAATACATATATATATATAAGTTGAGAAATACGCGATATATATATATAAGTATATATATACATATACACGTATATATATAAATCATATATATACACTAATAAAAATATGCTATATACAAACATTAACATACATTTATTAATTTTATACTATATGAAAATAACCAATATTCATGCATATACATATATATCTACACATTAACTAACATATACTAATACACAATATTTATACATTAATACATACACTATACTATACATTAATCAATATATACATACACATTACATTAGCTACATATATATATATATATATATATATATATATATATATATATATATATATATATATATATATATATATATATATGTGAAGAAGGAAAGAGGGGAGAAGGAACTCACAACAGGGAGGAGGATGGATGCTGGGTCGGGCCGCTCCCCGGAGGAGGTTGGCTGACCGGAGGGCTGAGCAGCAGAGGGGAGTCGCAGCGGGGTCTCGCGGAATGCAGGGGAGGAGGAGAACTCAGCAGGGAGGAATTTGGGGTGGCTGACCGGCTGAGTTGCGGCCTGGGGAGGGGATGCAGCAGGGAGTCGGCTGACTGGCCGCCGGAAGGAAGAACAGGATGGGTCGACGGCCGCACGGGAATGGTGGTAATGGTGGTGGCGTATGTTGGCAGCGAGAGGGGTGGAGTTTGGCCGGCCGGAGGGGTGAACACAGGGAGGAACTGCGGTGAGCAGTTGCCGGTGGTGGTGGTGATGTTGGAAGCAGCCGGGGATGGGTGGCCGAGCAGCGGAGGGAGGAGCTCCGGGGATGCAGGGAGCTGATGTTGCTGCTCCGGTCGCGGGGGCTCGGGCCGGAGGTCGGAGGGGGATGCCCACCGGAGTCGGGGAGGGGAGTAGTCGGCTCCGCCGGCTGAGAGGGGGCCGCCGGAAGGATAGGGCCCGGCCGGGAACAGTATGGGGGGTGAACAGTGTTCCCCCCTTCTCCTTCTCTTTGAATTTGAATTCAAAAACAAGTAAAAGAAGAAGAAGAAGAAGAAGAAAGGAAAGAGATGAAGAAAGGAAGAAGGAGAAGAAGAAAGGAAGAAGAATTTGGTTTCCCTACGTTGGAGAGAGGAGAGGTGGGAAAACCTAGGTTGTCTAGGGATTAGGGTTTGATGTAACATGATATTATATAGGGAGAGAGGGTGTATGGAATCAAGGGTGGTGATTGATCCCCTTTAAATGAGGGGTCCAGATTTGACATGAAGAGAAAAATAATTCATGTGGGAATGAGGGTGAGAGATTTAATTAAATTATCAGGGTTCCCTCATTGGTTTAAACAAATGGGTGTTTACACCAAAAATGCAAATTTGCAAATTAGCCCCCTTAAATTCGGGTATTTGCACAGACGCATAAAATGACAAAAATTTGACGGGCGATTCGGTGTCCGATGTTTTGTAGGGTCAGGGGACGCTATAAGTTTGGTACTGGCTCAATTAGCAAGGCACTGGAATTAAATTGGGATTTTCAAAATCGGTTAAAATGGTATCCTCAATTTAAATAGAAAATAAATGCAAGTTGTGTTCTAAAATTAATTAGGAGTACCTGGGGCCAAAATCAGGTCAGGTCATCAATATCAATAATGAAGAAGACTCAGAACAGAATATTACCCTAATTTGGGTCGCACGAAAAATAGGTCAAGATTGCCTCCAATTTTCGATTGGAACGCACAACGATACAAAATAGGAATTTATTAAATAACGTCCGCGACGATTTTTGTGCGGCTAGAAATAATGCACAGAGAGCATAATTATGAGTTGCAAAAATAGTAGAATGGAAGGCGGGCATGTCTAGGACAAGATTGTGAAATTGGTTGGAAGACAGAAGTCAGGATACTGCTCCAAATATCGAAGCAAAGGCAAAGCGAAATAATTAATTAAAATACGGTAATTAATTAAAATCTCCAATAAATAAATTCTAGATAAAATAATTAAATCCAGAATTCCACAATTCGGACAGGTGTTCGTCTACTGGGCTTCTAGGTCAATTCTGCTAGCTAAAAAAATAAATGAACACTTCATCTAATACTATATTTAATTACACATCACACATATTTATTTAAATCAAATATACTATCAGGCAATTAATTAATTGTAACTACCATAATATTAAATATTGTAAAAAGTCAAAAATACCCCTGTTTTCGGAATGTGGTAGTGACATACATAGTGGGTCATTGTGTCACGATCCACACCCGAAAATCGGGCATGAGTCGTGGGTACGTCCAGCCTACGCCGCAGAATCGGCGGTAGAACGCTGTAAAGGTCCGTTCTAGGTCAACCAACTATAAATCTCACAAAAAAATCTTTCAATAACCTCTCCAAAAGGAGGGCAACCACGCAATATATATAATCTCTTAATCATAATAACTAGGGGAAGAATAAAAGCACGATATGATATGAACAAAGAAACAGAACCAAAGAGAGCAAGACAATATCCAAAATACAGTCCAAGTCTATAATTGTCTACAACATCTCACAACAACAAAAGAATAAGTACAATCATCCAAATAAACAGCTGGAAATAATCCAGGAAACCCACCTAGCTAACTAGGGCGCTAACGACGTCTCCTCGCAGGGCTCCTCCTCAGTCTCGGGGTCACAACCCTCGTCAACACCCGGCCCGTAGAATATCGGACAATAATCCTCAGGATCCTCTGGAAAAAATATGCCCAGTCAGGACTGGAGCGAAGTACATAACTCTGAAAGCAACTCCAAATACATGGTAAGGTGTATATGACGAGCAATAGAAAAGTATACAAGATGCACAGGAAATACATATATATGCTGGAGCACAATAAGTAGCTGCAAAGTAAACTGGAGAACAATACAAGTAGTGGAAAAGTAACTACAGGTGAGAAAATATGAATACTAGCTAAGTGCCTTGAGCACAAGTTCGTTATGTGATCGGCTTAGGTTGCACATAAAAAATACTACGATAACTCTGTTATGCATGAGTTGCATAACCGACATACACATAAATACTGTTTGGCTTTGATCACATAACCAACTCCTACTCCCCTCCCCCACTAATACTCTTGGATCCAACCACAACACGCTACGTACATGATAATAGCTCGCGCACACGAAGGCGAGAGCACAAGAAGCACATGATAGCACATGAGAATCAATACCCGAAGCACATGATGAAATACACGTGATAGAGTACCCGCTGAACACGGTAAGGGGGATAGCATCTCATAACGGGATCCACTAGTACCAGCTCGTGTAATAATGTGTCAGAATCAAGTATTACAGTTCTAGAACAGGTGATATAAACGGTATCCTGAAATGGAAACTATCAGAGGTAGGTACTCGCTTGATGTCCTGAGCAACTGATGAGGATCGAGATCCGGACCGGTGTCACAAGAACCTATTATGAAAAGCAGAATTAAACAGGGTTCTAAAGATTTAAACTGATATAAAATAATTAAAAACAGGCTTCTAGGGCTATTCTAGGTCGAATGGGTCAAACCGATGAAATTCGGATCAAAAAGTCAACCTGGGGTCCAAAAAGTCAACTCTAGGTCAAAACTAGGTCAAACGTTGACTTTTACGGTCAACGAGGACAATTATGGTCAAAGCTAGGTCAAACTAGGGTGCCCTTAAAATTCTAGGTCAAACTGAGCTCATTAAGCTAGAAAACTCTCAAACTCGCCTCCTCGAGATACCGGGATACCCTCGGTATCCGATACCTCGCCCTAGGCCACACACCCTGCCTAAACCCGCTAAAACCTATGGTAGAACGCATAAATATATACACATAAGCATATAAAAATCACTCTAATACTATTCCTAGGCTATTGCTCAAATACCCCGCTCGAAACTCAATACCTTGGATATCTCAAGGTATTGAGATACCTCGGTATCCCAAGGTATTGAGGTATCGCTCTAATACCCCTCTAACTAGCTATAAGGCTAGCTATCTAAGCACCTAGATATATTCCTAGTTAATAATCTAGGCTAATATATCTATATCTATCATATATTATACATATCTAAGTATCTATATTCATATATATATATAGGTATCCACAACACACATACTTATATACCCATATATATACCCAACTCATAATATATGTGTATAACTATCTAGATATCTATAGATGTATATTGCTATAGGTATATATATATCCATACCTTAGACATTGGTACCACAAGCCATAATGGACCGTAGTGGGGTTAGACTGCAATTCCTACAGCGCGGGCAGCGAGCCCCGTTGCAGGTTCCCGAATCATCCATGTTATTCGAGTTTCGCCCGGGTCGAATCGTTCCCAGTGCCCCGACGACCGTTTGCGGAGACTAAAATATTGTGCACAAGTTATCCATGACCTGTCACGCCCCAGTCCCAGAATACCGAGGGACTGGAGATGCGTGGCAGTGGCCAGCAGCACGCACCAATGGATAACCCAATTTAATGGAGCCATCAGGGCGTACTTTATAAACCCCCTGATTTTTTCAAAATTTTAAAATCTGGATTTTTCACAATTTTCTGGAATTTTCTGAAAATTTTCTGTAATTTAAAAACAGGGTTTTAATTATTCAATAATTTTTAATTGATATTAAACAGTATTAAAATATTATGAAAATAATATTTTTGGATGTAAAATGAAAAACTGGACTTAGGGCAATTTTTCTGGAATTTATCGGACCCCGGACCTATTTTTAAAACCCCTAAAAGTATTTATTTAATTAAATATTTAATTAGTTAATTATTTAATAATTATTTATCTATTTAAATAGATTTTTTTTTAAATAATTAAACCGGCCCGCGGCCCATTAGGCCGGCCCGACCCAGCCCAGCACCTATCGGGTCGGGTCGGGTCTGTCAACCACCCGACCCGCCCGCGCCCGTACCCGACCCCCACTCTCTCCCCCACGACCCCCTCTTCCCCGACCTTCGCGCCGCCTCCGCCGCCGGCGCAGCGCCGCCCGGCCAGCCACGCCACCCCCTCGCTCCGCCTTCACCGCCCCTCTCCCCGCCTACTCCGGCCCCCATCCCCCTATAAAAACCCGACGCCTCTCCGTCTTCCTCCCCCCAAACCCGACCTCCCCCGCCGGAACCCTAGGCTGCCGGCTCCCCTCCCCGTCGACACCACTCCGCCACCGCCACCACCCGTCGACGCCACCGGACACCTCCGCCTTGACCGCCGGCTCCCTCCTCCTCTCCTCGTCTTCGGCAGCAGCAGACAGCAGCCGCAGCGGCAGACTCCGGCCGCCCCGCGCCTCCCCGCGCCTCCCCGCGTCGCCAGCGCTCCGCCGCAGCTTCCCCGGCCGGCCTCCCCCGCCCTGGGCCGCCGCAGAGCCGCCGGAGCTCAGCCGAGTTCCCAAACCCTAACCCTAAATTGAATTCCTGTGTCCGACCGTGTCGGACACGTGTCGGACACGATCGAGTTCGGGTTTTTTGGGTCCCCTTCAGGTGCGTGTAACTTTTTGCTCGTAGCTCCGTTTTTTATTCCGCAAATTGCGTTGCGAAGCCTGTATGACCCGCTCGGTGTCCGGATAAACTGTTCGGGACATCGCGTTCTGTGGTGATCGCACACCGCGATCCAAAAACAGGAAAAAACCAGACCCTGTTTCACCCCGGAACCGAGTACGCCCCGCCAAACGGGATAACTTGGTCGTGCGCGGTCTTCACAGATACGTGCGCCTCGTCGATACGGACGTGTAGGATTTTGCGGAAGCTGATTCGGGTGTGCGTGCACACCGAAATCAACGCGTATCCGCGGACATCGTCCCGTATCCGTACTTTCTGGAATGTGCCCTAACTTTGTGTACACACGTCGGATCGAGACGAAACTTGCGCCATCGGACTCGTAGCGATACGCTGGTCCTGTGGGTCAAGTTTGGTTCGATTCTGAGAACGTTGACGAAATCGCGTGTCGTGGGCCCCACAGGCCCCGCTCGACGGGCGATTTTGTGATCGGCTCATCGGAATTCAATTCTGAAAGTTCCGTTGGGTTCGTATCAGCGTTTCTGACCTGTGGACACTAAGTTTGGTGAATTTGGAGACCTTTGACCCTGACGCGTTTTTCGGTGCAAAGCGGGCCCACCAGTGGACCCCGTTTTGGCCCGAAACTGCCGTTTTTGCCCTTATCTCCAAATTGGACTCAAGGACAGGCGTTTCTAGCTGATTGATATTTTCTGGATCTGATGGTAATGTTTGTTTTAGCAACCGGAGTACCGCCTGCAAATTCAACTGAAGTCAGAGCCGAAAATATAGCCGGAACCACAGGCAAGTGTACCTTGCCAAACTCTGCAGCTTGCTACTATTTTCCTTGACTTGTTTATATACATCAGTGGGCAAGTAAATCTTGCCAAATTGTAGTAATTCTTGTTATAGAACTTGCCTGAGTTCTTGTTTAAATACATATAAACTTTTTTCAACTGTTAAAACCTAGGACCGAGTGGCGTACTTAGCGTCCGATTACCAGTCGGGTGCCAACTCCGTACGCGAAGTTGTGTAACGTCACATAGAGATGGATATCGAGACCCGATAATGTTCGTACTTGTCTTATCAAGTACCCCAGAACCCAGGACACTTGACACTATTCATGAGACAGAGTCTTCCTGAGACATTCATGGTGATTCTGTATAGGATACAGGACCGACAAAGATATTTTATAGACAGTATGACTTGTTGCATTAGCTATAATCCCGCTGACATGGACATGAGACGTTATGGTCATGATATGCGTGATTACATTGGGTGGGGAGAGACACACAGGCTACAGGTTGATGTTATATTATGCCGGCGTCTTAAGTCTCACTACGAGCTAGACAACTACATGATATCACTGCTACCGGCTCCCCGACACAGAGCTTGTAGTAGTTTCAGCCTGAGTTCTTGTACTGCTCTCATGTTGCATATCACTTAGCTGGTTATCTAGTTTACCCTATTGCTTATTTATTGCTGCACTGCATCTATGTTTGGCTCGTATTCTTCTGTACCTTGTTACGTCCTGCTGAGGACCTGGTTTTGTTCTCCAGTTATAGCAGAAGAGATCCATCCAGAGATACACCGCACAGGAGCACTTCCAGAAGCTGTACCAGGACCTGAGGACGAGATTGCACCAGAGGACTTCTCCTGAGCATTGGCCGTATGTAGTCAGTTATTTCTATTTCCAGTTGTTTATTTCCTGTCTATTTGTATCTGTTGTACCAGACATATTCTCGAATTGTTTCCCGAGGAAGTTATTAAGATTTGACAGTTATTTCTATTTGCATTACCCTGTCTTTATCTGTGTTTATCTGTTGTGGATGAGATTAGAATAACCTGAGTCTTGTAATATTTTACTGTTAGACTACAGCTTAAGCATGCCCTGATGGATCCATTAAATTGGGTTGTCCATCGGTGAGTGCTGCTGGCCATTGCTCACGTGCTCAGTCCCTCGACATTTTGGGACTGGGGCGTGACATGGTTTTTGTAGTGGCCCATGCAGGTCAACGACTAAATTGTTCGGTTTTAACTTAGGGATCGAACAGGCCTGCTATAAAATAGGATAAGTTTTTAGGATCTCATCCACTTGCTTGAAACGTTCTTGATATCCATATCGACTTCGAATTAATTTCTTGACTTGCATCCTGCCTTGATTCCTGTGCGCCTCTTATTGTTTATTTTGATTGCAGGGTTATGGATTCACGAGCAAACGACGAAACTCCCACAATGTCACCACGAGTTGCTGAGGTAACCAACGAAGATGAAGTAACACCAGTAGATAAAGGACAGTCAGCTCAACAACATGCCTCGAGAATCCAGCAGGAAGACAATCCACCAACGACGCCATTTACTCCATCACTGCCCGTAATTCCACCAGGACAGGCCATGGACGGACAGCAGATGGTTCAAATGGTCTGTGCAATAATGCAAGCTCAACAAGAGGCTCTGAGTCGCAGCTTAGTAACTGCTCTGGAGCAGGCCAACCTACCAGCTCGACGGTCAACAACGGACTCTATCACCGACTTTCGCCAGCTGAAGCCCCGTACCTTCTCAGGCAAAGAAGAGCCTACTGAAGTTCATGAGTGGCTCACCAACACTCAACATCAATTAGAAGCAGCTGAACTCCCAAAGGAACGTTGGATGACTGCCGTAAGAATGCAGTTGACGGACAATGCACATCACTGGTGGCTATCTGAGGAAGCACGGCTCGGACCAGACCGAGTCACCTGGGAAGAGTTTTCTAGACTCTTTCAGAAGATGTACATTCCAGCCATCGCTCGATCAGAACTTCGGGACAAGTTCAATCGCCTCACTCAAGATACCAAGACGGTGGAAGAGTACAACGCTGAGTTTATTCGTCTAAGTCGCTTCGCCCCAACATTGATCCCGACAGAAGAAGAGAAGGCTGAGAAATTCTTCGACGGACTAAACATTGAGCTACAAAAACTGATTGGATCCGTTGTACCTACTTCGTACTCGGACGTCCTTGCTGCAGCGCGACGCATTGAGCGCGTCATCAGGAGAGAGACTAGTCTGAAACGGACTTCCACTTCAGTACTACAAGAAGAAGTTACAAAAAGACCTCATGTACACCAGCCACCAGGAGCATCTCCACAGACAATACCTGTTTGTCCATATTGTCGCAAGCGAGGCCATACTGAGGACGAGTGCAGACGAAAGAAGAGATTATGCATAGTTTGCGGATCCAGTCAGCATTTATTAAAGGAATGCCCTGAGCGTCGAGACAGAGCACCAAGGGTAAAACAACAAGCGCTACCAGTACCAGCATTGGGAGTACCGCAATCGGAAGTTCAAGAAGTCCTACCACCAGCTCCAGGAGGGTATCAGCCGAGACCACCCCTGATACCCCAGGAAATACTCTTCCAGCAGTCTCAGCAGCAGAAGAATCGACTGCAAGGACGCGAGCAAGCCCTGGCGATGACAGTAGAGAACGCGTAGACTCGTGGAATAGCCAATGCGCGTAAGTGATTTATAGTTATCCGTTTTTAGTCTTGTTGTAGCTCGTGCCTCTTGGTTCGTGACCTCAGCCCCAACCTAGTAAGTTGCAACTTGTTAATAATAACCTGGTTTTCATAAAGGTTGTAATTCTCTTGCTTTAACTAGATTTCTCTGGAAAGTGGATAACTTTCATTTTTAGGGAAACGATATTTTTCCTAAGTATCCTGTGATGTATTTTCGAACAGTGCTTACGACCGTGTCATCTCTGTTGACCAGTTATTCTTTGATTGCGAGGACGCAATCCTCTTAAGGGGGGTAGATTGTAAACCCCCTGATTTTTTCAAAATTTTAAAATCTGGATTTTTCACAATTTTCTGGAATTTTCTGGGATTTTTCTGTAATTTAAAAACAGGGTTTTAATTATTCAATGATTTTTAATTGATATTAAACAGTATTAAAATATTATGAAAATAATATTTTTGGATGTAAAATGAAAAACTGGACTTAGGGCAATTTTTCTGGAATTTATCGGACCCCGGACCTATTTTTAAAACCCCTAAAAGTATTTATTTAATTAAATATTTAATTAGTTAATTATTTAATAATTATTTATCTATTTAAATAGATTTTTTTTTAAAATAATTAAACCGGCCCGCGGCCCATTAGGCCGGCCCGACCCAGCCCAGCACCTATCGGGTCGGGTCGGGTCTGTCAGCCACCCGACCCGCCCGCGCCCGTACCCGACCCCCACTCTCTCCCCCACGACCCCCTCTTCCTCGACCTTCGCGCCGCCTCCGCCGCCGGCGCAGCGCCGCCCGGCCAGCCACGCCACCCCCTCGTTCCGCCTTCACCGCCCCTCTTCCCGCCTACTCCGGCCCCCATCCCCCTATAAAAACCCGACGCCTCTCCGTCTTCCTCCCCCCAAACCCGACCTCCCCCGCCGGAACCCTAGGCTGCCGGCTCCCCTCCCCGTCGACACCACTCCGCCACCGCCACCACCCGTCGACGCCATCGGACCCCTCCGCCTCGACCGCCGGCTCCCTCCTCCTCTCCTCGTCTTCGGCAGCAGCAGACAGCAGCCGCAGCGGCAGACTCCGGCCGCCCGCGCCTCCCCGCGTCTCTAGCGCTCCGCCGCAGCTTCCCCGGCCGGCCTCCCCCGCCCTGGGCCGCCGCAGAGCCGCCGGAGCTCAGCCGAGTTCCCAAACCCTAACCCTAAATTGAATTTCTGTGTCCGACCGTGTCGGACACGATCGAGTTCGAGTTTTTCGGGTCCCCTTCAGGTGCGTGTAACTTTTTGCTCGTAGCTCTGTTTTTTATTTCGCAAATTGCGTTGCGAAGCCTATATGACCCTCTCGGTGTCCGGACAAACTGTTCGGGACATCGCGTCCTGTGGTGATCGCACACCGCGATCCAAAAACAGGAAAAAAACTAGACCATGTTTCACCCCGGAACCGAGTACGCCCCGCCAAACGGGACGACTTGGTCGCGCGCGGTCTTCACAGATACGTGCGCCTCGTCGATACGGACGTGTGGGATTTCGCGGAAGCTGATTCGGGTGTGCGTGCACACCGAAATCAACGCGTATCCGCGGACATCGCCCCGTATCCGTACTTTCTGGAACGCGTCCTAACTTTGTGTACACACGTCGGATCGAGACGAAACTTATGCCATCGGACTCGTAGCGATACGCTGGTCCTGTGGGTCAAGTTTGGTTCGATTCTGAGAACGTTGACGAAATCGCGTGTCGTGGGCCCCACAGGCCCCGCTCGACGGGCGATTTTGTGATCGGCTCATCGGAATTCAATTCTGAAAGTTCCGTTGGGTTCGTATCAGCGTTTCTGACCTGTGGACACTAAGTTTGGTGAATTTGAAGACCTTTGACCCTAACACGTTTTTCGGTGCAAAGCGTGCCCACCGGTGGACCCCGTTTTGGCCCGAAACTGCCGTTTTTGCCCTTGTCTCCAAATTGGACTCAAGGACAGGTGTTTCTAGCTGATTGATATTTTCTGGATCTGATGGTGATGTTTGTTTCAGCAACCGGAGTACCGCCTGCAAATCCAACTGAAGTCAGAGCCGAAAACATAGCCGGAACCACAGGCAAGTGTACCTTGCCAAACTCTGCAGCTTGCTACTATTTTCCTTGACTTGTTTATATACATCAGTGGGCAAGTAAAGTTTGCCAAATTGTAGTAATTCTTGTTATAGAACTTGCCTGAGTTCTTGTTTAAATACATATAAATTTGTTTCAACTGTTAAAACCTAGGACCGAGTGGCGTACTTAGCGTCCGATTACCAGTCGGGTGCCAACTCCGTACGCGGAGTTGTATAACGTCACATAAAGATGGATATCGAGACCCGATAATGTTCGTACTTGTCTTATCAAGTACCCCAGAACCCAGGACACTTGACACTATTCATGAGACAGAGTCTTTCTGAGACATTCATGGTAATTCTGTATAGGATACAGGACCGACAGAGATATTTTATAGACAGTATGACTTGTTGCATTAGCTATAATCCCGCTGACATGGACATGAGATGTTATGGTCATGATATGCGTGATTACATTGGGTGGGGAGAGACACACAGGCTACAGGTTGATGTTATATTATGCCGGCGTCTTAAGTCTCACTACGAGCTAGACAACTACATGATATCACTGCTACCGGCTCCCCGACACAGAGCTTGTAGTAGTTTCAGCCTGAGTTCTTGTACTGCTCTCATGTTGCATATCACTTAGCTGGTTATCTAGTTTACCCTATTGCTTATTTATTGCTGCACTGCATCTATGTTTGGCTCGTATTCTTCTGTACCTTGTTACGTCCCGCTGAGGACCTGGTTTTGTTCTCCAGTTATAGCAGAAGAGATCCATCCAGAGATACACCGCACAGGAGCACTTCCAGGAGCTGTACCAGGACCTGAGGACGAGATTGCACCAGAGGACTTCTCCTGAGCATTGGCCGTATGTAGTCAGTTATTTCTATTTTCAGTTGTTTATTTCCTGTCTATTTGTATCTGTTGTACCAGACATATTCTCGGATTGTTTCCCGAGGAAGTTATTGAGATTTGACAGTTATTTCTATTTGCATTACCCTGTCTTTATCTGTGTTTATCTGTTGTGGATGAGATTAGAATAACCTGAGTCTTGTAACATTTTACTGTTAGACTACAGCTTAAGCATGCCCTGATTGATCCATTAAATTGGGTTGTCCATCGGTGCGTGCTGCTGGCCATTGCTCACGTGCTCAGTCCCTCGACATTTTGGGACTGGGGCGTGACATACTTAAGCTGTAACGAAGGTCTACTACAAAGAATCACACTAATCTTATCCATAAAGATAAAGAAATAAACTGCATAATAAAATGGAAATAAGTAGCAACAATAAGTTAGTCGGGAAAATAATCCGACTTATGTCTGAATACACTGGCTCAATAGGCCAGGAACAAAGAGATAAACATAAGTAATTACTGAGTACGGGAACAGGTACTCAGGAGAAGTCTTCGGCAGTCACCTCGTCTTCAGGGTTCAGTTCTGCTCTAGCAATAGCTTCAGCTCCGGTCCCGTATACCTCGGGATACTGCTCCTCAGCTAAACCTGGGGACATAATCCATTCCAGGTCCTCAGTGGACATAGCAAGGCACAAAATAAAACAAGCCAAATAAATGCAGTACAATTAAATTAAATGAAACAACAGGGTAAACTATGTAACCATCTATGTGATATGCAAATGAGAGCAACACTAGTACTCAGGCTGAGACCGTTACAAGCTCTGTGTCGGGGAGCCGGTAGCAGCAATAACACGTAAAGGGTCTAGCTCTGCTGGAGAGTCTACAACCTCACAATAATAGTAGATATATAGATAGACAGCCTATAACCTGTGTGTCTCTCCCCACCCAATGTAATCACGCAAACCATGACCATAACGTCTCATGTCCATGTCAGCGGGATTATAACTAATGCAACAAGTCAAACTGTCTATAACTAGAATATTTCTGTCAAGTCCTGTATCCTATACAGAATCACCATGAATGTCTCAGGAAGATTATGTCCATGTATAGTGTCAAGTGTCCTGGGTTGTAGGGTACTTGATATGTCAAGTACAAAAGTAAAGGGTATCGCAAATCCATCTCTAAATGACGAACCCAACACCGCGTACGGTGTTGGCACCCGACTATGATCGGACACTAGGTACGTCATTCGTTTCCTAGGTTAATCAGTTTAAACAAGTTTATATGAATCTACACAAGACAACCAGCAAAGTATTATTACAGGAAATATGAAGATAAAGACTGCAAGTTTGGCAAGGTGCACTTGCCTGAATTCCACTTAGGTCCTGATTTCAGAAATTTCTAGAGATGTCTCCGAAAGCTGAAATAAATAGTACCATCACGCTCAGAAGGTGTCAAATAGTTAGGAACGCCTGTCCTTGAGTCCAATTTGGAGACAAGGGCAAAAACGACAATTTCGGGCCAAAATGGGGTCCACCGGTGGGCCCGCTTTGCACCGAAAAACGTGTCAGGGTCAACGGTCTCCAAATTCACCAAACTTAGTGTCAACAGGTCAGGAACGCTGATACGAATCCAACGGAACTTTCAGATTTGAATTCCGATGAGCCGATCACAAAATCGCCCGTCGAGCGGGGCCTGTGGGGCCCACGACACGTGATTTCGTCAACGTTCTCAGAATCGAACCAAACTTGACCCACAGGACCAGCGTATCGCTACGAGTCCGATGGCGCAAGTTTTGTCTCGATCTGACATGTGTACACGAAGTTAGGATAAATTGTAGAAAAGGCGGATACGGGGCGATGTTCGCGGATACGCGTTGATTCTGGTGTGCACGCACACCCGAATCAGCTTACGTGAAATCCCACACGTCCGTATCGACGGCGCGCACGTATCTGTGAAGACCGCACGCGACCAAGTCATCCCGTTTGGCGGGGCGTACTCAGTTCCGGGGTGAAACAGGGTCTAGTTTTTCCTGTTTTTGGATCGCGGTGTGCGATCACCACAGAACGCGATGCCCCGAGCGGTTTGTTCGGGCACCGAGAGGGTCATACAGGCTACGCGTAGCAATTTACAGAATCGAAATCGGAGATACAGGGTGCAAGACACGAGTACCTGAACGAGGCCTGAAAAACTGGGATTTTTTGAGTCCGATACGCGTCCCGTGTCCTGGGAGCTGTGTCTGCGTGTCCAGCGGCGTGTCCGGCCTAGGGCTGGGTCTGCCGGACCTTGGTAGCTGGCCGACAGTTGGCGAGGCGTCGTCGGGCTTCGGTGAGGGCGGCGCCGGCCGTGGGCTGCTTCGCGGAGGCGGGACGTCCTCGGTCGGCTCGGCGTCTGGCCGGTGAGGCTATAAGGAGGAAGGAGGCGGAGGAGAAGAGAGTCAGGGAGGGAGGAGCTCGACGGCGGCTCCTGGGCGCTGTCGGCTGAGGGAGGAGGACGGAGGGTCGCCGGAGATCGGGGTCGCCGGAGTCGGGGTAGGTGGGTTAGGGTTAGGGGAAGTGAGGCGGAGGAGAAGGTGAGGGGGGAGATTTTATAGGGGATTTGCCGGGCTGATGCGGCCGGGTTCGGCGGGTGGTTGAGGGGGACGTGGGGTGAGCGGGACTGTTCTTCGGCCACATCGCCGGAGAACGCGGCGGGTTTCCTGGCACAGTCGTGGGGAAGGGGAGATGGGGTATGCGGGTCGGGTCAGGCGGCGGGCTCCGGGTGAGCGGACCCGCCCGACCCGCTAAGGTGACCGGGCTGGGCTGAACGAATGGGCTCGGCCCACTGGGCCGGGCCGGGCCCAAACAAAATAATAAGTTTAATAATAACAGTAATAATAATAATAATAATAATAATAATAATAATAATAAAATTATTTAATTAATTTAATTAGTAAAAATAGTTTTTAGGCTTTTAAAAATAGGTTTGAGGTCCAATAAAATCCCAGAAAATTATCCTAAGTCCGGTTTTCTATTTTACACCATAAAATCATATTTTTATTATATTTTAATATTAGTTATTAGTAATTAAAAATTATATACTCACCAAAGCTCCTATGTAAATTTCTGAAAATTACAGAAAATCCCAAAGATTGAAAAAAAATCTGAAAATTTAGGGTGTTTACAATCTACCCCACTTAAGACGATTGCGTCCTCGCAATCGAAGGGTAAACTATAAAGGCAAAATTTTACAGAATTAAAGAATGCTTAGGTTTTACCTGCATCAGCAAATAAGTGTGGATAACGCTGGCGCATAACATCTTCTCGTTCCCAGGTCGATTCGCCAGGAGAGTGCTGTTTCCAAGCTACCCGAACCAGTCTGATTGTCTGCCCTCGCAGTGTCTTCTCACTGGTGTCGAGTATACCCACTGGCTGCTCTTCGTATCTCAGGCTAGGTCCCACCGAGATCTCAGAATGATCAACTATATGACTTGGGTCCGTCACGTATCTCCTCAGTTGTGAGACGTGGAATACATCATGCACTCCCTCTAAGGATGAAGGTAATGCAAGACGGTAAGCCACCTCACCAATGCGCTCCAAGATATCGAATGGCCCAATGTACCTTGGGCTTAACTTGCCTCTGCTGCCAAATCTGATAGTACCTCTAGTGGGCGAGATCCTCAAAAATACATGCTCTCCTTCCTTGAACTCCAGGGGTCGTCTATGTGCATCTGCCCAATGCTTCTGTCTATCCTGGGCTGCACGGAGATGGTTCTGAATCTGTTTTACTTTCTCCACTGTCTCCGTTACCAACTCTGGACCCAGTATTTGACGTTCGCCAACGTCGCTCCAGCATATTGGCGATCTGCACTTCCTTCCGTACAACGCCTCGAAAGGTGCCATCTGAATGCTTGCCTGATAGCTGTTGTTGTAGAAGAACTCCACTAAGTGCAGATGATCTTCCCAAGATCCTCCAAAGTCCAGTATACATGATCGCAACATATCTTCCAGGATCTGAATTGTGCGCTCTGATTGGCCATCTTTCTGGGGATGATAGGCAGTACTGAACTTGAGCCTGGTGCCGAGACTCTCTTGAATGCTTCGCCAGAAGTGAGATGTAAATCTCGAGTCTCGATCTGATACAATACTAACCGGCACTCCATGTAATTTTACGATCTGTCGCATATACATGTCGGCTAGTACTTCCGTGGATTGTCCGACTCTGAATAGCAAGAAGTGAGCCGATCCACGATGACCCATACTGCATCCTTTCCACTAGGGCTTCTTGGAAATCTAGTGACGAAGTCCATGGTAATATGCTCCCACTTCCATTCAGGAATGGGAAGTGGCTGCAACATACCTGCAGTCCTTTGGTGCTCGGCCTTCACCTGCTGGCAGACTAAGCATTTTGCCACGAATCGGGCAATCTCCTTTTTCATTCCATGCCACCAGTAATATTGTCTTAAGTCCCGGTACATCTTGGTCCCTTCGGGATGAATCGAGTATATGGAGCTATGTGCTTCTGTCATCAACTCCTGCCTTAATTCTCCATTTGGAACATATAGGCGATTTTCACACCTTAATATTCCGTCTTCGTGGATGCGAAGTCCCGTTTGCATGCCTGCTTCGGTTCTCTCTTTCAGCCTTCGAAATCTGGCATCATTAGGCAAAGCTTCTTTGATTCTCTCTACCAGCGATGACTTCACTTCGAGGTTAGCCAGCAAACCATTTTGTCCAGGTAGAACAACCTCTATCTGAAGATCCTGCAAGTCTTGTAATAGTTGAGGCTGCTCCGTCAAGAAATAAGCCGAGGGTTTTCTGCTGAGGGCGTCGGCTACAACATTTGCTTTCCCCGGGTGGTACTGCAGATCTATGTCAAAGTCCACCATCAACTCAAGCCAACGCCTTTGCCTCATGTTGAGCTCCTTCTGTGTATAAACATACTTCAAGCTCTTATGATCAGTGAATATTTTGACCTTCTCTCCATATAGATAATGTCTCCAGATCTTCAATGCAAAGATCACTGTAGCTAGCTCCAGGTCGTGCATCGGGTAGTTCTTCTCGTGGACCTTCAGCTGCCTCGATGCATAAGCGATAACCTTGCTATGTTGCATCAAGACACAACCTAGTCCACTACCGGACGCATCACTATAAACAACAAAACCTCCTGACCCTGAGGGAAGAGTCAAGACTGGTGCTGTTGTTAGACGCCTCTTTAATTCTTCAAAGGCATTCTAGCATTCTTCCATCCATATGAACTCCTGATCCTTCCGTGTCAGCTTAGTCATAGGTTCTGCGATCCTTGAAAAAATTTCTACGAACCGTCGGTAATACCCAGCAAGTCCAAGAAAACTTCTCACTTCCGCAACCGAGGTAGGGGTAGGCCAGGTTTCTATAGCAGTGACCTTCTCTGGGTCCACAGACAGTCCTTCACCCGAGATAATATGTCCTAAGAATGGCACATTGTCCATACAGAACTCATATTTGCTGAGTTTGGCATACAGCTTCTCCCTTCTCAAAGTTTCCAGCACAATTCTGAGGTATTCCTCGTGCTCTTCGTGGTTCTTGGAGTAGACTAGGATATCATCAATGAATACCACCACGAACTTATCCAAGTACTGATGGAAGACTCCATTCATCAAACTCATAAATACGGCGGGTGCGTTGGTTAAACCAAACGGCATTACTAGGAACTCATAATATCCATATTTAGTCCTGAAGGCCGTCTTTGGGATATCTTTCTTCTTCACCCTAATCTGGTGATAACCGGATCTAAGGTCAATCTTTGAGAATACCCTAGCACCACTCAATTGGTCAAACAAGTCATCAATGCGTGGTAAGGGGTACCGGTTCTTAACAGTTACAGCATTAAGGGCTCTGTAATCAATGCACAACCGTACAGTTCCGTCCTTCTTGGGTACAAAAAGTATAGGTGCTTCCCACGGTAAAACACTGGGCCGGATAAATTCTTTCTCCAAAAGGTCGTCAACTTGTGCTTTCAACTCCACTAACTCCTTAGGTGCTAGCCGATATACCGATGAAGTGATAGGTTCGGCTCCTGGAGTTAGGTCTATTATGAATTCTATCTCCCGATCAGGTGGTAAACCTGGAAGATCGTCGGGAAATACATCCATAAATTCCGATATGACTCTTAGGTAACCTGAATCCTCTTCTACAGTTAATACCCTAAGAGTTGGCTGGACCCCTTGTTCTACAGCTCCTCGAAGAAATTCAAACTCAGGAAGGCTAGGGGGTCTAAATATCACTTTTCCCAGCCGGCAATCCAGTGTCGCATGGTACTGACTTAACCAGTCCATACCAAGTACAACATCGTAATCAGGCATAGAAAAGATCAGGAATTGGGCTCGCATCTCTCGGCCACAGACTACCACCGAACATGATCTACAGGTATCACTAACCGGGATAATTCCACCTCCCGTTAGAATTCTCTTCATCTTCGAGAGAGGTACGGTAGCTATTCTATGTGTGGCTACGAAGCTAGCAGCAATAAATGAATGTGAGGCTCCAGAATCAAATAATGCTACAGCATGAATTGAAGCTACTAATATGGTACCTGCTATCACTTCGCCTGCAGTGGCTTCTTCAGTGACTGCTAGTGCATAAGCTTGACCTCGTCCCTGAGCGGGACCCCTTTGCTGACGAGCTTGCTGGAACATTGCTGCCTGAGGTGGTAGAGGTGGCCTGGCTCCTCCAGGCCCTGTCTGTGTTGCTCCCCCAGCTGAAAGAGCTGCAGGTGGAGCTGGTCGATTCGGAACTCCCTCTAGACGTTCCGAGCAGTCCTTTGAGAAGTGTTGTCCAGATCCGCAAACCAGGCAGAGTCCCAGCTTGCGTCTACATTCTTTTTTAATATGTCCTACCTTGCCGCAGTAATGGCAAGTAGGCAGGTTCTTAGTTGCTGCTCTGGGAGGCGGGCTCTTCTGGGGCCGTTTAGCAGATTCCCCTGGTGATGACTTAGACGGTGCGGAGGAGAATGGACGTTTCAGGCTTGATTCCCTCCGAGTAACGCGCTCCAGCCGACGTGCTGCAGCTAGGACGTCGGAGTAAGATGTGGGCACGACCGATCCGATTAACTTCTGAAGCTCGAACCTGAGGCCATCAAAGAACTTCTCCGCCTTCTCTTCTTCAGTAGGAATTAGGGAAGGGGCGAAGCGGCTCAGGCGAATAAATTCGGCGTTATATTCCTCCACCGTCATGTTGCCCTGGATCAGGCGGTTAAATCTGTCTCGGAGTTCTGACCGAGCCACAGCAGGGATGTACATTTCCTGGAAGAGTCTGGAGAACTCCTCCCAGGTGACCTGATCATGTCCGAGCCTTCTTTCTTCGGACAGCCACCAATGGTGCGCGTTGTCCGTCAGTTGCATCCTGACGGTAGTCATCCACTTGTCCCTTGGAAGTTCAGCGGCCTCCAACTGATGCTGCGTGTTCGTAAGCCATTCATGAACTTCAGTTGGTCCTTCCTTGCCCGAGAAGGTACAGGGTTTGAGTTGACGGAAATCCATGATAGATCTCGTCGCTAGCCGCCTATTTGGTGGATTTGCATGTTCCAATGCTGCGACTAGGCTGTTCCTTAGGTTCTCGGCCTCATAACGTTGGGCCTCCTGTTGAATCTGTTGTTGTGCCTGCATCATGGTGTAGAACATCTGGAATATTTGCTGGCCGTCCATTGCCTGTCCTGGGGGAAAGACAGGCATCGTAAGAGGGAACTAGGGAGGAGGCGGGATGTCATCATGCCTGAACCTGGAACTTGGCTGGCCAGTTTGATTGCTCTGAGAGGATTGTCCTCTGGTATCTGGCGTCGTTCTAGCTTCGCAGGTAACCCCCGCTTCAGGCGGTGTACCCAAGGGGGTCTCGTCACCACTTCTGGGATCTATTTCTCTGTATCAAAAGGAAACAATGAGAACGCACAGGAATCAAAACAGGATGCAGTTCAAGCAATTTAATTGAATTCGACATAGAGTTCAAAAATGATTCAATCAATGGATGAGATCCTATAACTTATCCTATCTTATTGCAGGCCTGTTCGGTCCCTAAGTTGAAACCGAACAATTTAGTTTTGACCTGCATGGGCCACCACAAAAACTATGTCACGCCCCAGTCCCAGAATGCCGAGGGACTGGAGATGCGTGGCAATGGCCAGCAGCACGCACCAATGGATAACCCAATTTAATGGAGCCATCAGGGCGTACTTAAGCTGTAACGAAGGTCTACTACAAAGAATCACACTAATCTCATCCATAAAGATAAAGAAATAAACTGCATAATGAAATGGAAATAAGTAGCAACAACAAGTTAGTCGGAAAAATAATCCGACTTATGTCTGAATACACTGGCTCAATAGGCCAGGAACAAAGAGATAAACATAAGTAATTACTGAGTACGGGAACAGGTACTCAGGAGAAGTCTTCGACAGTCACCTCGTCTTCAGGGTTCAGTTCTGCTCCAGCAATAGCTTCAGCTCCGGTCCCGTATACCTCGGGATACTGCTCCTCAGCTAAACCTGGGGACATAATCCATTCCAGGTCCTCAGTGGACATAGCAAGGCACAAAATAAAACAAGCCAAATAAATACAGTACAATTAAATTAAATGAAACAGCTGGGTAAACTATGTAACCATCTATGTGATATGCAAATGAGAGCAACGCTAGTACTCAGGCTGAGACCGCTACAAGCTCTGTGTTGGGGAGCCGGTAGCAGCAATAATACGTAAAGGGTCTAGCTCTGCTGGAGAGTCTACAACCTCACAATAATAGTAGATATATAGATAGACAGCCTGTAGCCTGTGTGTCTCTCCCCACCCAATGTAATCACGCAAACCATGACCATAACGTCTCATGTCCATGTCAGCGGGATTATAACTAATGCAACAAGTCAAACTGTCTATAACTAGAATATTTTTGTCAAGTCCTGTATCCTATACAGAATCACCATGAATGTCTCAGGAAGATTCTGTCCATGTATAGTGTCAAGTGTCCTGGGTTGTAGGGTACTTGATATGTCAAGTACAAAAGTAAAGGGTATCGCAAATCCATCTCTAAATGAGGAACCCAACACCGCGTACGGTGTTGGCACCCGACTATGATCGGACACTAGGTATGTCATCCGTTTCCTAGGTTAATCAGTTTAAACAAGTTTATATGAATCTACACAAGACAACCAGCAAAGTATTATTACAGGAAATATGAAGATAAAGACTGCAAGTTTGGCAAGGTGCACTTGCCTGAATTCCACTTAGGTCCTAGTTTCGGAAATTTTCAGAGATGTCTCCGAAAGCTGAAATAAATAGTACCATCATGCTCAGAAGGTGTCAAATAGCTAGGAACGCCTGTCCTTGAGTCCAATTTGGAGACAAAGGCAAAAACGACAATTTTGAGCCAAAACGGGGTCCACCGGTGGGCCCGCTTTGCACCGAAAAATGTGTCAGGGTCAACGGTCTCCAAATTCACCAAACTTAGTGTCAACAGGTCAGGAACGCTGATACGAACCCAATGGAACTTTCATATTTGAATTCCGATGAGCCGATCACAAAATCGCCCGTCGAGCGGGGCCTATGGGGCCCACGACACGCGATTTTGTCAACGTTCTCAGAATCGAACCAAACTTGACCCACAGGACCAGCGTATCGCTACGAGTCCGATGGCGCAAGTTTCATCTCGATCTGACGTGTGTGCACAAAGTTAGGGTAAATTGCAGAAAAGGCAGATACGGGGCAATGTCCGCGGATACGCGTTGATTCTGGTGTGCACGCACACCCGAATCAGCTTCCGCAAAATCTCACACATCCGTATCGACGGCGCGCACGTATCTGTAAAGACCGCACGCGACCAAGTCATCCCGTTTGGCGGGACGTACTCAGTTCCGGGGTGAAACAGGGTCTGATTTTTTCTGTTTTTGGATCGCGGTGTGCGATCACCACAGGACGCAATGCCCCGAGCGGTTTGTCCGGGCACCGAGAGGGTCATACAGGCTACGCGTAGCAATTTACAGAATCAAAATCGGAGATACAGGGTGCAAGACACGAGTACCTGAACGAGGCCTGAAAAACTGGAGTTTTTCGAGTCCGATACGCGTCCCGTGTCCTGGGAGCTGTGTCTGCGTGTCCAGCCTAGGGCTGGGTCTGCTGGACCGTGGTGGCTGGCCGACAGTTGACGAGGCATCGCCGGGCTTCGGTGAGGGCGGCGCCGGCCGTGGGCTGCTTCGCGGAGGTGGGACATCCTCGGTCGGCTCGGCGTCTGGCCGGTGAGGCTATGAGGAGGAAGGAGGCGGAGGAGAAGAGGGTCAGGGAGGGAGGAGCTCGACGGCGGCTCCTGGGCGCTGTCGGCTGAGGGAGGAGGACGGAGGGTCGCCGGAGTTGGGGTAGGTGGGTTAGGGTTAGGGGAAGTGAGGCGGAGGAGAAGGTGAGGGGGGGATTTTATAGGGGGTTTGCCGGGCTGATGCGGCCGGGTTCGGCGGGTGGTTGAGGGGGACGTGGGGTGAGCCGGGCGGTTCTCCGGCCACGTCGCCGGAGAACGCGGCGGGTTTCCTGGCACAGTCGTGGGGAAGGGGAGATGGGGTATGCGGGTCGGGTCGGGCGGCGGGCTCCGGGTGAGCGGACCCGCCCGACCCGCTAGGGTGACCGGGCTGGGCTGAACGAATGGGCTCGGCCCACTGGGCCGGGCCGGGCCCAAACAAAATAATAATTTTAATAATAATAATAATAATAATAATAATAATAATAATAATAATAATAAAATCATTTAATTAATTTAATTAGTAAAAATAGTTTTTAGGCTTTTAAAAATAGGTCTGAGGTCCAATAAAATCCCAAAAAATTATCCTAAGTCCGGTTTTCTATTTTACACCATAAAATTATATTTTTATTATATTTTAATATTAGTTATTAGCAATTAAAAATTACATACTCACCAAAGCTCCAATGTAAATTCTTGAAAATTGCAGAAAATCCCAAAGATTGAAAAAAAATCTGAAAATTTAGAGTGTTTACATGACCATAAAACGTATTAACACTAAGTTATCATACTAAGCATTTTGAGACATCAAAAGGAAACAAGCTACTTTAGCATAGTGCGATAGCATAGTCTATCTGATAAAGTGATCACATTGCAATTTATATACTACTCATTGCACAGTTATAGATGAATAAGTTCTAGCTACAACTGAAGCATACAATAGATACATGCACAGCGGACAAGCACACAACAATATGATCGTACAGTGATTTTGTGTGACAAGCATCAAGTATTTCCAAGTTTACTACTTATTATCTTGACTCAGTTATTATCATCTTGGTATCGTTGATCGGAACGCACAAACGAGTCAGATTATTAAGAATGGAGACTTGGAAGAAGGGAGATAATTTAAAGTAAGGCCACTCATAAGTTGGTAAATCGGGGGATAGAAAGGGAAGCTCTTCAAAACCTCGCTTGCGCATCGCCTACACGATCACATGTACGCACCAACAAATGATCAATATCTCCTGCCTCGGTCTCCCAAAGTTTGATACGAAATGCGAAGTTCAACAAAAGAATACAATAAAATTTATCGAAACCGTTCAAGAAAAAGTAAGTCACAAAACCAACAAGAAACAACCAAGCGGCATCAAAAACGGACAAAGAAACTAGCACAACGGAAAGGCCCCTCACGACTCTGCCGCAGAGTCTTTCCTTGAGGCACGATCCGCTGAATGTGGGAATTGATTCTGATGAAACCAATCCATAACGAGAAAATAATCTTGATCTAATCTATACAAGAAAGAAAAATGCACAACTAAAAGGAAGCACACAACAAACTAGAACAATAGTAGTAAAAAATAAGGTACATTCTAACAAGAGATTGAGTCTCTATTTATATTACAGAGGGTCCTCAGTGGATGACTTGATAACCGGCATCTCTCGGTTATCGAAGATTCGAGCTTATCTCCAGGTCACCAGCATTGGTAAATGCATGTCGCTTTCTTCTTTACTTTATGCGCCTTTTAATAAAGGAGGAGCATCTACACTGAAAGTATGTAGGGTCCACCATTGTCGGCCATCATCTTTAATAAATAGATTTTTCTTTCTTAAAAGTAAAGCAACGGCTTTGCCAAAAGTAAATATTCTCTGCCACGTATTGATGGGCAGACAGTAACATTTACTGTAGATCAGCATCATTTTCTTTATCTGAGTCATGAGTAGTGACTCTATTATGCAATCTTTTGAAGAAGACCTCTGAATCCTCTTCAACAGTGTCTTCAACAAATTTTTTCTGATCTAGTAGAACCAACAGAACAACTATCTGTGTCGAAAATGGATTCAAATTGAGTCTGCATGTATTGAAGACATTTTTTCTTTAATTCTTCCTTAGTAATTCGAGGATTTCTTCGTCTCAACGAATCCTTCAATTTTTTCAGAGGGCTTTCTTCTATCATTTTCTTCTTTAGTTTGTCTTCAACAATGACCTCATTTTCCTTGATAGATTTTTGTACAATTTGTACATTCTCTTTCTCATCAATACAATTCCACCATTTGATCAAAAAATTCTGGCCAAGATAGAAAAATTATTGTAATTGTATTCGCATTTAATTATCCATTTGAAAATATATGGTATTTCAAAATGGATAAAGAAATACATTGTACTCTCCCCCTAAAAAAATTTGTCAGCATTCTGATGAATCAAGCATTAGCAATTGGTTCGAATAAGAAAGCCCTTAATAAGGGTAAGGCAATAAAAAATGCTCAAATTTTTTTGTATCCCTCTGAATTAGAGAAATTGAACAAATGGACAATTCCAAAAGTAAAGCAAATTTTTTTTTACCAAATTGGTACTTTTGACTTTAGATCATCCATTGCTATAAAAATAATAGAAAAAATTATATCTGTGAATAACACAGAACATTCGCTTAAACTTTTAAGCAAATATGATATTGGGCATGTACAAAATGCCTATAATTATGTCCATATTGGACTAATACATGTTGCATTTAAACCTTTTACTCTACCAGGGTTGAATGTATCAATAATAACATCTCTTAGAGATGCAAGATGTTTAGATTGGAGTCAATCCCTAATGGGAGTTATGCAGACTAGTCTATGCCATGGTTTACCCCAATTTAACTCTGTCACTGACAGATGCTCATAACTGATCATGAATTTGTTTATCAGTTAACCTATCTATGTTCCATTCATAGATTTCTCCTTCACTGTAATGTTTTGCACTATAAAATTATTTTCTTCAAATAATACGTCAGCTGGAGTGGATCTTTTATAATAATATTTTATCAGTTTAGATTTGCCATATTTCATCGCCTAAATCTGAGGATTATGGATATTAGTATGCTTTATGTCAACAAATTACAATAATTTTTCTATCTTGGCCAGAAAATTTCTGATCCAATGGTAAAATCGTATTGATGAGAAAGAGAAGGTACAAATTGTACAAAAATCTATCAAGAAAAATGAGGTTCTTATTGAAGACAAGCTAAAGAGAGAGATGATAGAAGAAAGCCCTCTGAAAAAATTGAAGGATTCGTTGAGACGAAGAAATCCTCGAATTACCGAGAAATAATTAAAGAAAAAATGTCTTCAGTACATACAGACTAAATTTGAATCAATTTTTGACACAGATAATTGTTATGTTGGTTCTACTAGATCAGAAAAAATGGTAGAAGACACTGTTGAAGAGGATTCAGAGGTCTTCTTCAAAAGATTACATAATAAAGTCACTACTCATGACTCAGATGAAGAAAATGATGCTGATCTACAGTAAAAGTTACTGTCTGCCCAAAAAAAATATTTACTTAAATTATATATATATATATATATATATATATATATATATATATATATATATATATATATATATATATATATACTTAGATAATAATAAATTATTTTAGATTTTGCACTGGATCTAGATCAATGGAAAGAGACACATATATCTGATATGATGGAGAGAGTTTCCAACAACTCCTAGATCGATACGGGGTCTTGTAAATAAAATAAAAAACTCAAATATAATTAAATATCACTTAAAAAAAACTCCACACCCGCCAACTAAGTTGGCGGTCTCCCCTCTCCCACGCCAACTGAGTTGGCGGGGCCCATTCTTCTCCTCTTCCACCAACTCAGTTGACGAGTCTTCCTTTCCTTTATAATTTTTCCAACTTTCTTCCTTTAGTTGTAATTAGATGAATTTTCATCCCTTATGATGAAAATTTCGGTTACATTTATGTGGTTTCATTGTTTCGAATCATGTTGTATTTTCTTTAGTAAATTATTGTTCAACCGTGCTACACTACACATGCTGTTGCTCGTGCAGTGCTCGCACGCGATGGTCCGGCCGGCGGCTCGGTGGCCGGAAACCGAGCAGGAGGGGGGAGGGGAGGGGAGGGGCCACGATGCGGATGGGCACGACGTCTGGGCTGCCGGACGCGGAGCAGGAGGGGAGGGAGGGGGGAGATGGGCCCGCTCCGCCACACGTCGTCCGCGTGTGAGCAATACGAGCGCAACAACACGAGCAAAGTATCATTTTTTTATTATTACATTTATGTGGTAGGACATTTTTTGTTACCTCCAATTGCTAATAGCTTATTTGTATTACCCTCCATTTTTTATTATTAGTGTTACCTTCTAATTAGGTAATTTTTTTGGGGGGTAAGTATAATTACTATTAACAAGCTATGAATGTATGGAAGTGGTAGTAATTAAAAAAACATATGTGGGTAGTGGAGTTAGACTTAGGCAATGGAGTGTATTAGTAATTAATTCTTATTGGGGGTCCAAGGATCTGATGTGCTGCTGCATCTAATCTCGTCGGAGCATAATGGCCTTGTTACTAAAGTCAGTCACAAGTCGAGTCCCATACTATGGACACTATGTATATTGTATCCAACTTAAAGAGGGTATTACATAAAAAAATTTAAAAAAAAACAAGGTAACTAATAATGTGGCTAGATATAATTGAATTCGATAAGTAAGAACTAAAATTAATCTCGTCAAATTTACCAACTAGACAATTATATTATTCAATATTTAAGGAAAAATTAAATAGATAATTTTTTTTTTTTTTTTAGATGTCCGACGATACGTACGGAACTTTAAACAAGCTGTGTTATATGTCATTTGGGCCCACTGCTCCCACACCTCTCCTGCGGTTTGATTTTGAGACCTCTGTCCAGTCAGAAAAATTATACCACTTCTCACTGATCACAAGAACCAGTTGAGTTGTATAAAATTAAATGGATTAAAGGACAAACAAACTATACATTAATAAATGAATGTAGTAGGTTGTCATATGTGCGCTTTCTATGGCATGTTAAATACAAGAGACCAGTTCAGTTTGGAGACAAGAATGATATTCATAAATATGCTTCAGAACGGATGCTTGGAAATGAAGATTCTGAGTCTGACTTCCATAACAGATGATGCCCATGGTTGAGCCAAAGAGTAAGCCTCTCACTGAGAACAATAATCAGATGTCTGGTGCTCAAGTTCTTGTAGCATTTTCTTCTAGCTTTAGAGTATGCGAGAACTTCTCCAGTCAAATATTAGTGCAGGGAGGACTAACTAATTTCTCAAACAGAAATTTGCATTCAGAACAAAGAAGTGATGTAAAATTCCGGTCACATGACAAAGTTTTAAAAAATTATATTTTTAGAACAGAAACTTCGTTTGGATGGACGTAAAGTTTGACAGCAAAAAAAAAAATTTTGAACCACGAAAAATGTAGAACTTTTTTTTTTTGCAAAAGAATATGCCCTACAAAGTACTTTTTTTTGCAAGAAAAACCTCCGCTGGACGATTTTCATACATGTATTTAGGATTCTTCCGATATTTACCCTCACTTCGAGATGGTGATGAATAAGACGAGTAGAAATTGACGGTTGGATCCTCAACATCTTTTGCTTTCATGTTGGGAACAAAGTAACTGTAGTGTAGTGGTTATTTTATTAGACTTGTACATAAAAGATTCTTAGTTCAAATCTTAGTGGAGACATATTTTGTATTTTAGGAATGATGTAGTGGTAACATCACAAGTACATAAAAGATTTCTTTTTTTTTATTGTTTATGCTTATTTTTCTTACAAAATGATCCAAGAGGACTAGTGACTAACTACTACTTCAAAAATTATTAAAATATTAGTTGTAATTTGAGACCGCTTTTGACAAGTGATTTTTTTAGAAATTCCGAACCAAATCGTAAGAAAAGCAACAGTTATTCGTAATCTGTAGAAGAGCTATTACGAATTTGACAAAATATTGCAGCTCTCCATTACACAACACAACCAGTGATCATGCCGACAAATTAAGAAAGTTCATTCTTGAAAGAAGGATGGGAAGAATCAAACGACGACCAACACAAAAGAGCCTTCCTTTAACAACCCAAGCTTTTAACATGACAATGAACTCGAGTTCCTTATATACTACATTTCTCTCTCTTAAATAAATGCCAGCCCAGCCCCCAATCACAAACTGATATTACTAATACAAAGCAAGCCCAGCCCATGGTGTAATGAACCGTGTTCATAATACACTCATACATTTCTTTGTTGCATTAAGGCCATGTTTGGTTGGTGGAAGAATTAGAGGAAAAGAAATGTGATTTATTTTTTGTGTTTGGATGCAAAAAAAAAAAAAAAAAAAATTTGAGCATAAAATAAAAATAGTTTTCAAAGGAAAGAAAAATACGAGAGAATGGTCCTTCACAACCACCCCCGGGATTCATTTTTCTTTCCATTTTTTTGCATTTATTACAAAAATTTAGGACTAAATTATCCCTGCTCAAAGATGTATTCTGACTATATTCTTGACATTTTCAAACAATGAAAAGAAAAATTAATGAGAATTATAATTTTGTATACTCATAAAAGGACAAAGAATTAATTTTCTTTCTTTTCCACGAACCAAACGAGTATATAGGGCTCGACACGTATCCGTGATTGGGATCTCCTCGGTATATAGAATTTAGATCACACCAGACTATTTTGATTTTCCATTACAATATAGAGTTTGTCTTTCAAGACCTATTAATTAATGGATTTATATCCCCCGTAACATCTTTTGTTGATCATGCAATAAGGGGTTTGCACAAGATTTTTGAGCTTGAACTCTCGTACAATTTATGATGATCTATGTATTAGGATTTGACTCATATTAGTAATCCTAATAATAATAGGATTTGAGCAAAGTCGTAGTCCTGCCTAGTCAATGAGTTTCTTTTTGTCATGTCTGCTCAGGATTAAATTTTTCTATATCTCTACTCTTATAGTGAGGAGTCTAAGCCGTTTGTAAATCTTCCAAAATTTATTAAAAAATTAATATTACGTAAAAAAAATTGTTGAAAAAAATATAAATTTGTAATGAATAACACCATGGGGGATCGAGCCTAACCAACCAAGAAGAATGTCTCACACCTTAACCACATGAACTAGAAGAGGTATTTCGCTATAGTAATAATATTACGTAGTTAAACAATTAGTTAAAATATATTTATTTTTAATTATGTGAGAATATACGTACGACTTACACGGCTAAATGATTTTTTTATAAAGAGTAATGATATATCCATAACAAATTATAATTAAAATATAATCAAATTTATAACAAATCATAATATAATATATATATATATATATATATATATATATATATATATATATATATATATATATAATAAATTTTAATTCAAATATATTTAAATATTTAAACTATTTTACTATAATATCAGAAAAAAAATTATTCGTGCATTTACTAGTATACTTGTGTTAGAGATTAGTTTGTTTCAATAGCATCCAAAATAGTCTACGGAGTTCAAAGGCTATATATCAGTACCGCGGGGTAGATGTACTTCACTTCATTTGGCTCTTGATAAAGGCACTATAAAAATGACTCGAACTAGTCTAATATTTGTGCTAGTCTAGTTAGAAAGAAGTTTTACTCAGAGTAGTCCAAATTTTACTAGGGCTGTCCACCCTCTTCACCTCCCTTCTCCTGCTACTCTCCCACTCCCACCCCCTCCGGCCTCTCCTCCTTCCTCCTGTCGCAATTTTTTGCCTTTCCGCGTTGTCGGACTCTCCTCCTCCCTCCTGCTCCTTCCCCCTCTGGACCCCACTCCATTCCCTTCTCCCGACCCACCCCTTCCCCTACAGCCGCTTCTCCTCCCCGCGGGACATCGTACCGCTCCTCCTCGGCCCCGTCCTCCACCGCTCTCCGTCGCCCCCGCGCGAGCCCCCACCTCCTCCCCCGCCTCCTGCCGCCGCCGCCGCCTCCTCCTCCCGCTCCTCCGCCTCGTCCTCCCCTTCTGGCCTCCACGCAGTCTCGTCCTCGTGTCACCTTGCGTAGTCCTTCCTTCCGGACTGTCAAAATTTTGACAGTCCTACCAATTAGAAGGACTGTCAAAATTTTGACGGTATTTTTATAGGACTGTTTTGACAGTCATTTCAATTGGTAGGACTGCCAAAATTTTGACAGTTCTGATTATAAAAGAAAATCAATTGGAAGTGGGCAGTCCGGTGAGTAATTTTTTGGAGTGGCAAACTTATAATTATCATTGGTGATAATTTGAACTGTCCTGAGTCATTTTTGTAGTGTCTTTATCAAGAGCCTTCATTTTCAAAGATCAATATCATGCACTCATTTGTCTAAGTTTTCATTGGAGTTTATTAAGAGCATCAATAGTAAGGTTTATTAAGATTTCTAAATTCCAGATTTATAATGTATGAGCTCATTTGATAGAATAATAATGTCCAATTGGAACTCTCTATGATGGTTCCATCTCAATCACATGAGCGGTAGAAATTAGACCTCAGAATTTTTACATGCATAATGTAGAAACTCATTTTGTAGAATAGTAAGACTCAATTTGAAATTCGATTTCTAGATTCTAGAAAAAAAATTTATATTTTTTTAAAAAGAGAAAGAAGAACGACACGTGGGTGTATATTCACTCATCTCATTTGGATCTTACGGTTTATTTATTTTGCTATTTTTATACAAATCTAATCCATTCAACATTTATTTTTTGTTATAAATTTGGGCTCATTATGCAATCTTGAGCTTCATCTACTATTGATGCTCTAACAGGTACAAATCTTGTGTAGTACTAAGGAAATATCAAACTGCTGCAAAATAGGTTGAGATATAGGGGGAAATGATCCATGACAAGCTAAAATCTACCATTCAAAAAACTGAATTTTTAAGGACAAAGGAATAGGCTTTTCGGTATGTCATCCTGCTAAGATTTTTCACGTTTCACCTCCAAAATCTCTTCTTTGAGAGAATTTTCTTTGCTTTTATGCATTCCTTTTGTTGCTCAATCTTTTATATATATATATATATATATATATATATATATATATATATATATATATATATATATATATATATATATATATATATATATAAACAATGAGCATTTTAGTAATGTGTTTCCCTCGATAATTAATGAGCATTTTTAGTAATGTGTTTCCCTCGATAATTAATTTCACTGACTTGAGTATCAAAAAACTTGGTATGTGCTTGCGATCGATGTGTCCATCCTCTACTGGAAACTGTTGATGTGTAGTAGGGGGTGCAATCTGCTCCATAATTTGCTCCATAATTTTTAGCAGTTATAGTTAGTGGCGAGCATTCCATTCGTTGGATTTCAACCGAATCAAAATAGTCAAAATTGAACAAAACAAAAGTCAAAACCAAAATTGAACCGAAATTATGCAAAACTAAAACCGAACCGAACCGAATAACGATTCGGTTTGTTCGGCTGGACTATTTCTATTGTTTAATGGATAAGATCCAAAGTTGGAATTGTGGTTAAATGATATTAAAAATTATAAAATTTATATACACATTGCGTCTAAAGTTAGACTAGTTGTTAAATTACTAAAGTTTGGCTTCAAAACACATAGATACAATTGTTGCTTTCAAAATATACACATTTAAATTACAATATATGTATAGAATTAAAAATATTTATATAATTGCATAAGTCTTATTCGGTTAATTGCATAAGTCTTATTCGGATTTCGGTTTTGGACCGGAACCGAATAATTTTTTTTAGTATTTTCAAAACCGAAACCGAACCGAATCTCTTATTCAGTTCGGTTCGGTTCACTTCATTTTCCGATCCAAAATCGAATAATGATCACCCCTAGCTATGGTTATAACGAACCATTGATAAGGTTGGTAACCACTCTTTATACAGAAATTTCTGTACCGAAAATATTTTAAAATAAATTATCAAAAAAGAAACTTTTAAAAAAAATTTAAAGTAACGAAATCTTTCGCCATCTGGCATGGCGAAAAAGCAGCATATTATATTTTAAAATCAGGATGGCAAATTTTTGCCAACCGAGTTAGCTAAAATTGAGCAACTGCGGGTGGCTGACGTGGCTTTGCGAGTGGGCGGGTGCTATCGTGGCAATGTTCATATTTTCGCCAACGGAGTTGGCAAAAATTTGGCTGGTTCGATGGGATGCGGTTCGGTTGAGTGGTTGGATGGTTTAATAATATGTGAGAGATAAATTTAATATGGTTTGACCGCGGTTTAAGAGGGTGGTTGGTTTAATAGGGTGGATGAGAGGGAGGTTTAATGTTGGTTGGTATGTGGGTCGTATAAGGAGGGAGGAGGAAGTAGTGAACCCACAGAAGAAGAGTGGTATCGTATTGGAGTGGAGTGTAGGAGGAAGTAGAGAAGCAGGAGCAAAATCAAATTTGTAGGGACAAGAAGAGAATGAGAACAAGAAGAGAGGTTTTTTTGTAATATTTTTATTTTTGTAAGTAATTTTTTTGGTTTTGTTAAGTAGTATTTAATTCCAATTCTAATCCTAGCCATAATTATAATTGTAATCCTCATCCTAGTAGCCATAATTATTTAGTATAAAATATATTGTTAGTCATTCTTATAATGGTTAGAATGTTATTATAATTGTTAGCATGATGAAGTCAGGAGAAATATTTTTACAAAAACCCAATAATATAGTATTAGTGTTAATATTTAGAATGTTAATCATTTTTCTAAATAGTTGTACTTAATCATTTTAGTTTTGATAGTTAATATTCTTAATTAATTTTAGTATGATGGAAGAAAAACCATTAATTTTAATTTTAATTTTAATTTTAGTTATAATCTAATACTACTCTTTAGTAAAATAATTATGATTATACCCTAAGCATAACTATTTTGCTAATTCTAAGTAGTTAATGTTAGTGTTAGTAGTTAGTGTTACTACGTAGTTAGTGTTAGTGTTACTACGTAGTTAGTGTTATGGTTATGGTTAAAATGATTAGGATTTAGGATTAGAAAAATGGCTATAGTTATAGTATACTACAATACTAACCATTTTAATCATAACCCTAAACCTAATCATTTTTCTTAACCCAATTTCTAACAGTAAAACTAACTATGTTAACCTAACTCTAACCCTAACCATAACCATTTATCTAATCCTAATATCATTACTAACACTACTATTTTAACCATAACCCTAAGTTTAGCCAAACCAAAAAAATTACGAAAAATTAACCTTAACCATAACCATAATCTGTCACGTCCAGTCCCAAAATACGTAGGACTAGGACACGTAAGCATGACAGCCGTATGTATATGGCAACTCCAATATATGAAAACCATAACACATAAGTACGCTGTATTATGAATATCAAATCCACAAGTGGTAAATATGTCACAAGTCACAGGATATAACTAAATCTCATCCACATAATCAGTTAAATGAATAAATAATCAATCAACTATATAACTGAATCTCAAGTACGAAGTATCAAAGAATGATAGTCGGGTGGAAACAGATCCACTACCAAACTAGAATATAAAAGAAATAATATAGGTACATCAACTAATAAATGACATTTTTTTGTCATTTAGCGACGTTTTTTACGTCGCTAATTTAACTTTTTTTGTTAGTGCTCCCTCACGAGATTCACCTCTTTGAATGGTATATTATGACATTTAACATAAGGATATTTGATGAGCCTCACATCCATGAAATAAGGTTGACTACTGCATATTTGAGAAATTTCTCAACGCCCTCCATGAAATCATCTGTCAAACTAATCATACACTCATGTCGCCGATTGTACATCCACGATCGATCAACTAAGTATCGACTCATTGATTCTTTATGTACCATATATTTAAACAATATGGATTAGATACAAGCTGAGTTAGGATATTTGCTAAAGGATTAGTTAGTCATATGATACTTGATGAAGAAGTCTCATAAAGAACTAAAGGAGCTATTGGAAAGACCATATTTGAGCATTTCTCCGTGTTTTACAAGTATCAAAAACCATAATTCATCGACACTCATCCGAATATATCCGATACATGCCATAGCATAGTAAGGTTAGAACTACTAATTATTATTCATATTAGTACCCTAAAGTGATAATCGATACTCATAGTAATGGTCCAATACCGATTCTGATACAAAGACCAATACTCTAAAATATTAATAATTCATTATAGGTTAAATTAGTGATAACCGTATCGATTTTAGGGCCGATGAATAATTTGATACCAATACGAATTTTTGAACGTCACATATTCTATTTCCGATATTCTAGGATAAGCTCAAGCCTATGTATTAAGAATTACGTATTTCTAAGGATACACAAATAAATCAAAATAATTATATATGTAATATTTAATTTGTTAATCTTCTTCTAAGTTAATTATAGACACATACAATACATATTACCATTTTCGTGTCCTAATACTCGTGTCAATTTGTCTGTATTTTTTTCGATACGTGTGTCCGTGCTATAAATTGGTACGAAATCCTTCTTCTAAGTTAACAGTATTTTTGTAGTGATAGATAGATTTCTATTGGAGTCATTTTCCACAATGCAAGCATTTAAAAAAAATTCAAGCGAGATTATTTTTTCGGTATGCACGCCCATTATAAACTTCGCCATGGTGCTAAATTTCTGATCTCATCCGATAATGTTTCATTATTTCTCCGTAGTCTGGTGCCCACTGAAGTTGTGTGGGTTAAGGTCCTTGTACCCCTTGAGGTTGGGACACATATTGAGGCCCTTGTACCCCCTTGAGGTTGTGGTGCGACTTGTGGTTGTTGATGTTGCGATTGCTATGGTGGTTGTTCATTTTTGATGGCATCAAAAATGTGTCCTCTTCATCGAATATCACCAGATTTCTTGTAAGTTTAGAATTTGTATAGTTTTGAGTAGTTGTAGATCAAAAATGACTAGAGAACAAGTTTGATTAAGATACCATGTCTTAGTAGGCATCCCATTATAGCTTTGAGTACTTTTTTATGCCAATAGGAACCCTAACAAGTATGAGAGACATGAGAAAGATTATGTACGAGAAGGCTTGCTTCAACACTCCTTCGCTTTCTTCTCTTCCCAATTCTGTTAAATAGGTTATATAAGATTTTAAACTTCTTTTATATTTAACCATAATTCTCTTCCCAATTCCTATTTCACTCTAAGATTGAGGTATTTAAACATATATGTACAAGCCATAATTTGATAGTATATCTATATAGAATAGTGTCATCATATTTCTATCATTGAGATCTTTTAAGTCTGAATTAGTATTATTGTTTGTAAGCAGGGGGGTGAGAGGTGGGGGAGAGGTATGACCGGAGGTGGCCCACATAGCAGAGGGGTGAGAGGGTTGTAAGAAGGCTGTAAGCATTTGGTCATAAACTTAGCATTATTGTTTTTGAAATGCATAAGCCCTAGTTCAAAGAAATTCTCTTATCTTAATAACAAAAAATAGTAGTTACTTTGAAAACTTCAGTCATTTGAATGAGACTGAAGTTTCTCATTCATGGCTTTCGCTACTTTTGACAGGTCAATAAATAAATATATTTCAGAATTTAAAAATGTCAGAACACAATAATGCTTGAATTCATCCTCCTATTCTCTCATAAATCCTATTAAGATTCATTTTTCCAACATAATGATAGATGACCTAGAAATCAAATAGCCACTTCAAAATATTCACAAGTGAGAAAATATGTATGTTCACAAATTCTTTCTTTCTATATTATATGCTTATTTATCATACATTACTTGCTGCTATATATGTCTATATATTATACCATATTTGTCTATTCGTATTTTATAAGAGTGCCCCATATGTTATTTCAAATCATGTAAAATATATGAAATCCATGTAGATGAATATCAACATGATGGTAAAATGACCACATTAATTCCACTACAAAATTACTGTAAACAATAAGGTTGTAAAAGCATGTAATAGAGTATTTCCAGTGTATCTGTGTCCATGTCTATGTTCTCGTGTCTGTGTCTGTGTCCAGTGTCTCGTGTCTACTTGTCCAGCACCCTAAATTTTGTATGCTAATTAATAATAAACCAAAATACGAATGAGGGTTAGGTTAGAGCTTACCTTCGACGGAGGATGAGGGGATCTGATGGAGCATGGGCCGGAGAGGGGGGGTCGAGGAGGGGGCGAAGAGGGGGGTTGAGGAGAGGGGGTCCGGAGAGGGGGGGGTTCGAGGAGGGGGGTCGAGGAGAGGGGGGTTCAAGGAGGGGGCGGAGGCGGACGAAGGGGGTCAAAGAGGGGGGGGGAGGAGGCAGACTGAGGGAGTTGAGGAGAGGGGGGGTTCGAGGAGGGGGTCGAGGAGCCGGAGGGGGGTCACCGGAGAGGGGGGATTCGAGGAGGGGGTCGTCGGAGCCGGGGGGGTATCGAGGAGTGAGGGGGAGAGAGTATCAAGATCGAGAGAGAGAGAGAGAGATTGTGAATGGGGGAAAATAAAACACGTTCTGAAATTTTAAGTTTTTGTAGTGACGAATATTTTCGTCGATAATCCGTCGCTAACATAACATCGACGGATTAGCGACGACTTGTTGACGAAAAATAATATAATTTGTTTACATAAATAAATTTTTCGTAATTTTGTTTCGCTGACTCAGCGACAGATTATTTTCCGTCCCTGAGATCCGTCGCTATTTAATAGTATTTTTGTAGTGCTAGTTTCTAGGTTAATTTTTTTATCCATTCTAATGATTTATGAAGTTATATTAAGATTTTAAAAACATATAAAAGAGGAAAACTTATCTATCACATGTAAATTAATCGACAAGGGTGATTACTATTTCATTCAATTTAAAAAATACTAAGAAACAATAATGTAAATACTTAAAATTATGCAACTTGGTTAATATCCTATTTTAAGAAACAACACTACAAATACTGTAAATACTTAAAATTACAATTTCATTCAATATACTTTAAACCTCATAGGAATGGTCTGATACTGATTCCAATTCTGATTTTGATACTTTGAACCTTGGTTAATATCCTATTTTAAGATATTATGAAAATCAAATATAGCAAATATAACTCAAATTATATACATATACTATGATATCTAGTATCTAATATGATACTCTATCCAAAATCAAACATAACACATATAACTCTAAAATTCTTAACTCTAAACCTATTTATATAAATAAATATAGGAGACGTATGAGACGTTATAGGGGGGTGCTGAGAGCAGTACGCCGACTGAGAGAAATGATCGGTAGGTACAAGTTGTCGGAAGAGGGAAAGGCAGAAGCGTGTACGGTACTGGATCGTTGGTATCCCAGCCGTCGGTTCTTTCCATAGCTCCTTCGATGGCTACTCCAGCTCCATCAATGCCCGGCTCCGGCGTTATTTCTGGTGCGATGTCTCTGGAGCAGCTCACAACGACTGTGCATGAGCTACCTGGTCTGGTCCGACAGTTGATAGACACTTGGGATGCTGCAGCACCTTCTCCTCCGACGGCTACTACGACAACTACTACGTTGGGTCCACCAGCTACTCCGACGGCTCCATCTCCAGCTCCTTCGACGACATCGATGGGTTATCCAGCTCCTTCGACGGCTCATGCTACTGCTCCGTCTGTCGTTGCTTCCGATGATCTACATGATATCATCGCTATGGTTGTGGCGCAGAACATAGCTAGCCGACAGCCGCCTCCAATGTCGACTTGATGGAATTTTTGAGTTTGTGGAATTTCTTTGAGTTGGTTGTATTTTTTGACTTGATTGTATTTATTTGACTTTGTGGGATTGTATAACAGTTATTTGTACATGTTTGGATTACTCTATTTTATTATTTCATTGTATATATAATAATTGTACATGTTTATGTGGGTTTTATTAGTTTGTGTGGAATTTACTTATGTGAATTTTATTTGTGTGGAAATTGGTAAATGTATAATAGGTATATGCTCAGCAGAAATTAATTTTTGGGGAAAAATATTATCTTTAGCGACGGACTAGGGACGTAATAGCGACGAAAAATCTGGAAAATCTCAGGTCAGCGACAGATTGCCGACGGAAAATCTCATGCCAGCGACTACCTAGCGATGGACTATCCGTCGCTGAAACGTCTGATACACATAAATATACCAAACATGTATCAAACTCCGTCGCTAACATCCGTCGCTAATCCGTCACTAAGAGTGACGACTTAGCGACGGATTAGCGACGAACTCTGTAATCCCTAAATGTGCAAAACCTTCTGAAAATTTTGGCAAATTTTGGGCTCACATAATCCGTCGTTATTTTGTCGGTAAGTAGTCAAAAAGTTTAGCGAAGAAAATTATAAGTCACTGATCTGTCGCTGGATTTATGTCGCTCAATTCGTCGCTTTATCGACGGATTAGCGACAGAATTTTGACAGCATATTTTTGTCGCTAATCAGTCGCTAAATGCAAATAGCGACGGAAATATGCATTTTAGCGACGAATAATTTTGTCGCTAAAACAGTGTATTTTTGTAGTGAACTGACCAAAAATTGGAGCTGAAGAGTCCTAAATTACTCACATACTTTCGTGGCTAGCGTCAATTAATAGATAAATTTTGGTAGTGAAAACCGAGAGCAGATCTGTTGTCCCACTATTTTTGTACCATTTTATGTCCCCACCCTATTACATGTGCGTCCTTCTTCTTTTTATATTGGCTAGGGCCCACATGTAATAGGGTAGGAACAGAATATGTGACAGAAATAGTGGGACAACAGATATCGTCTGGTGAAAACCAAGCTCGATCTTATCTCTCATACATTAATTTGTAGCTTTTTACATAACACCATATTCTATTGGTTGCAGCTAATTAGATAAGAACGTAATTTACAACGTTAATTAGTTGTCTACTATGTTCAAGTTCAATAATAACCTAACAGAGGCGGACGAACATGTATCTCACTGGGGGGCGGTGTCCCCAGTAATTTTTTTTTTTTTTGAAAAATTAATTTTTTTTTTTTGGAAGCTGCGTTATCAAGATGGGGGAGGATAGGTATTGTATTTGGGTGGGCCCCCAGTCAAGCAAAAAAATCTGAAAAGCGAAGGAGGCAGCAGCCACATCATCACGTGGTTGTGCCTTGAGATTTTAATTTTTTTTTCTAAACATGTGACCAGTGGCTGTGGCCCCCACACGTTTCCAAGTTCCAACTCCTCCAAAGCAACAATAAGTCATTCCTCTTCTTTGTCTCTTCTCTACTTCTTTCTTTTTGTTTTCTGCCTCTTCTTTCATTTTTGTACCGCGGGCTCCAAAAAAAATTTATAAAGAGGAGCTACTGGAAAAGCTGTCGGAGGAGTGGAGGAAAGAGTTCATCGGAGTTGCTGCTGGAAGGAAAATAACCTCTGCAAAGGTAAATTTCAAAATTAAATTAGGTCAAAATCAATTTAGGTCAATTTTTTTTTAATTAAAATCAGGTTTCTGTTTAGAGATGATAGATTTATATTTCTGTAATGTGAATTAAATGTGTGCATTTGTGAAGTAGTTAATTAAAAATTATGTCTATATTTGTATTTGTATAATTGATTTGTGGAATTGGAAGTTTGAATATGGAAAGATTTTTTAAACGAAAATTATCACATGAAAGTGCAACTAGAAGTTCAGGGGAGGGTGCATCTAATAGTCCTCAACAACATTTTTCTTTGACTTCAGTTAGTAAAGAAATTGTTGATTTGAATAGCCTCCCTTCAGATTTGACAGAAAGGAAAAAAAATTCTGAATATCACCCAAATCAAGTTGATGAAATTAGAAGAGCTTACTTGCTAAAGGGGCCTTGTCAACCCTGTGGTCATGATTTTTCCAAGAAAATGATTGAAAATAAATGGCGTCGATTTAATCCGATTTGGTTTGATCAATATGCTAATTGGCTAGAGTATAGTGTAAAAGAAGACAAAGCGTATTGTTTGTGTTGCTATTTGTTTAGGGATCAATTTGGCAATCAAGGTGGTAGTGGGGCATTTGTAGTTGATGGTTTTTATGCTTGGAATAAAATAGAGAGGTTAGATTGTTATGTTAGTGTGGTTAATAGTGCTCATAATTTGTCATTAAAGAGATGTGAAGATCTAATGAGACAAGAGCAATCCATAGCAGTTGCTCTTCATAGACAATCAGATATTGTAAAAAATGAATATCAGATTCGTTTATATGCTTCAATTGATGCATGTAGATTTTTGTTGCACCAATGGTTCCCTTTCCATGGCCATGATAAGACCGAAGCTTCTACAAATAGAGAAAATTTTCTTGAAATGATTAAGTATACAACTGATCAAAATAATTCTGTTCGTAATGTTGTTCTTAAAAATGCTCCAAAAAATCATCAAATGGTTGCTCCCGGCATTCAAAAAATATTGCTCATTGTTTTGCACAAGAAATTGTTCAAAATATGCTTGAAGAGTTTCGAGATGATTTTTTTTCATTGATGGTGGATGAGCCTAGTGATGTATCTGGCAAAGAACAAATGGCAGTTGTTTTACAATTTGTTAACTCCTGTGGAAATGTGAAAGAGAGGTTCATTGGTGTTGTTCATGTGATGAAGACTTCTGCTTTCTCTCTAAAATCTGCTATTGATAATTTATTTATTGATCATGTTTTGAGTTTGATGAAAGTTCGGGGTCAAGGCTATGACGAAAAAAGTAATATGAAGGGTGAATTCAGTCGGTTGAAAACTTTGATTATTAATGAAAATGAGTCGGCATATTATGTTAACTGTTTTGCACATCAACTTCAATAATCTCTTGTTGTTGTGGCCCGAAAACATGTTGATATTGCAGACTTTTTTAATATGATCTCTACCTTGATGAATGTAATGGGAGCCTCTTGTAAGCGTAAAGACATGATTCGACAAAACCAAGCAGAAAAAGTAGCAGAAGGAATTAGTAGTGGTTCGATTGAGACGGGAAAGGGATTGAATCAAGAGTTAAGTCTTAAGAGGGCAGGAGATACACGTTGGGGGTCTCATTATAAATCATTGTTGAACTTGGTTGCTTTGTTCTCTTCTGTGGTTCAAGTTCTTGAAGTTGTTTCATATATGCTACGGATTCATCGAAAAAAGCCCAAACACGTAGTCTATTAAGGTATTTGCAATCATTTAATTTTATCTTTAATTTGCAATTAATGCTAAGTTTATTGGATCACGAATGAGTTGTCATTGGCTTTGCAGGTATTTGCAATCATTTAATTTTGTCTTCAATTTGCAATTGATGCTAAATATATTGGGGATCACAAATGAGTTGTCGTTGGCTTTGCAAAGGAAAGATGAAGACATTTTGAATGCTATATCACTTGTCAAAGTGGCTAAGGTACGATTGCAAGCGGTAAGAGATGATGGATGAGAATCTTTCCTAAGTAAGATCACCAAATTTTGCAATGAGAACAAGATTGTCTGTTTGGATATGAATGATGAATATGTTGATCCTTACCATCCTCGACGTAAAAACAACACTACTAATGAATTTTATTATCTTGTGGAATGCTTTTATGCGATTATGGATAAGCAACTTTTGGAGATTAATGATCGATTCAATGAGGTCAATTCCGAGTTGCTTCTTTCTGTTGCTAGCTTGAATCCAAGTGATAATTTTGGTGATTTTAATACATCAAAGTTGACAAGGTTGGCTCAATTTTATCCTAATGATTTCTCTCACATTGAATGTATGACTCTTGAGCATCAACTAGAGACATGGATGTGCAAACAGATGACTCATTTAACCAATTGAAGGGGCTTGGTGATCTATCTAGATTTTTAGTGCAAACAAAGAAATATCTTTCGTACCTTTTGGTGTATCGACTTTTGAAGTTAGCATTAATTTTGCCTATAACAACGGCAAGTGTGGAAAGATGCTTCTCTGCAATGAATATTGTCAAGACGGATTTACGAAACCGAATTTGTGATCAGTTTTTAAATGATTGTCTTGTATGTTTCATAGAAAAATTGTTGCTTAGTAGTATTACACGTGATGTTGTGGTTAAACGTTTTTAAAATATAAAAACTCGTAGAGAACAATTGTGAGATCACTAAGACGTAATGCTTTATTGTATGAAAACTCGTAGAGAACAATTTCTACCTTTTGTACTAAAAATTAGTCCTTTATTTGGGGTTGTTTGGATTGGTCTGTATGTTCAACTTTTAATTATGCAATTTGTTCCTATATGTACAATTTTCTGGAACGTTGTCTCGAAAACCTCATATGATTGTGCTCCCAGGAGAATCTCATCCTAGATTTGCCTTTGATCCTACATGTGATGCTTATATATATAGAGCACTCGTCTAAACCAAATCAACTTGTGAAAAAAAAGGACTCTATCCAGTCCAATTGCTAAACCAAGCTGGTTTAATGGCATACGTAGCTCCCTTGTGTCCCTCTCTCTTTGCTTCGTCTCCTCCCTTTCCCAAGCCTGTCCAAATAACAAAACTTTGGCCCTAGCTCTCTTCATGAATTAATTAAAAGCCCCTTTAATTGCACCTACCAAATATGCACTAATAGCAAGTTAAATAGAGCATTATTATTGTAAACGGAGGAGGGAGGGGTCAATGGGAGTTTAAGAAACGAAAGAAAGAATTTAAACACTATTTATCACCTCTATTTAAGTACGGCATTATGTGGCGGCGTATCTATGGCCACCGGTCCCTCCCTCTTCCCGCTCTCGCCCACACAAATTTGTCCTCACCAAATTTCTTCTGACCCTTAAATAGAACCCCACTGATGAAGCATGCAAAAAAGTTTAGACCTTGTAGTAAAAAGAAAAACTCAAAAAAGTATATGGCAAAACAATATTCGCCTCTATTTTTTATTAATTTATTTTACTATTATAATGAATTATTAAATCTACACACAAAGTTTAGTCTTTTTTATTTCACTATTGCAATAATTTCGTATGTAAATCTATACACAAACTTTAGACAAACAAAATTCAATCAATGTGAATGTATTACGTGGAAAAAGATTATTTGGATTTTTTTTAAAAGATAAAAACCACACCAAAAAAAAAAAAAAAAATCGAATTAAGAGTATATTAAAAAAAATTTCCTGTATTAATTTAAAAAGTGGAAGATCATAATTCAATTAAAGTATATTAAAATAATTTTATTATTTGTCATTCAAAAAATTTGGGTGCATTCATCTTCCATTATGCGGCATCTGCTTGGCAGCTGAATGACAAATTTTATCCCTAACAATTCATCACCCAAAATTTTAAATTTAAATTTTAATGTTAATTTTAAGTTTAATGTTAATTTTTGTATAAATTTTAATTTTAATTTTAATGTTAATTTTAATAATAATGCTAATATTAATATTAATATTAATATTAATATATTAATGTTAATGTTAATGTTAATGTTAATGTTAATGTTAAAATTTGACAAATACTACGTAATAGGAGATGGCATCGTCAAAAAATCTTAGGCTTATGAATATTGTTTTTGATATTAGAAAGATTACTTCCATGTATTGAACTAAAAGTAGAGAATATTTAAGTTGCACCCGACTTTATTTACCATTATTCAAGGTGCACTCAACCGCTTTACCATAATGTACAACATCTTTCACTTTCATCAAAAGACCGTTAATTTTTGACCGAAATACTCTTTTTCTCTTTCTAGGCTGAGGAGGCGGAGCCGATAATAATGGAAAGAGGGAAGGGATAGTTTTTGACGGAAGTGAAAAATATGTACATTATGTTAAGGCAGTAGGATATATAGGTGCCAAATTTTGTCTTAAAAATATACTATGGGTTCAATCCTGTTTAGGTGCGTTTTGGGCTGAAATATTCCCATGCATGCATATTATACACAAATAACACGTTGTTTCAAATTATATCCCTCTCCACCGCCCCCTCCCTCTCCCTCTACTACTCTCTTACTTGCTAGACTTCAATCTCTCTCTCTCTCTCTCTCTCTCTCTCTCTCTCAATGGAACGAATTAGCCATTCAAGCCAACTAGGGAGGAAGGGCTCATCTCCACTCCTGACGCCAATGGAGAGGTTCCTCTCCACCCCGTGCGAGAGGAAGCTGCAGCCATACAACTCCACCGCCAAAGCTGCATCACCGAAAGTAGTCGACGACAACAACGTTCCGCGCATCGGCGCAGTCGGCATCCTTCCTCGCGGCGTCCTGCTCGATGAGTCGGCCGGGCTCTACGAAGGCCTCCTCGTCCAAGGGGACGCCTCCTACTGCGACGTCAACGGAGGCTACAACATCCTCAGAAAAGTGGCGAAGAGTGGCTCGTGTAATTCTTCGGCTTCGGCTACGGTGGCGCCGCCACCGGTTACTAATGTTGTCAAGGGACAGTGGACCCCCGAAGAAGACAGGTAATTAATTCCAATGGGATTGATGATTTTATGTACACAATTTTAGTTGATCTTGTGGGTTCTGTACATGTTCATGTACATGTTGCAGTATGTTGGTGAAGTTGGTGAAGCAGCACGGAGTAAGGAAATGGTCACAGATTGCTAAGAAGCTTGCTGGTAGGATTGGGAAGCAGTGCAGAGAAAGATGGCATAACCATCTCCGTCCTGATATCAAGGTTTAATCATTTTTAAAATTTAATCTAGGCAGTAGGGGGTACGGAAATTCTAAAAATACGGATTCATACTTGGAACACATATTCAACACAACACACATTCCATCCATCCCTAGTAAACTAGGACACATCAAAATATGCATTCGTCGTACTCATGCCCACCATCTCTATCCATCGACTTTAGTCCGGCCTAAATGTTTTGGAAAAAAGATTTATTTTTTAAAAATATTTACTTAGTTATGTTTTATTCTTTTGTTTAGATTTGAATACAACAATTAAGTGATAAATAAATTAACAAAAAATTAATATTTTATACAGTATAATACTAGTGTTCTTGTGTTGTTCAAAGTATAACTAAAGTTCAATCATTCCTAATTTTAGATACTAGTTCTGCCAGTGTTAATATATAGGTCATGTCTTAATCGTGTCCATGCGACATAAAGAGTTTTCTAGGAGCTCTCAAAGTAATTCTCTAAATAATTTCATGATGAGTTGTTCTTTTATGGTTTATGTGTATATATATGTAGTACTGGATTATAAAATAGTTCATCTTGGAGTTTCTATATCAAAGATGTAAAAGCAGTAGATTTTTTTTTTTTTGTTTACTTTGAATATATCCCCTCCATATAGCTCTAACTCTTCCCTTCCACGTTTTAATTCTCTCAAAATTTCTTTCATTAGTCTATAAGAAGGGAAGATGAAACTATTAGGCATTGATTTAACTAGCTAGTCTCGTTTATCGCACGCAGGTAAAAAAATTTGTTAAGAGATAAATAAATTAGAATTTATTATAAATAACCTAATTTTATGGAATCGAATTCATCTAGCGAAAGAGAATGCCTTCTACCTTAACCATATAAGTTAGAGTTATTTAACAATAATTAGATAATATTAACTTGTTAAATAATTAGATAAAATTTATTAAATTTTTTTATTTTTAATTACGTACGTCTTAGACGGCTCATTTTGATCTCTTATAAGAATTCCAAGTGAAAATGTGTTGATTTGTCCGTTTCTGATCGTTATGGAGAAGAAATGTGCTTGTGAAATAAGGAAGAGATTATTCCCCCAGCATGATTTGGAGACTGTTGATATTTATATTTTTTACTTCACCAATCTTTTTTTAACTTCCACAGAAGGACACATGGAGTGAAGAGGAAGAGAAGCTCCTGGTCGAATTCCACGAGAAGGTCGGCAACCGGTGGGCGGAGATAGCAAAGCGCATCCCCGGGAGGAGCGAGAACTCCATCAAGAACCACTGGAACGCCACCAAGAGGAGGCAAAACTCCAAGAGGAAGAGCAAGTCGAGAAAGTCAGGCGGCCAGGCCGCCGGATCGCACCCCTCCATCCTCCAAGAATACATCCAGAGCAAAACCCTAGCCGCCGAGAACTCCCTCGCGCTCTCGAAGCCGCCGCCGGTCCCGTCCCTATCGTCGGCCTACGGTTCCTCCTTCTCGAATACAACCTACGTCGAGGATGAGCCTTGCATGCTCGGCATCTCGCTCGATTTCTTTGGCTTCGGCGGCGACGATGGCAACTTCATGGGACTGGAGGAATGCATGGCTCCTTCCCAAGCACATGCAGAACTGGAAGCGCCTACTGATGAAGGCCATCTTGATTCAGAAATGTACCTCTCCTACTTGTTCGAGGGAGGGCCTTCGCCTTCTTTCGACGCGATCGGGAGCGGCCATTGGAAAGATGACTGTGATCGTCAAGAATCTTCCGGCGGCTTCAAGAAAGATATGGATCTCATTGAGATGATCTCTTCTTCGCAGTCATCTTGCTCACAGAGGAGCTCAGGGACTTCAATATTGGACTGCCTAAACTTTTGAGAGGGCTGGTTAGAGAATTAGGAGATGCATGCATGTGAATTTCCACGACCAGTTACTTAGTAGAAATAAAATTGATTTAGTTTTTTTTTCTTGCACTATTTAGTTCAGCGTTAGTGCTAGGGTTTTGAGTACAGGCATGAACCTGATCTTCCTACTAGTGAAATAAGACTTTAGTTTTGTTTAATTGTAGCTAGCTAGTAATGTTCTTTTACTAATGTATGCGTTTTTATAGGATTCTATTAACAAAGGGTGTCGGGTTATATATATATATATATATATATATATATATATATATATATATATATATAGCTAGCTAGGGTTTTGAGTACAGTACTTTATCATAATATTTGAACCTTCCATTTTTAACGAAAATCGTCACTGACCGACGATCACCGTGTTTGACTAATATTTTTCTGAACAAAATATCTTTGACCTCCTTCCCCCCCTCTCTCTTCTCCCCCATTTATCCGGTCGACCAGCGGCAACGACGGAGCGACAGGCCGGAGCGGGGGCGGCCGCGGGAGAGTTGTGCGGGGGGCCAGCGTGGGGGAGTTGCGCCCGGGGGAGGGGGGGTGTTGGGGCCGCGGTGGAGCGCGCGGAGGGCTGAGGGTGGTGGTGGTGATGATGAAGGTAGTGGTGGGGGAGGGGGGGCCGAGCACAACTGGGGAGGAAGGGGTCGAGCATGGCGGGGGAGGAGGGGTCGCGGGGGTGTTGTGGGGGCCTGAGTGCTGTGGAGGAGGGGGGGTGCTTAAGTTGTGGTTGTTGGTGATGGTGGTGGTGATGGCAAAGGGCTGAGCAAGGCAGGAGCTGCAGGCGAGGGCACACAGATTTTGGAAGACAGAGGTAATTTAGTCCAAAAAATTGGATCAACCTAGTTGACCGTCAATGTAGGACGAAATTCGTAAAATGTGGAGGTTGACTTATATTATGCAAAAGCAGTGGGGTGCACCTCGAAATATGACCAATAAAGTTGAGTGCAACTCAAAAAATTTCATATATATATATATATATATATATATATATATATATATATATATATAATACTTTTTTTTATATGTACTTTATGTGTCCTACCATCCGTGCCTAGGCACCCACGGGAGGGAGACGAAATTCGATCCCGTGACCTTCCCCATGAGAGACCCACATCTTAACCAGTAGGCTAGAAGGCTAGTGTGTGTGCTGGGCCGGCCCTGAGCTCACAGGGGTCCGGGACGAATTTTTAAAATGAGGTCCCATACATAATGTAAAATAAAAAAAAAAGTAAAATAAAAAATATGCCTCCACCAAGATTTGAAATAGGAACCTCTTGTGTGCAAGTCTAATGTAATAACCACTACACAACAATTGTTTTATGATAAGAATGGTTCATGGTAAATACTAGTTCTATTTTCGGTACAAAATTATTTATATATTTAAACAAAAAAAAAATTGGGTCCTTCTGGCCCATGGGGCTCTGGGCGGTCGCCCTGCCCGCCCTGGGCCAGGACCGACCTTGTGTGTGTGTGTATATATATATATATATATATATATATATATATATATATATATATATATATATATATATATATATATCGGCAGAACCTGCATTTGGTTTATGCAGGACTAGACATAAAATGTGCTTAAAAAAATTTAACACAAAAAATATTTCTTATAATCCCATCATTTTGAAGAAGAAACAAGGAGCATATCTTAACCACAAAAAGTGGCATTGAGAAGCTCCAAAGTACTATTAACTATCATTATTTTCCCCTTGTATTCTACAAAAGAAAAAGCACAAGAAATAATGGCCATTACACTACATTTCCTCTGCAACAACCAATGCGTGTTGGCGTCGGAGCCAATGAAGTCGTAGAGCGAGGGGGCCAGCCGGTTCACCGCCACGCCGCCTCTCTCCGTCGCACCTAGAGCATCTCGGAAGTCAGACAACCGCTTCCCTGTCGCCTCCAGCGTGTCGATCGATCGAGCGACGAGCCCAGCCCCGTCAGCCTCTCGGAACACCGGCGTGTCGACCGACGCCAATTTCTTGCGATGGGGGTCGGACGACAGCGGGGAGTAGAGGCCGAGGCAGGAGCTGACGAGGCGCGACTGTATATTCCTCCTGCATGCAGTCTTGAGGCTTCTTCAAAAAAAATCCTGCTGCAAAAAGTAATCTTTCGGAACAGAGCCGCGTTTCTGGCTTTCCAGATAATCCACATAAGATAGAAGCTGGACTCAACCGAGCCCTCCAGAGAGCAAAAATTTGAATGATCTTCTTGACAGTGGAATGCTTTGATGTATTGATGGCAATCCCTCCCATGCTCGACTTGAAATAAGACAGTGTAAAATGAAATGGTCAAGGGTCTCGATATCTACCTGGCATAGCTGGCATATTGGATTGAAGGCTTGTATTCTGTCTTATGTATATCGTCTCTGGTAGCAATTTAATTCGTGAGAGCTCTCCAGGCAAATAATAAAACTCGTGGGCGGATGTTGTGACCATTCTTTGAACTCTTCTTGAGGATAGGGACCTTGGTTGCGTCTATATTGTCATGCAGAAATCGGTAGACAGATTTGGCATTGAGATCCCCGTTGTTGGTATCAATCCAAACGAGTTTATCCTCTCTTACTGAAGCAGACAGAGGGATTGGTAAGATTGCTGATGCTTCGTGAGGGAGGAATGATAGTCACCTACTGCAAACTACGTAAACGAATGTGACAGAAAAATGAAGTAGCACACAAAAGGAGAGAGAAGTTTATTAGCTTGGTGTTGAATTTCTACATTTATTCATTTGCTTTTTATAAGCATAACAAAGCATAACCACATTTCCTACAAACATGGAAAGCCAAGAGTTCCCCTTGAGAATAGGACTACTAACAACACACGTTCAAAGTTGCTCCACATGACTTGGTCTGTGATGAGCACAAAGTTTAACCAATAATCGCTCCCTAAACTTTGGCGATTACTTTGATGACGATCATCCCGATCTTGGAGCGAAGCTCCTGGAACCTGACCCGACCCAGGGCCTTGGTCAGTATGTCGGCGAGCTGCTCATCTGTTCGGACATACTCTACCTCAGTTGTCCCGTCCTTGATGCAGTCACGAATGAAGTGGTACCTCGTCTGGATGTGTTTGCTGCGATCATGAAACACCGGATTTTTGCTGAGGGAGATTGCTGATTTGTTGTCGATGCGCAGTTTTACACATCTGATATCGTCGTCCTTCATGTCCGCCAGCAGCCGTGCTAGCCAGATGCCTTGGCAGGCGGCAGTGGTTGCTACGACAAACTCGGCTTCGCAGGATGACAGTGCCACCACCTTCTGCTTCTGTGATTGCCAACTGATAGCGCTATTGCCGAGAAAGAATAGTACGCCTGTCGTGCTCTTGCGGTCGTCAACATCCCCGGCCATGTCGCTGTCGCAGTAGCCGACAAGCCGGGGCTCCTCTGTTCCTCGTTCGTAGCGGCAGCCGTAACCCCGCGTACCAGCAACGTACCAGAGTATGTGTTTGACCGCCGCTAGGTGCTCAGTCGTTGGCTTCTCCATGAAGCAGCTCACATACCCGACTGCGAATGACAAGTCTGGCCGGGTGTGCACGAGGTATCGCAAGCTTCCTACTATGCTCCGGTACTCCGTGGCATCTGCCGGCGGTGCAGCACTATCCTTGTTGAGCTTCAAACATGGCTCCATAGGTACATGGCAAGGGTTGCAGTCGCCCATGCCACTCTTCTCCAGTATCTTGGCAGCGTACGCAGGCTGGTTCACTGTGATACGGCCGTCTACGTTCTGCTGTACATTTATGCCAAGGTAGAAGAAAAGCAAGCCGAGATCGCTCATCTTAAATGAGATGCTCATCTCGCGCTTGAACTTGTCGATCTTGCCCGCATTGTTTTCCGTGATGATGAGGTCGTCGACGTAGACACCCACGAGCAGCCTTGCCTCGCCATGGCCACGCACGTAGATGGCGTGCTCCGAGGAACTCCGGCTGAATCTGAGTGTGGACATGCACTTGTCCAGCTTCGCGTTCCAGGCCCTCGGCGCTTGCTTCAGGCCGTAGAGTGCCTTGTGTAGGCGAAAAACTTTCTGCTCCTCGCCGACGGCTGCAAAACCGGGTGGCTGCGTGACGTAGACCTCTTCGTCGAGCTCCCCGTTCAAGAATGTCGTTTTCACATCCATGTGATGGACAACCCAACATGCATGACCGGCAAACGCCAGTAACAACCTAACGGACTCAAGTCTGGCTACTGGCGCGAAAACCTCATTGTAGTCGATCCCGTGCCTCTGCACATACCCCTTCGCGATAAGCCAGGCTTTGTGCTTGATGACGACACCGTGCTCATCCTTCTTCGCCTTGTAGACCCATTTGAGTCCAATGGGGCGGTGACCAGCGGGCAGGTCTACGAGCCGCCAGGTGTCGTTCTCCTCAATGGATGCGAGTTCATCCAGCATCGCTCGGCGCCAGCACTCGTGTTGCTCCGCTTCTGAAAAAATAGAGGGTTCGTCATCCATTGCGAGGAGGAGGTCCTCAGAGTCGTGGTGGTGCACCGACTCAACTTCATAGATGTATTGCAGATAGCGGTATCGGCGTGGCGGTTCGTTTGGCGGATCGGGCGTCGCTCCTGACGGCGGTGAGACGAATCGGATCGGAGCCGTACCCGTCGTCTCAGGCGTCGAAACCGCTGGATTCGTCGTGGCTGATGTCGCGATTGGGCGAGCGGGCGTCACGGCCGGTGGTGGGGACGCGTGACCGGCTCCCGCCTGCTCGGGTGGAGGCAACGTTTGCGTCGATGCGGGTGTGGCTGCGCCCACAGCCTCTGGCAATGGACCTCCGTTCCCGGCCGAAATGAACGTGCCGGGAATGAGCTCATGGGGAAATTCAACAGTGAATGCCTCGCCGATCCCGACGAGGCTGGGGTCGATGTCGGTGTGCGTCCAGTCCCACTGCCCCGCCTCGTCAAAGATGATATCGCGGGTGACATACAAGCGATGACCGACTGGATCGTAGGCCCTGTAAGCCTTGGACCCCGCCTCGTAGCCAACAAACACCATTTGCTTGCTCCGATCGTCAAGTTTTTTCAAGTTTGGTTGCACCATCTTCACATGAGCAATGCAACCGAAAGTACGTAAGAAACTTACATCGGGGCGCTTATCATGCCACGCCTCATATGGCGTCTTTCCCTTCACTGCGGCTGTTGGCGCCATGTTTAGCAGGTACACCGCCGTGGTCACCGCCTCGCCCCAGAATGCCGCCGGCATGCTCTTCGCCTTGAGCAAGCTTCTGGACATAGCTACTACAGTCTGATTCCGGCGCTCGACGACGCCATTTTGCTGAGGCGAGTAAGGAGCAGTGAGGTGGCGCTTGATGCCGTGGCGCTCGTAGTAGTCGTTAAAATCGTTCGACGTGAACTCGCCGCCACGGTCTGTGCGTAGTACACGAAGATTGCACTTCGACTCGACCTCCGCCGCAACCTGAATGCGTTTGATCGCCTCGCTCGCCTCGTCCTTGGATCTCAACAGCTTGATCCACATGAACCTGCTGTAGTCATCGACGAGGAGAAGGAAGTAGCGCTTCTCGCCAGGTGTCGCCGGTGAGATGGGACCACACAAGTCCGCGTGCACCAAGTCGAGAGGGTTGGTGGCGCGATAGTTGGCGTGCCGGGGAAATGAAGTGCGTCGCTGCTTCCCGGCCAGACAACTGTCGCACAACTGATCGACATAATCAATGTGCGGAAGGCCGTCCACCATTTTTTCCCTGCTCAGGCGACGAAGGGCGTCGAAGTGTAGATGGCCGTAGCGCGCATGCCAGCGCCACGCCATGTTTGAGCACTGTGTCGCGAGGCATATCGGCTGTGCGATCCGCAATGGAAGGATATATAGACGATTTGAAGTGCGTGATACCTTAGCAAGGAGGCGGCACTGTTTGTCGCGGATTCGAAGCACTCCATCCTCGATTAGCGTGGAGCAGCCTGTCTCGTCCAATTGCCCGATGCTGACAATGTTGCTACGCAACCGGGGAATATAGTAGACGTTGGTGAGGGCTCGATGTTCTCTTCCTTGGCTCGTGAACACCACCGTGCCTCGGCCTTGGATGTCCACGACGGAGCCATCGCCAAATTTGACGCTGCCCCGCACGCCGGTGTCGAGTTCGGAGAAGACTGCCCGCGCGCCCGTCATATGGTTAGACGCTCCCGTGTCGCAGTACCAGGTCACATTGTCGGTGTCCTCCCGCTCCCCAAGCTTTACTTTGGTGCACTCCTCGTTGAGCATCACCTGCTCGGTCGCCTCTGCGTGGGTATAGGGCGTTTCGGTGATTGTGCACACCTGCGCCATCAGAAGCACCGGTTGGTCCTCCTCCACCTGTGCGAAAAGGGCCTCGTCCTTCTTCTTGCGGCATTCACGAGCCCAGTGGCCCAGTTTTTCGTAATAACGGCACTTTTCGTCGCGAGTTGCACCGGAGCCGCTCCTTTCGCCGCTCGGCTTGGGATCGCGCGCTCCCGAGTCCCTCTCCGGGATGCGCCACTTCTTCTTCTGGCCGACGTTTCTGGCGCCCTTGCTGGACGAGCCGCCTCTCTGTTTTTTTCTTGCGAGCAGCCCACTCCTCCTCTGTAAGTAGTAACTTACCGCCAGAGGTGTTGCCACTCTCGATCTCGTCCCTGATCTCCGCTGCTTTAAGCCTCCCTGTTAGATCCTCAATGGTGAGTTCATCGAGATCCAAAAGGGTCTCGATAGCCAGGGCGATCTGGATGTACTTCTTGGGAACCGCCGCCAGCATCTTGAGGACGAGCTTGTCCTCGGAGATCGTGTCGCCGAGTGCGGCGAGAGCGCTCGACATAGTAGTGAGACGCATGGCAAAAAGTCCACGCCCTCACCGTCCCGGAATGCGAGCTGTTCGTACTGTTTGCGCAGCGACTACGCATTCGCTTTCTTGATGCGATTGCTGCCGACGTGCACCGTCTTCAAAGACTGCCATGCCTCCCGCGCCGTTGCCTTGATCGCCAGTGATGAGATCATCGCTGACGGGACAGAACGTAGGAGAGCATCCATCGCTTTCCTATCCAGCTCCCGCTCCGTCGTCCCGGTGCAGAGACCTCTTGCCTCCAGCATACATTGCATCACCAGGGCCCATTCATCGTAGTTTGCACGCATGAGTTGCGGATACTGCGTCCCGCCGGACTCCTGAAACACCTTCGGGATCACCAGGGTGCCTGCCACGCTCGAGCCGCTCGCTGGACTTGACGCCGACACTGATGGAGGTGTGAGTGGATTCCCGTCCGCATCTAACGACATGGCTCTGATACCACTTGACAGTCTCTGTGCTGCAAACTACGTAAAAGAAATTGCCGGAAAGATAAAGTAGCACACAAAGTGATAGAAGAGTTTATTTGCTTGGTGTAAAAAATTTCTACATGTATGCCTTCTCTTTTATAAGCCTACTAAAACATAACTCCCATGCCTACAAGCATGGAAGGCCAAGGGTTTCCTCTTTAGAATAGGACCACCCCTTTAAAATAGTACTCCATATAACCAGGTGTGATGAGCACAAAGTTTTACCAATATTCTTGAGGATAGGGACCTTGGTTGCGTCTATATTGTCATGCAGAAATCGGTAGACAGATTTGGCATTGAGATCCCCGTTGTTGGTATCAATCCAAACGAGTTTATCCTCTCTTACTGAAGCAGACAGAGGGATTTGTAATATTACCGATGCTTCGTGAGGGAGGAAGAATTTGTGAATAAGGTTTATATTCCAAGAACAACGGTTATGATTGATGAGGTCGCAGTCCTTTTGAACATGGAAATATGCTCTTGGAACTCTCCTTACTGTAAAGTTTGGTAATGAGGGTACCCAAGGATCCCACCAGATATTTATGTTTATGCCATTTCCTATCGACAAGAAGATGATTCTTATGCGGCTGGACTCTTTGTCGTATAGCGAACTAGCATGCGTCTATTTTGTTGAAAGCACTACACAAAGTATTCTGGAGCTAATTGACAGAACTTCTTGTGTTTTGTTCGCTGGACGAATGATAAATTCGCTAAGTCCAAAGAGCAATATGCGGCCGAGTGACTTATGCGGCAAACAGAGTATGCGGCTATCTTCCCTTGGACGCATAACTCTGAACTGTTGGCACATCTTTCTATAATTTTATTTTTTCTCTCTGATAATTTATGGCTAGTCACATCCATCACTTCAGTCACTTCTCTGACACGTCACTTTGGCACTTGTCCCTAAGAGTGGACTTTTGTCTGAAGCATGCGGGTTGAAGGAGTATGCAGCCTGGGATCGTATGCGGCCTGAGGTAGCATGCAGCCGACAGTCCATGTGGCACCCGTCTCATGCGCCAAGTTGAGCATGCGGCTTAGCTATTTTATTTGGAATATTTCTTTGTTCTATATGGTTGGTCTTGACAATTGCTTGTAATTGATTTTAAGGAAGAATAGACTTAGTAACCCGACCTTGTGCTAGACATGACCATGTGCTAGAATTGACTATGTCATAAGTGACTAACCAGCTATGTGCATAATATGAGCTGTGTCCCAATGTGATAAGACTCATATGACCAATTGTAAGTTTGGTAAATCGATCCGATTTTTTGTATCCGTGCTGATACAATTACTACGTGCTACGTATACATGCGTTATAAGGTGCACTGAGGTGTGACCATATTATAATGTGCATTGAGGTGCGATATAACTTGCTACGTGCTATGAGATTACATGTTTCGGATTGTACATCGAGAATGCCTCATATACTATGCGAGATATGATATTATTATATTAATTCTCCAGCACGGACATGGTATGTGGGTCAACTACCGAAGCGTGGCTAGAACTTGGGTTAATTTTTGCATCACACTTGGGTGAATCCAGTTTGAGCTATCAAGTAACAAAGTGGATTCGTATCTAGCGTGGACCGTACTACGGTACGACATATAGGAAGATTGATCATGTGACCACGTTATGAGATTCCTAACATAATCATAGAGTTAATTTAGGCAACTAAAATTGGTAGAACATTGGGAGGGACAAAATCCTGAGATCGTGCACATTAACCACCTCAGACAACTGTCATGATGTGCAAGACTGACCCCCATGAATATTGGTCACATCCGCACGAGTGGACGACAATATCTGAATACTTATATTGTACAATGCGTTCTATGTGATCTTAGCACGGTGACCTTACGAGGGACAAATGCATAATATACAATGTGTTGTGTGATACTATGGCTCGGTTAGCCCCGCTAACAGCTCATGATCTGAGAATTTCTCTTATACATCCAATCTAAGATAACTCAAGACTCCACAGTAGAAAGCCGTAAAAATGATTGGCTGTTATATAACTGGACTTGGTTGTGATTGTATTATTCTGTTAGTAGTCTAGGGACATGGACTATCATAGTATTATGGTTCAACCCTTGTCCTTGTTTGATTGTAGGGTTGGACTATTATTCTAGGATGGACTATGGACCGAAACCACGACACATAACATATATTATACATATCTATTGCTTTGGGTTTTGTTTCTCCATTTCGTGCTTTCTTTGTGGTACTTGTTATTTGGGGGTCGAATCCCACTGGTTTTGTATGGCCAGGTTTTGAGCCAGTTCCAGAGGATCCAGCTTACTTTTTCCTTCCTGATGGCATGCACCAGACGGATGGTCGTTGAAGGCCACAAATTGGTTTCTTTTTTCCTGCTCGTTATCATATATTTTACTATTTTGGACGTTTAGCCACCGACACTTATTAGCCGTAAATCTGGACATTTAGTTTTCTTTACATGATTGTAATTAATCAGACTGCAGCTGATCATGGTCATGTACTTTTGCTACTCTGCCAGCTTTTTATTTTGCACAGCTGGTTTCCAGAATGTTATGCCAGGGCATTTAGGATGCCTTACTTTCTTGTCATATATATTCTATGTTTACTATTATTGTTTGACTGATTGAGATAATAGATGCTCTTTATGATCCTAAGTGACTTGATTGTAGCATGCACCCCCATGTCTAGTTACAGTCATGATCGTCGTACGACGTATAGTACCTTGTACGGGGTAGCTGGCCATGTCTGTCTCTGTATTCCGGTTATGGACGTGACATAATATCTCAAAGAAAATATGTCCTGGAAGTCCTAACTTGTCACGACCCGCACCCGATTATTCGGGCACGAGTGCGTGGGCACGTCCAGCCTACGCCGCAGTGTCGGCGGTAGTACGTTGTCTAGGTCATTTCTGGGGTCAATAAGTATCTATCTCATCCACAATAATGAACATGTAAGGATAATCACAGGAAATAGAAATGCTAAGATTTCATAATATTTAATCCGTGACCACCAATCACAGTTAATACAAGCCAGAAGATTGATCGGGGACAAACCCGAGTTTATGCTGAAAGAAAATAAAATAATAACTAACTGGCTGCTCCTCCTCAAAGGTAGTCTCCTGAGTGGGAACCGGCTCCTCAATGTGTCACCTGCTAACTCATAGGGGCCTTAACAGGTAGGGGCAAAGTCCTCATCATTGCCTAAATCAACGGATCCAGTCAGGAAAGAAGCAAAGTACACAATGCACAACAAAGATTAAACTAAATATTTATGACAAGTAGAAAAGAACTGACAGGTATCATGTTGAGGATATGTATAAATAAATAGTAACAATAACTAAGTGTTAATTGCTGTAAGATAGGGACATGAGTAAAACAGGAATAAGGTGACAGGAAAATGAATTACAACCAGACAATAGGAACTGTAACAAGACAAGAAACTATGTGTGTGAACTTGTGTATTTAGAATACCTAGTTGGCATGTAGGGGTTTATAGGGTTAAACCGGCCGTCATAGACGGCTATTAAACAGGAATAATCGAGATCCGGCTGATGGACAGTCGTGTACCAACAGCTATTAATCATGGCAAGGGTCAGGGTAAACTACATGCCTTTCAGTATTCTCCCACCCGACACGAAAGCAAGACATGAAATCCAGTATTCAAGACATGAAATCCAGATTTTAACACTACGTGTAAACATCCAATGGTACTAATAGAGCAAGAAATTAATTATCACAATATAAAGAATAAACTTGAAGTGCAGGTACTTGCCTGTTGTTTGGATCTGATTAATTGTACCTCAGGAAAATTTCCAGAGATGAGTCCAAAAGCTAAAATAGACATTACCATCACGCTCAGAAGATATCAAATAGCTAGAAACGCCTGTCCTTGAGTCCAATTTGGAGACAAGGGCAAAAACGGCAGTTTCGGATAAAAAGGGGTCCGCCGGTGGGCCCGCTTTGCACCGAAAAATGTGTCCGGGTCAAAGGTCTCCAAATTCACCAAACTTAGGTTCAACAGGTCAGGAACGCTGATATGAATCCAACGGAACTTCCAGATTTGGATTCCGATGAGTCGAACACAAAATCGCCCGTCGAGCGGGGCCTGTGGGGCCCACGACACGCGATTTCGTCAACGTTCTCAGAATCGAACCAAACTTGACCCACAGGACCAGCGTATCGCTACGAGTCCGATGGCGCAAGTTTCGTCTCGATCCGACGTGTGTGCACGAAATTAGGGTGAAATGCAGAAAAGGCGGATACGGGGCGATGTCCGCGGATACGCGTTGATTCCGGTGTGCACGCACACCCGAATCAGCTTCCACGAAAACTCACACGTCTGTATCGACGATGCGTACGTATCTGTGAAGACCGCACGCGACCAAGTCGTCCCGTTTGGCGGGGCGCACTCAGTTCCGGGGTGAAACAGGGTTTGGTTTTTCCTGTTTTTGGATCGCGGTGTGCAATCACCACAGGACGCGATGTCCCGAACAGTTTGTCCGGACACCGAGAGGGTCATACAGGCTTCACAACGTAATTTGCGGAAATGAAAACGGAACTACGAGGCGAAAGTTACACGCACCTGAAGGGGACCCGAAAATCGGGGTCGAGTCGTATCCGTGTCGTGTCCGACACGAAGGAGAGTAATTGGGGATTAGGGTTAGGGTTTCTGATCGAAATCCGGTCGTGGACGGCGGGGGATGGCCGGAGAGGCGCGCTGGGGGGTCGAGGGCGGCTCGCCGGGGACGGGGCGGAGGCGCGGTGGTCGGGCGGCGCCGCGGCTGGCGGGGGCGACTGCTGCTGCTGTTGCTGCTGTTGGCCGGACGCCGGAGGCGGGAGGAGGGAGGCGCTGGCGGTGCGGGGCTGGGCACGGCGAGGGTCGACGGTGAACGGCGGAGGTGGTGGAGTTCAGGGGGCGGCCGGCGGCGAGGCCGGTCGGGGGGGTTCTCGGGGTTTGTATAGGTGGAGGGGGCGGCTGAGTCCGGCGAGAAAGGCGGAGCGGAGAGGGGAACGTGGGGCGAGAGCCGGGGGTCGCGGAGGGCGACGTGGGGGCGCTGGAGCGGGTGGCGCGGCGTCGCTTCCGGCGGGTACGGCGGAGGACTCGGGGAGGGGGAACGGGTCAGGGAAGGAGACCGGGTCGGGTAGCGGGTCTCGGGTCGGGCGGACCCGACCCGACCCGCTAGGCGGGTCGTGGGCTGGGGGTAGTGGGCCGGGCCAAGGTAACGGGCCAGGCCGAGAAAATAAAAGGAATAAATAATAGTAATAATAATAATGATAATAATAATAATAATATTAATAATAATTAAATAAATAGTTAAAAATAGTTTTTAGGCAATTAAAAATAGGTCTGAGGCCCAATAAATTCCAGAAAATTTACCCTAAGTCCGGTTTTCCATTTTACACCCAAAAATATTATTTCCATGATATTTTAATATTATTTATCATCAAATAAAAATTATTTAATAATTAAAAACCCTGATTTTAATTACAAAAAATTCCCAGAAAATTCCAGAAAAATTGCGAAAAATCCTAATTTAAAATTCTTGTAAAATCTGGGGGTTTACAATCTACCCAACTTATAAAAATTTCGTCCTCGAAATTTAAAATTAAGCCATAGTCTGTTAATCCCTCGTGTACATAGGGCAAGTCAATCGCCATCTCTTTGCGATAATTAAAAGCCTAATCATATCCACTGCAATCACTTCAAAGTTTAAGACGACTACTTGTTCCAATCAAGAATTCAACCTATGGTTATCACTTATTACTTTCTCAAATTACCCACAGGCAAAAAATTTAGAGTAAGCCCTTATAACATCTTCAAGGATTGCACATACTTATGACCTTGCCTCACTATTCTAACTATCATAATTCCTCTAGAAGTGATTCGAGTCCAACAGTATTCCCATTTGTTTGCTCCAACCTTTTAAATTCCATTCACATCCTCAATATTCTAACTAGGTAGTCCAACCCTCAAATTTTAATCCTTAAATCAATCACCAAATTGAAAAAATAATTTAAATGTAGTCCACTACTGTTCAAGTCTGAATCATATATCCCCTAAATTCAATTTGGCGATTTTACTTTCATTATTCAAGATTTAAATCATGTAACTAAGGTACAACTATTGGGTCCTCGATATCAATTCATTAATCATTTTAGTCACTCCTCTAAATTTTCAAAATTATAATGGCTTGCTTCTTCCAATCTAACCTTACTCGGTCACGATCCAAAAGACATTCCTCTCGAGTTGACGAATGCGTTGCTACCCAACTTAGAGTTTACCCATTCATCACAAAAGAATACATACCTTAAGGAAATATTCCTTAATATGTTTACCTATGTCATTCAATCCTCGAATTTCAACGCCGATCATATCACATATGATATGTCCTCAATTACGAAAGTTTAATCCTCAAGTATGTGATCGGCCTATGTGGCATATCTAGTACTATCTATATACTAACTTATACCAGGCACGAGATTTCGTCTTTCCGAAATAAGAGAAAACGAAGATCAATAATAAAGAGTTCAAGGGTGGGGTGAAAGGAAATATCGGGTTCAAGACGTTTTAAAGAATTCAGGTGGGAATTGTCAAGCGATTGTGGATTGAATCATATCTTGGTGATTCCTATTCACATGCTTGTATTAATACAATTATGCTCAGTCATGTCTAGGGCAGGTATACTAGTCAACTGTATATCTCAATCCACGCAAAGTAGTGCGAAGGGCAAATCAAAATGCACTAAGGTTGATCAGACCGTAATACACTGATTCTGAATAGACAATTGTATTAGTGTGTCAACCCACTAATACATATGTCATGAACAAGCTTGATAAAAGGATAAGCTTGCAAAACTAGGCTATAAAATAGCAGCATAAGTCAAACACAGCAAAATGAAGTGCGCTAGATGGTGATGAAAGAAGATACAAATTATTTAAGTTCACAAACAACCTACATTAAGAAAAATAACAAAAGATTCTACAAACTCTACAGTTATCAAATACAAAGGCATACCAGGTTATTAGCAAGTTTCCAAAATTACTAGGTTGGGGCTGAGGTCACGAACCAATGGGCACGAGCTAAATAATACTAGGAACAGTATCTATAAATCACCTACGCGCATTAACTACTCCAAGAGTCTGCGCGTTCTCCACGGTCATGCTGGTAGAGCATCTCGTGGTGATCTTGTAGGAACTTCGTCGCTTTCTGGTAGATCCTTTACTCTGCATCTGAAAATAAACGATAAAAGCGCACAGGAATCAAGGCAGGATGCAAGTCAATAAAATGATTCGAAGCCGATATGAATATCAAGAACGATTCAATTAAGTGGATGAGCTTTTCCTAAAATCCTCAATATTATTGCAGGCCTGTTCGGTCCCTAGGTTAAAACCGAACAACTTAGTCGTAGGACCTGCATGGTCACCACAAAAACGTGTCACGACCCACACCCGGTTATTCGGGCACGAGTGCGTGGGCACGTCCAGCCTACGCCGCAGTGTCGGCGGTAGTACGCTGTCTAGGTCATTTCTGGGGTCAATAAGTATCTATCTCATCCACAATAATGAACATGTAAGGATAATCACAGGAAATAGGAATGCTAAGATTTCATAATATTTAATCCGTGACCACCAATCACAGTTAATACAAGCCAGAAGATGGATCGGGGACAAACCCGAGTTTATGCTGAAAGGAAATAAAATAATAACTAACTGGCTGCTCCTCCTCAAAGGTAGTCTCCTGAGTGGGAACCGGCTCCTCAATGTGTCACCTGCTAACTCATAGGGGCCTTAATAGGTAGGGGCAAAGTCCTCATCATTGCCTAAATCAACGGATCCAGTCAGGAAAGAAGCAAAGTACACAATGCACAACAAAGATTAAACTAAATATTTATGACAAGTAGAAAAGAACTGACAGGTATCATGTTGAGGATATGTATAAATAAATAGTAACAATAACTAAGTGTTAATTGCTGTAAGATAGGAACATGAGTAAAACAGGAACAAGGTGACAGGAAAATGAATTACAACCAGACAATAGGAACTGTAACAAGACAAGAAACTATGTGTGTGAACTTGTGTATTTAGAATACCTAGTTGGCATGTAGGGGTTTATAGGGTTAAACCGGCCGTCATAGACGGCTATTAAACAGGAATAATCGAGATCCGGCTGATGGACAGTCGTGTACCAACAGCTATTAATCATGGCAAGGGTCAGGGTAAACTACATGCCTTTCAGTATTCTCCCACCCGACACGAAAGCAAGACATGAAATCCAGTATTCAAGACATGAAATCCAGATTTTAACACTACGTGTAAACATCCAATAGTACTAGTAGAGCAAGGAATTAATTATCACAATATAAAGAATAAACTTGAAGTGCAGGTACTTGCCTGTTGTTTGGATCTGATTAATTGTACCTCGGGGAAATTTCCAGAGATGAGTCCAAAAGCTGAAATAGACATTACCATCACGCTCAGAAGATGTCAAATAGCTAGAAATGCCTGTCCATGAGTCCAATTTGGAGACAAGGGCAAAAACGGCAGTTTCGGGTAAAAAGGGGTCCGCCGGTGGGCCCGCTTTGCACCGAAAAACGTGTCCGGGTCAAAGGTCTCCAAATTCACCAAACTTAGGTTCAACAGGTCAGGAACGCTGATACGAACCCAACGGAACTTCCAGATTTGGATTCCGATGAGTCGAACACAAAATCGCCCGTCGAGCGGGGCCTGTGGGGCCCACAACACTCGATTACATCAACGTTCTCAGAATCGAACCAAACTTGACCCACATGACCAGCGTATCGCTACGAGTCCGATGGCGCAAGTTTCGTCTCGATCCGACGTGTGTGCACGAAGTTAGGGTAAAATGCAGAAAAGGCGGATACGGGACGATGTCCGCGGATACGCGTTGATTCCGGTGTGCACGCACACCCGAATCAGCTTCCACGAAAACTCACACGTCCGTATCGACGATGCGTACGTATCTGTGAAGACCGCACGCGACCAAGTCGTCCCGTTTGGCGAAGCGCACTCAGTTCAGGGGTGAAATAGGGTCTGATTTTTTCTGTTTTTGGATCGCGGTGTGCGATCACCACAGGACGCGATGTCCCGAACAGTTTGTTCGGACACCGAGAGGGTCATACAGGCTTCACAACGCAATTTGCGGAAATGAAAACGGAGCTACGAGGCGAAAGTTACACGCACCTGAAGGGGACCCGAAAATCGGGGTCGAGTCGTATCCGTGTCGTGTCCGACACGAAGGAGAGGAATTGGGGATTAGGGTTAGGGTTTCTGATCGAAATCCGGTCGTGGACGGCGGGGGATGGCCGGAGAGGCGCGCTGGGGGGCCGAGGGCGGCTCGCCGGGGACGGGGCGGAGGCGCGGCGGAGGCGCGGTGGTCGGGCGGCGCCGCGGCTGGCGGGGGCGACTGCTGCTGCTGTTGCTGCTGTTGGCCGGACGCCGGAGGCGGGAGGAGGGAGGAGCTGGCGGTGCGGGGCTGGGCACGTCGAGGGTCGACGGTGAACGGCGGAGGTGGTGGAGTTCAGGGGGCGGCCGGCGGCGAGGCCAGTCGGGGGGGTTCTCGGGGTTTATATAGGTGGAGGGGGCGGCTGAGTCCGGCGAGAAAGGCGGAGCGGAGAGGGGAACGTGGGGCGAGGGCCGGAGGTCGCGGAGGGCGACGTGGGGGCGCTGGAGCGGGTGGCGCGGCGTCGCTTCCGGCGGGTACGACGGAGGACTCGGGGAGGGGGAACGGATCAGGGAAGGAGACCGGGTCGGGTAGCGGGTCTCGGGTCGGGCGGACCCGACCCGACCCGCTAGGCGGGTCGTGGGCTGGGGGTAGTGGGCCGGGCCAAGGTAACGGGCCAGGCCGAGAAAATAAAAGGAATAAATAATAGTAATAATAATAATGATAATAATAATAATAATAATAATATTAATAATAATTAAATAAATAGTTAAAAATAGTTTTTAGGCATTTAAAAATATGTCTGAGGTCCAATAAATTCCAGAAAAATTACCCTAAGTCCGGTTTTCCATTTTACACCCAAAAATATTATTTCTATGATATTTTAATATTATTTATCATCAAATAAAAATTATTTAATAATTAAAAACCCTGATTTTAATTACAGAAAATTCCAGAAAAATTGCGAAAAATCCCAATTTAAAATTCTTGTAAAATCTGGGGGTTTACATAACTAATGCCGGAATAATACAAGCTAAAGGTGCAACCTCACCCATGGACACAGAGGTGAAGTTACTTTCCGATGAATGGACACTGATGACTAATCCGGACCAGTATCGTTGGGTGGTTGAAAAACTCAATTACTTGGCGGTCATGACTTGCCGAGATATTTTTTTTGTCGTGAGTGTCGCGAGTAGATTTATGGCTTCTCCATGAGTTTCGCATTTGCAGATAGTTCTCAGAATCTTGCGCTATCTAGCCCAGAATACGAAAAAAGGAATTCAGATGGAGAATCATGGACATACTCATCTAGAATGTTTTACAGATGCAGACTAGGGTGCATATCCTATGGATAGACAGTCTACATCTGGCTATTCAATTTTTATTGACGGTAATTTAGCGTCATGGAAGAGCAAGAAGCAGAGTGTCACGATCAAGTTTAGAAGCGAAGTACCGAGCTATTGCTCATGGCACAGCAGATGTGTTATATCTGCAGCATATTCTGAAGGAGTTGGGAGAAGAAGAAGCAGGATCTGACACAACAGATATGTGGTGTGGCAATCAGTCAGCTATCTATATTGCCACCAATTCCATATTTCATGAAAGGACAAAACATATTGATATTGACTACCACTTTGTCCGTGATGAATATCAAAAGGGGTTAATAAAATTTACCATGTAAGGACCGGCGATCATATAGCTGACATTTTCATGAAGTCTTTTTTAGGCCGTCGAGTTCAGTTTCTTTGTAACAAGCTGGACATGATTGACATCTATGTTCCAACTTGAGGGAGGATTTTAAGTATTGGTAAAGTGGACTTTAGTCCCACATCGAATAGAATAATAGAGAGATGAGTTACCATCTCATATATATATATATATATATATATATATATATATATATATATATATATATGCTCTTTTATTGACAATGAATCATCCAATTATTTCTTCCTACATATATTAACTGTCATTGAGTGCCTTTAGATGACACTTGTAAAGTGTCATAATTTTGACGACACATCGGCTATTATTGATGCATATTAAGATGACACTAATAAATTGTCGTAAAATAAGCACTCCACAACATTTAAAAAATATCCTCACAAAGTCATTACATGACATTTTTTTTTTAAATGAATCTCTATTCCACATCAACTTGATCTACTGAAGAATATCACCATTAATTTCCTCGTTCATCATGATACAGGCCTAATCAGTAAGAACAATGAAGACTAGAGCATCAGTCAGTGATCACTGTGTAGGTTCTCTTATGCAGTAGTGTAGCTCTATGCAACAAAGGCGGTGCAATGAAGCCAAGGCGGAGCAATGAAGCTCTACCGATTTTGTGAAAGCAATGAAGAGCTTTCGTGCAGTTAAATACTTCTATTCATACCAACATCTGATAATATCAGTGCCAATGTACTCGTATTAGAGCTTGATGCAATTGATGCAGCCAACAGATGGAAGCTTGGGGAGCAAGGCAAGCAGTTAGGAATTAGACGGTTAGTTAGTTAGAAGTCAGTTTGTAAACTAGCTCTTTATAACATATATTTCTTTGGACTCCATCGTGGTGGAATAAATACTCCAAAGACATATTTATAAATATTTTAAATATTTTGGTAGTTAGAATTATGCTTGGAATATTTTTAGGACCTAGAATATTTCCTAGAATAATTCCTAAAATATTCCCATTCCAGAAGCTTCTTGTAAGTTTCAGAGGCACTATAAATAAGGGGGATGCTCATTTGCTCCTCACCATCCAAAAAGTTGTAAATTCTCTCTAGTATAATAAATATTCCAATATTTTGATCTCTTTTGCTCCACATTTGTTTATATTTGTCTTAGCGATCTAGCTAAGCGTTTGGGGGAAGGCTTGCACGGGTCTTCGAGAAGGAAGTTCGTGCACTGCACGGGTCGAAATGCAGAAAACACTAAGTCCGTGACAAGTGGTATCAGAGCGAAGGTCAATAGTAGTCATATCGACATCCGAGAGCGTCCATGAGAGGCCCGCGTCACCTAAGGAGAGGAACACTAAGACCAACAAGAGGGGAAAGAGTAAGGAGCCTACGACGGAGCGTACCCTTGTCGATCTTGCGGAACATCTCGAGATCTTGGAGACGGGTTCAAGGGACGTAGGGATGCGCATGGGCTCCGTGGAGCAAAGCAACACAAGGATAGAGGAGTTCTACAATGGGCTGGAGAGTGACGTCGCTTCTTCCATGGCAATATTTCGGGAGCAAATCCAAGATATCTGATCTGCACTTGAGGAGGAGCTCAAGACACATCGGCGGAGATTAAAGACTTGCGCGGGAAGGTCCGAAGCTACGAGGAGATAAAGATCGTCGTGGAGAGTTGCGGAGAACTCAAGATAAAAGTTGCCATTTTGGAGAAGACCGTTGCGAATTGTGGACCTTCGAGTAGGGAGGCACCGAGAAGAAAGATCTTCGAGCCGAAAATCTTCAATGGGGTACGAGATGCCAAAGAAGTGGAGAACTTCTTGTGGAGCGATACTTCAAGGCGTTGCACATCGATGATGAAGTCGAGAAGGTAAACATAGCTTCATTATATTTTACCGATGATGTATGTTGTGGTGGCGTCGTAGGTGCGTGGAAATAGAGAAGGGTTTGTGCTCGATTGAGACTTGGGAGGTTCTCAAGAAGGAGATTAAGTCTCAATTCTACCTGAAGAACGTGGAGTTCGCAGCAAAGCGGAGCTTGCGGCAACTTAAGCAAACCGGAACGGTCAAAGAGTACATTGCGGGGTTCACACGCTTGATGCTCGCGATATCTAGAATTGGCGAGGATGGTCGTTTATTCTTCTTTTTCGATGGTCTGCAACCATAGGCGGCACAAGAGTTGCAGAGGCAGCATGTCCAAGACTTGAACACGGTCGTCTCATCGGCTGAGAAGCTAATGGAGTATCGACGGAACGATACGTCCAAGGCCATGCCAAAGACCACCAAGGAGAATGGTAGGGGAGAGAATGAGAGCTCTCCTAAGGAGGGGTCTTCGTGCATGGTGAGTGTTGCATGAGGTGAGTCATCAAAAGGAAAAGTTATCTCTGCCATTCAGCTCAAGGAGGGTAGCAAAAGGGAGACGACCTACTTATCAGTGCTCGAGAAGAAAGATCTTCCAAGTGAGACCGAGGGTGTTGCAGAGGAGTGTCCCGACGAGTCACTTCCGCGGAGGACGGTGGATTGTGCTACCAAGATGGACCAAGGTTAGGAGAGGCATGTCGTGGACTGCGAGGAGGCAGATGCGACAAGTTTAAGTATACGAAAGCAGAGTGTCTCATGCAAGGAGTCGTTCGAGAATCGTGGTGGACGTTCGGGTCAACATCGTCGCAATAGAACCCGCATGCGTGGAGGTATGGAGGACTATATGCGCCTACGAGATGAGATGGATCGACGACCTGATGGTCGGTTCGAGCCTCTTTCTTTGCCAAGGAGGATACGAATCATAAAAAAATGTGATGCGGTGAACCAGTTTGCTTTCGATCTTGAGGAGAAGATAGGCAAGCATGGGGAGGGCCGCGCAAGAAATAAAAAGAAGAAACGACGCGTGGCGACCCATCGATGAGGGTGTCGACGAAACAGGTGGGGGAGAATGGAACGTACATTTCTTTGGTCCAGATCGTGGTGGAATAAATGCTCCAAAGGCATATTTGTAAATATTTTGGTAGCTAGAATTATGTCTGGAATATTATTTAGGATCTAGAATAATTCCTAAAATATTTCCTAGAATAATCCCTGAAATATTTTCATTCCAGAAGCTTCTTGTAAGCCTTAGATGCACTATAAATAAGACGATCCTCATTTGCTCATCACCATCCAAAAAGTTGTAAATTTTCTCTAATATAATAAATATTCCAATATTCCTCTCTTTTGCTCCACATTTTCTCATATTTGCCTTAGCGATCTAGCTATGCGTTTGGAGGAAGACTTGTTCGGGTCTTCGTAGAGGAAGTTCGTGCGCCGCACGGATCGAAGTGCAAAAAAAACACTAAGTCCGTGACATCTTGCTATAAATAAAAACCATAAAAAAGAGGAATGAATGTTTCCTTTCATTTTCTTACCATTGTCTTTCTTGTACAGTGTCTCCAGGCATTTTCCATTATCAATAAAAAAAACCTAATTAGCTTACATCACACGACCACAATGGCTGGTAGCGAACTCGGGGAGGCAGATGGCACACTCCGCCTCCGTTTCTTCGGTGAGAATTTGGGCCAGTGTGGTCTCCAGAGGCGGCAACTTCGAACTTGGTGATGGGTTTTCGGTATCACGTTGTCAATTTGCACGACAATGCCGGCAATGCAATCACAACTACTAGACGGAAGAAATGAAAACATTGCTGTCGCCTGTAGGTTATGAAGTGCCTACAGGTGTTTTGGCTATCATCATTCTTGTCACAAACTCTTGAATTTGGAACAGTGGAGAACCATGAAGGGAAATAAATTCCAATTAACCATCCTCAGAAACCTTGCAACAATATAAGCACAGCTTCAGACACAATGAAACTAATTCATATAACAGGGTCAATGCCATAACCTTGGAGAAAATCATCATTCTAAGTTCTCCTGTTGTTTTGGAACATATCACCACCAGTACTCATGCTACACCATGCCAGCAATATGATGATAAAAGACACTAGAACATAGTTCCTAGAATCATATCTTGTAAACATAACCCAATAATGGAAGTTTTTTTTTTTTTTGCAATAACCCAATAATGGAAGTTTTTTTTTTTTTTGCAAAATCACAGTACAAACTTCTAATGCATAATATGTTTATAAGCCAAGTGAAAAGGACAACAAAAAGAAATTATTCAAAAGACCATCACCACAAACCATCAAGTACTGCTAACATCTAACCAGAAACCCAAAAGAGTAGTTCCAAGCACTTCATATCATATTCAGCATTCCCACGAGCCATTTAGTACTTACCATCATAAGTAAAGATATAGAACCAAGACCCCAAAGAGCACTTTGGATGGTATAAAAGCCGAACCATATCCCAAAGAGCACTCAGAAGCATTTTCTATGAACAATCCCTGGTCCAGATTCATCATATTCACCTTTGGATATCCACATCTGCAATAGAAGAAAAAGAAACTTGAGAACAAAAAGAGATTTTTATATTCAAATACTCTAATTAAATTATTAGATTCAATAACCTTAGAATCTGGTTGCAAATTCATATGAAATGAGATGAGTGAAGTTGTGTAGCATGTTGAGAGAAATTACCTGCTGGAATGTGCTCAATGAAGCAAGAATGGATCCTCCAATCCACACACTGTACTTCCTCTCAGGCGGTGCAACCACCTTAATCTTCATGCTGCTGGGTGCCAGTGCAGTTATCTCCTTGCTCATACGGTCGGCAATGCCAGGGAACATGGTGGACCCACCACTGAGCACAATGTTCCCATACAAATCCTTCCTGATATCAACATCACACTTCATGATCGAATTGTATGTGGTCTCATGAATACCAGCAGCCTCCATACCGACGAGCGAGGGCTGGAACAGTACTTCCGGGCACCTAAATCGCTCTGCGCCAATGGTGATGACCTGTCCATCAGGAAGTTCATAGCTCTTCTCTATGGATGAGCTGCTTTTGGCAGTCTCGAGTTCCTGCTCGTAGTCGAGGGCTATATAGGCAAGCTTCTCCTTGATATCACGGACAATTTCACGCTCGGCTGTCGTGGTGAATGAGTAGCCTCTCTCTGTGAGGATCTTCATGAGGGCATCGGTTAGATCTCTCCCAGCAAGGTCTAACCGGAGGATAGCATGTGGAAGAGCATAACCCTCATAGATAGGGACTGTATGGCTGACACCATCACCAGAATCCAGCACAATACCTACGAAAGTATCATGTTTAGATCTTGAAAAAATGTGAGGCAAAATTTTATGCCAAATGAATCATGAAACGGACACTAGTTCAGGAAGAGCTAAAGATTATAAAGAAGCAGTATTTTCTCTTATTGAGCACTTCTAGTTTCAACTTGGATGACAACATTCTCTAGCTGGTTAAAAAGGTTTTCCAAAGATATGCAAGTTTTCTTCTCAGCTAAGTGGTGGTGAACTATATAAAGTTACACAAGAACTAATCAAGAAATTCACAAACATCTCACTGTTCAATCATAAAACAATCATACTAAAGTTTAAGCATCATCATTATGTTTCTATACTATACTAATTAATCTTGCTTCATTAGCAGGCAACAACAAGTAATTCGACCTTGTACAATTTGTTTCCTTTGGCAGAATGTATATAATAACAATATACTATAAGTTTAAGAGAAAACAGCCTATTTGGCAAAGAAGAGGGGAATTTAAAACGCCTGTAAGATAGTTTGCCCACTATAATATATAATTACCTGTGGTACGGCCACTAGCATACAGGGAGAGAACAGCCTGAATGGCGACATACATTGCAGGGGCATTGAAGGTTTCGAACATTATTTGTGTCATCTTCTCTCTGTTGGCTTTGGGGTTAAGAGGGGCCTCAGTAAGAAGCACCGGATGTTCTTCAGGTGCAACACGAAGCTCATTGTAGAAAGTGTGATGCCAAATCTTCTCCATGTCATCCCAATTACTGACAATTCCATGTTCAATGGGGTATTTCAATGTAAGAATACCTCTTTTGGATTGGGCCTCATCACCAACATATGCATCTTTCTGTCCCATACCAACCATGACACCGGTGTGGCGGGGTCGACCAACAATACTTGGGAAGACAGCTCTGGGAGCATCATCTCCAGCAAATCCAGCCTAAGATGGGAGACAATAAAGAAAGGAAATAGAGTGATTCAGATGCTCAGCGGAGTTTGAATTCAACTCCTGACTATGCAAAATAACATAGGTTCGCAAACCTCACCTTCACCATTCCAGTTCCATTGTCACAGACAAGGGGCTGAATGTCCTCAGAGTCAGCCATAGTTTATATTGAGCCTGTCCACAGACGAAGTCATCAAGATGCCGGATAGACAATTTTGGCATGAAATGGTCAGATAAAAAGTAACATGAGTGAATTGTAACAATAAAGAGGATTCTTAAGACTTAAAATCCTAATACACAGTATATAAAGAACAGTTCTCCCTGCTAAAAAGTTGCCATGACATCAACGCATGATATGACACGTCCATCTGAGTTAGACACTAGTGTAAAAGAAAAATGGTTGTCCACTTCTAATAATTATAAAATACTCATAAGTACCATGCGCCTATTCAACAAATACCATAAGGATTCGATACATTTGCCTCTCTCTTTTTTGTAACTACTTACATTTACAATATCCAGACACAAAGCTCAATTGATAAGGTTATGCATTTTTACAAAGATAGACATATATAACTGTGTTAATTGTTTCTAGATTTTGGAAGGTTGCAGCTTCAGACAGTGTTAGTGTCTAAGCGGGAAAATAGATAATTTGTTTACGGTGGCAGAAACTTATTAATCATAAACCATTTGTCAACTGAAGATGCAACATATTTCCTTTCACACGTTAGACTGTTATACATACTGAATCAAGTAAAAGAAAGAGATTTGAACTAGTATAATGTCAAGAAGCAAACAGCAATGGGGCAAATCTGACCAGACAAAAAGCAATGCAAGTAATTTGCACTTTACAGGAAGCTTCTCAAGGACTCAAATCCCTATAGTCTTATGTTGTTAGTATCTTACGATACACGATACACGATACATATCTTACTATACGATATACTACCATTTCGTTAGGTATTAGTTGATCCAATATGATACATATAGGTTGATAGGTAGTATTGCTTTTTTATTTGAGTCATGTAATGTATACTTAAGCATCTTGATTCTAGAACTAAATAGGCTACAAAGATGAAACAAATAAAAAAAATGAAAAAATATATTAAATCATGTTCTTATATTGATCTAGAACTATAGACCTAAACTCCTAGAGTTATTGTATCATAGGATACACAATACAATACGTGATACAAAACACGAGGCACAAGTAAATCGTTACACAATACATATCATGAGTTGAGAGTCTAGCCTATACTATTTGAACAAAGAAATTTTTACTTACAGACTGTGCCGGCAAGCCATTGATCATAAGCAAGAGCATGTTAAAAGTTTTAGGATATTCACTTGATTTACAAACAATGTGTTCAGAACTTCAGATTAAGTAAATAAAATGTTTGCACTACAGGCTCATATAAGCACATTATGGAGACATCGTCGTTCATTATCATCTAAGCTTTACCCATTTGAATGGTGTCTACTAGGAACATGATGGGGACATCATAGGGTAATTAAATTACTCATGGTGACATCAATTGCGACTCATGAGGAAGGAGACTAGCTCCACATGAATGTCACTAACTATTGAAAAAGTGGAAAAAAAATTATTGACGATATTCATGTAGCTCTGAATAAAAAAGCATAACTAAGTTTCCCAGTGTACATGCATAAACATAAACCAGAGATACCATTTTATATTTCTTCGAGATTAAGGGTTAGTTTGGATTGCATTTACATTTCATCAGGAACTTCTTTAGTGCCAAACAAAATAAGCGAGCCAATAGCTGGTCTTCTGGATAGGTGTTTGCTTAAACGTGTCATTCATTTGGGGGCTCATATGATCGTTTCTGAAATGCTAGTCCAAGGATAGCTCCGGAAATGGATGCTTGAGCAAATGCCCATGCCCCAAACCACAAACCTAACTAAGCCTAAATGGTTGGAAAATCCTATTTAAGTATTGACTGCATCCAATCTCTTTGAGGAATCTTCTACGCATTGACCTTCCCAATCTCTCAGTCATGATGATCTAATAAATTGAAAAGTAGACAAAAATGCGTAGATTACAACTGCATTTTTCCCTTTGCAGTCCATTTTAATTCAACCAACTATTAATATATTTTCACACCATAAACTTTTCTCAACATTTATTTTACAAATTCTCCTAAAACTGTGCCAAGATCATAACTTAAGCCAAGGTTTTAAGTATCGGCAGAAACCGATACATTGTTATATAAATAAATAATCATATTTCTAACACTCTCCTAGAGATAGAAGCAACTATTTTCACGTATTAATCCGCACAACAATTTTTTTATTTATAAAACTCACACCTATTTTCGTAAATATGCAGCTGGTCCCTACCGCTACACCAAAATTAGCAAGGACAAATCGATTCATTTTTAGATACTCAGATCACCTAAAAGAACACGCTTTTCTTCAATTTCCCACCAAATATTTCAACCAAACGATCAATCAATCCAACTACTTCCGAGACACAGATTCCATCAGAAATCCCTAAATCTGAACCCCAAAATTAAAATTTAAAAAAAAAAATCAAATATTTACACATCGATCGAACGCTCGACCGTAAGTAAATAGCTTCCGATAACGATGAAATTAGTTATCGAAACAATGATTGATCAATCGATCAAGCGATCAGTGCGAAGGATCAGATCTAGCAAGAAATTGATTGGAGAGATCGAAAGGGATCGGTACCTCTGAGTGAGAGAGAGAGAGAGAGAGAGAGAGAGAGAGCGCTTTCTTCCTCCGTTCTAGAGAGAGGAGAGAGAAAGAGGAAGGGCGGCTTTATATATATATAGAGAGAGAGAGAGAGAGACTCCCATTAAAGGAGCTGTGTTTTTTATTAGGGTCAGGTTATACACCCATCATCTACTTAACACACTTTTTATTAAATTAAATAATTAATATATATATATATATATATATATATATATATTAAAAGACATGATTATCTACTCTCTGGCAGTCACCGGCCAACCCCGCCCTCCCTCACCCTCCGCTCCTTCTTCCGCCGCCCCGACGAACCCCCCTAGCCACCCAGCCGTCCACGTCCGCCCGCGCACCTACCCCTCCCTCTCCAGCAACGTACCTCCCAACATTGACCCACGCGCGCCGCCCTCCGCCGCTCGTCAACCCCTACGCGCGGGCCTCCCGCACGCGCGCCTCCGCCGCACCCCCCCCCCCCCCGCTGATGCCTCCGGAGCAACGCCTCTCTCCACGCCCGCGCCTCCGCCATCGCATCCCCGCGACCTCGTCGTCGCTGCTGCTTCCCCTCCCCCCCTCGTGCACGGGCGCCTTCGCCTTCACCGCCCCTCGCGCACGCGCCTTCGCCCGCGCGTTCCCACGACCCCTCCGCCGCTGGTACTCCCCCCCCCCCCCTCCCGCTTGGGCGCCGCACGCCACCTCCCGCGGGCGCCTCCGTTCGTGTGTCCCCGCGCCTCCGCCCGCTTGCTGCGTTCCCACGACCCCGTCTCGACGACGTGGGAGCAGACGGCTAGGATAAAATGGTAATGTAGTAGAATATGTTTAAAAATTTTGATAATTTTAAATTAGTTAAATTTGGATGTGTTTAATATTTGAGATGTGTTAAATAGAGGATGAGGTGCGTATAGTCTGACCTTTTTTATTAACACAGCTAGCGTTGAGATCGACGAATAAATGAAGCCCACATGAACATGTACACATCACTTTCTTCTTTCTTCTTTTCTTTACTTTTCGTTTGGAGGTTTGAACGGAATAGCATTGTGGCCCATACCCGGCCCATTTGAGGAAAAAAAAAACAATCATTTCAATCACATTACACCTTTTTTGGGTGCCATGCACATTCTTGGATTTAAATTCATTGCCCTCTTATACTATTTTGAAACGTCAAAAGGAAAATGCCAACTGATACCATTCAGGATTGTAAACGTCAAAAGGATTTAAATTCATTGCCCTCGTTCTGGCATTTATGACTTTTTTTTTTGTTTTTTTTTTTTTTTTTTTTTTTGTAAAAATATTGACAGAAACGAAGATATCGACAGAAACGATAAATATTTTATTTGAAACAAAAAATACGATAATTTTTCAGGTTGTTACTAATTGGGACTTAGATATACATAGTGCTCGTACCGAATGTTGACCTATAATGCATACGGATTTGAGATTTGGATCTGAACCCTACGCTTATAAACTTCAATTTGGAATTGTTCTTTCTTATATATAATTTGTATTATACTCATTTATCATAAGGTTGGATCAAAATCAATTTCAATATGAATCTAAAAAAATTTATTGGGAGTTATGTTAGATGTTAGACAGCTAGACCCTAGGCATTTGTGAAATCCTTTTTTCTTTTGGAAATTTGTATCCCTTCCATCTTAGGTCTTCCTGCCTCTGAAATTTAATAATCTTTAGGAGTGTCGTCTATATTTTGATTTCACTGGTAGTTAGTGTAGTTTCCAAACTTCTATATTGTTTCAAAATAAAATAGTGATGTGTTTCCTCAACATGTTGTGACGTCAAAGAAGAAAAGATGACACGTACGTGGATCAGATCTGCCCCTGCCTCACCGCCCGACCACCATGCCCGGCCCACACGTCATCAACAGAGGATAGGTGAAGCAAGGGAAACAAGTAAGAACATCTCCAACCCTATTGTGACTATGGAAATAAATTTGTTGCCACATAAAAATGACAAAATTTTATTTAAAAAGTCTTCTCAAATGCAATTGTCAAATAAATGTAAAAGTTATTTAAGACATTATAAAATTGATTATCTAGCTCTAAATAATGTATTTGACAATAATTTTACTTCTATGTCCTCAATTATGAATAAAAAAATTATTTAGAAAAGAGGAAAAAAAATTGAGAAGTTGTGAAAGATATTGTGATGTGTTTACATAGGAATCACAACATAATATGGTTGGAGATGCTCTAACGACAATCACTTGCGCAAAAGCACTTCTCAACTGCAAAACATGATGCACATATACTTTAGGATAAAGTGCAAAAAAAAAAAAAAAAATCGTAATTTGTCCCATTAGCAAATTAAGACCCCCTAAATTTTTTGTTCGAAATAGTCCTTCATGTTCATTTTTCGTTAAAAAAAATATCCCTCCATCACAGAATCTTCCTCTCCCCTCCCCCTCCTAACCCACCACCTCCTCCTCCTCCTCCTCCTCCTCCTCCTCCTCCTCGCCACCTCCCCCTCCTCCCCGAGCACCTCCCCCCGCTCACCCCCTTCCTTCCAGCGCCCCCACCGGGCCACCCCCCCCCCCTCCTTCTCAGGTCCCCATTCGTCACCCCCCTCTCCTCCCCCGAGTCGCCTCTCCTCTCCGTGCCTCACCGCGCTCGACCAACTGCGTCGGGCCACCCGCGTCGCCCCTCCCCCTAGAGCCTCCCCTCCTCCCCACGCATCACTCCCTCTCCTCCCCGATCCCTCCTCCTCCCCGCGTCTCACCCCCCTCCTCTCCGCGTCCGGCCACCTGTGCCCCCCTCCCCGGCGCTCTCCCTCCTCCCTCGTTGTCGTTGTTGTGTCGTCGCCATCGCCCCCACTGCCGAAGAAGGAGGAGAGGGGGGGGGGGGAGAAAAGAGGGTTAGGATTACGATTCTTAGGATTATAGTTAGGGAGGGGTATATTAGTCATTTAATGTCGAATTTGACGTCTGTTAACGACAGAAAATCAAATTGGGTGCAAAATGCACCAAATATAAAATGCAAGAGTTTTTTAAATCCATGAATCTTTAATTACAAAAACGCAAATCTAAGAAGAGGTTTTTGCACTTTATCCTATAACCTTATAAAAGGGGCTTTAGGAAAAAAATATTGGAGTTTGGCAATCAAACATGAGGGCCATTATGAGACGCGAGGATTCTATTTTTCTTGCTTTCAAAGTAACAAAACTATGATCTTGCTTTCAATATTCATATTGGGCTACTATAATTATTCTATTAAATCCATATGGAACAATACACATTGAGAGTAACAATGCATTAGAAATGTAGATTTGCAGTGCAATGTACTCATGTGACATAACAGAAATCGTTTATAATGCCACCGAGACTCTTAACTTAATTATGGGGAAGATGTTACGCTACGGAGATGCTAACGGCATTCCAAAACATGGCTCGACTTCATTTGATACATATTCGTAGACAGAACAGAACAGCCTTTATAAATAAACATGAAGTATCCACTCTAAGAACAGTACCTAAGTACTAGCATGACCCCACATTCTAATGATCGTGTACAAATAATAAACAGTAGCCTTTTTCTAACCACTCTCTAACAAAAGAAAGATCTTTTGTGACATTATAGGGGTATTGTTACTGTAGTTTTAAAAAATATGGAGGCTTAAATCTGAAAATGGAGATGATTTCTCATGAGTAATATATACGGATCGGGTTAAAAAATTTGGAACATTTTTCGGTTTTTGGGGTTCTATGAGATCGCACGATTTGCACATGCTTAGAAACGGCCTAGCGTCACACATATACCAAAAATAAGGTCTACCATGCGTTAGGTTAAATAAAGCCTACAACAATCTTCTTTACTGAAGTAACCCTAGAAGATGATAATAATTTCGGTAGAAAGCAATTCGTTCTTGCATAGTTTCCAACAGAATATGCAGAAAACGAAGCAGTGGCCATAACTTACTCAACAAATAAGATCAAGAGTACTGTGAGTACACTATCATTCCTGTCCTAGCAAGCTGTCCCAACGACATCTTAAAGTCTCATATATATGCCTTTGTACAGGGAATAGCTTCCGTTTAATGCTGATCTCATCTGGAGCAAACTCGGCAATAATGCTAAGTTCACTACCAAATGCTTACTACCTTCTTCAAACCCTCTCAACACCCCCAACCCCCCCCCCCCCCCCCCCTCCCCCCTCCCCCCTCCCGCTATGTGGGCCACCTCCTGTCCCACCTCTCCTCCTATGAACGACTGCCACGTGACGTTCCGGTCACGTGGCGACCAACCGGATAGCCACGGGGTCCCACCTCTCCCCTCTTCTCCAATGGACGACCGCCACGTGGCCGCCACATGTCGGTTCTAAAAGGGTTGTGTGGTTGTAGTCATAGCATAGCCCCAAACTCGGAGGCAAGGTCCAACCGCTACAGTGTTTTGATAGCCTTGTCAATGGGCACTCAATCTGCAGCAGGGAGAATACAGGTACTTAATTCAACAGTCAAAACATTATTTAAAAAAAAAAAATTTTAAAACTTTCCTTGAAACATTTTTTAAAAAAAATCTCATATATGAACCTCTCACAGGCATCCCTGATTCTCTTACGAGAAGAATCCTGCCTAAAGTGATGTATATATATATAAAACAGGTTATGAGCCATAGTGTTCATTTTTCTAAATGAGTCATGCACATGTGGACCAATAGGAACGGATTCCTACATCACATGTGTACTAATACACTATATTCCTATTGGTCCACATGTGCATATTTTATTAAGAAAAATGAACACTATAGCGCATATTCCGTTTACCCACATATATATATATATATATATATATATATATATATATATATATATATATATATATATATATATATAAACTTATACGAAGAGAGAGGGGTCTCATATGTCATACATAGGCTGTATCAAAACTTTGATACAACTTACTGTATCAAAGTTTTACTCCATTATATATTTCAATTGGGGGAATTCTGGATAGTTTTAAACATAGTTTTGTTAGGCCATCTCCAATCCATCCTTAAACTTTTCCTAAATTTGAGAACTCAAAACAGAATATTCTCGTATTATTTTCTCCTCAAAATCTTACAACTCCAACTAATCTATCCTTAAACAATAAATAACTATTATTTATTTCTACATAATTTTTTATAATTATTTTAATATAATCATATACACTATATTATTATATATTATTTATACAATAAATTTTCTACAGAAAAATAAAATTATGTGAAATTTTGTACATGATCCAAAATTATCTGAAATATAAAAAGAAAAAATTAATACTATTAACAAATATATTCAGTATTAGACTCTATTGGAAGATCCCAACAAGAACATTTTAATGATATTTTTATTGTATTAATTATATTTATAAACTAAAAGATATGGAACAATATATGCATAAATAGTGGATTCTCAAATTTGTGTTGGGAACGATGTGTGATCCGAATCGGAGTTGGCCCAAAAGGTGCAATATTGGATTGGGCCCATATGCCTTAAAAAAAAATTCTCATCTAAGACCTGAATCAATCCCAATTATCTACACCTCATGATCTTACCTCCTATCCGATGTGGGACTAAATTACCAACTCCATTGTCACCCCCCTTTTGAGCGCTCAACCGGAAACGAGATATAATCCAACAATCTACATCTTAGCTCGTTTTCGCTAGCCGAACAACCTTAGCACACCCCGGTTACCTTTGCTCGTTCCCGCTAGTCGAGCACCCTTTGCACATCCCGACTATATTTGCTCGTTCCCGCTAACCGAACAACCTTAGCACACTCCATCTACCTTTGTTCGTTCCCGCTAAACGAGCACCCAGAAGATCAAACATATTGTCATTTTGATCCGTTCGACCACAAAATCAAACCTGACACGTTCATCCACACCCCCATTGTGTGACGAGTCCACCTTTAAAGTCAATCATGTAGTTGATGCTCATACTCCACCTTGAGAAGAGTCAGTATAATCCATAAACGTTCAGCACCATCTGTCTCGAAACAATTAGAGCCGCTCAAACTAGCCCCATAACCTTGGGCTCTGATACTACCTGTTGGAAACGCTATGTGATCTGAATCGGAGTTGGCCCATGAGGTGCGATATTGGATTGGGCCCATATACCTTAAAAGGGAATTTTCATGTAATGCCTGAATCAATTCCAATTATCTACACCTCATGATCCCACCTCCTACCCGATGTGGGAATAAATTATCAACTCAATTGCCCCTCCCCTCTTTTGAACGATCAACCGGAAACGAGATACAATCCAACAATTTGAGAAATTTTTCTATCTTCCTTCAAATTTGAGGATCAAATCACTCTTCTCGTTAAAATTTGAGAAAATTTTCTCAAATTGAGAGTGGATTTGAGAGAATTTTCTCTCAGTTAGGTGTTTAAGGATTTGGGTTGGCCTTGGGGTGGGAGTGGGTGTGGTGGTGGTGGTGGTGGTTTTTTCAAAAAGCTTCCTACAATATTCTTTTTCGGAAAATAAGTTGATTCAAAATAGTGGGTGTATATCAAGGTGTGTAAAAGTGGGGGCCGGTCGGAACCCGCCACGGGCCTGGCCCAGTCAAATCCTGTCCGGGCCAGCCCGGACCCGGTCAACGGACCGGCCCGCTTCGGCCCACTCCCCCCACAAGTCCGGGCTGGGTCGGAGGATCCGACCCGTAAGCCCGGCCATGTCAACCCTCCTTTCAGGCTGAGTCAAATTCAGACGGCCCGGACCTACCCGGTTCAGGTCCGGTTCGACTGAAATTTAATTCTTTTTTTTTTTAAGAATATAACTGTTTGGGGTATTTTTTTTAGAATATAACCTGAACAACGATTTTTTCTTAAAAGACTTGTACATTTTTTATAAGCTTTAAGCAAATAAAAAATTATTTACAAGTTTCTATTTTGTTTTGTTACTTAATGTTATAATACATTTATAATTCTATTGTCATTAATAAAAAAAAATTAGCTTTTTCTTACTTAATGTTGTTACATTTAACTTTTTTATGTCTATATAAATAACTTCTTTAAATTTCAGGTTATAAATTTATATGTAAATTTAAAAAATAGATTTATACATTTATTAAAAGTTATTCAAAAAAAAATTAAAATAAAATTCAACTTATAAACATTTAGATTTTAATTTATACTTAAATTATATAAATATTGATATAAATCAATTAAATAAATTTTCTAACAAATAAATTTATAAATTTCAAATTATACTAAACATATAACTTATAAATTTAAAAAAAAAAGTATACTTAAAGTTATATAAAAAAAAATCTAACAAATAACTTATAAATTTCAAATTATAAAAAAAATTACTTAGCAACAAAAAACCTATAAATTTTAACTTAAATTTATTAACATATAAGTTATATCATATAGATTATATCTAAAATAGATTTTTTTTTTAAAAAGTAAAAAAAAAAAAAAATTAACCGGGCCGGACCGGTCCGACCGTGAATTGGCCCGGACCCAGATCATTTCGACCCGGTCCTCCCCTGACCGGATCATGGGTCCGGACTGGCTCGAGTTTTTTTCCTGATCGGGCCCGACCCGTTTCTCCTCTCGGGTTGAGTCCAACTCGGACCGGATCCGGTCAAACCCGGTTGACTCAGACCGCAGGCCGGCCCGGACCGGCCCAATACACACGATGAGGTTTATAGCTGGCAAACTCGCATCAATCCCAATCCAGACAAAACCACTTTTGACTCAACCAACATATATCATGAAATGGTACCAAATATGTCTCCAATTACTTATATTCATATTTTACTTGATTGGATAAAAGTATATGTCCTAACTGTCAATTGAACTGTAAATATAAAATTTGAATTGCATCAATTGTCAAATTTATTCAAGATTTTCTAAAGCATTTCAGTAAATTATCGCATGTATTACTACGTACATAAAAGTTTGATTTAGTTGCCTACAGTTTGTGGTCAATGATTGCTTATAAACTTAGGCTCAGCTTGGTCTTTTGGTTATTTGCCTACTTTCTCATATTATTATTTTTGAAAAAGTAGCAACAAAAGATGTTTGGAACAGCTACATGTGCTTATATTTTGGTAAAGTTAGTTCATTTCTGGGACGGCTTCTGAAAGCAACGAGATGCTTCTTTCAAAAGCTGTTTCTGATTTTTGAATAAACAGCACAGTTCTCATATTTCTCCATTATATCTGGTTCGCATACACTTGCATGTTGTAACTGCTCATATTTCCATGGTTAAACTGTTTTAAGCTAGCTAGGATGCCGGACACACAAAAATTGTAGCCGTTTTGGGTCGGACACATACGTACACTCCACAGATACATATAGGATACTCCATGGAAGATTTCCAGTATCGACAGTTATCGATACGTATCGGTTGTATCATATCGTTTTTGGCATGTCCGGTGTGAAACCTTCGTTGATATTGAGATTGTGGCTCACTTTCCCAATCATCTTGGCACAGAAAAAATTAAAAGAGAAGTGAGAAGTATGGAAAAAATAATATAAACACATTAATTCGACAATTCAAAAGATGCTATAGGGTGTTGATAAAATTCATCAACACAATATAACTGTATCATTTCTCGAAATTGTATACTATAGATTTACAATGTTCGTAAATCGTAATATTATTTTGTTCAAAACTAAATATTTTAGGTACTTTGTCTTGAAGAAAGTAAAATGAACAATAATATACAACATTATGCATAAATGTATCAAATATTCTTTTTATCTTTTTAAATAATTTTTATTATTTTTTGCTCTCTGAAACCGAGAACTCAAATCCAAAACCTTCCAAAAACTACTGAAACCACCGGTTCCGATATTCATAATAAGGGTCCAAAATCGATTCAAATACTGATACTGCAAACATTGTCATGGACATTTCCAAAATACAGTAGGACACATAAAAAAAGCCGTCGTGTCTGTATCGTAGGTGTGTCAGTGTAACACAGGTTAAGTATTCTGAACATAAAGTTTCTCAACTTAGGTTAAAATAATAATATTATCTTCATAACTGATTAGCCTTTCCATACTCAATAGACCTTCTCTTCCTTTGGTAGGAATATTTAATATTTAGTATGTTGTAACTGCTCATATATCCATGGTTAAACTGTTTTCCTCTCCTGCACACTTAACCAAGCCTAGAAGAATTACTCTTGCCACTCAAGTTCAACACTCTTTTTCCTCTATTAAGCCAGCAAATGTTTCAAAGTTTTCTTGTCATCTCTTCATGATCACCCTTTTTGCATGAAGAATCTGTTGGAGTGTGGGAGATTTTCAACCTATGTGAAAAATATTTTGGAGTTGGATTGAATATTTTTACATATAATAGAAATAATTCAATATATTTGGATTGGGTATTCCTATATATAATAGTAATATGTCAATGAATTTAGATTTTGATTGGATATTCCTACATATAATAAGAATATGTCAATGGATTTGGATTTGGATTTGGATTGGGTATTTTCTTATATAATAGGAATACTAGTTGTGTGTTTGAGGCTATATATATTAGGTGTCTCCTAACTCTAAAATATATTCCATATCTCAAAAATATTACAAAATGAGGCAAAAGTGCTTTTACAACATTGGAAGGAGATGAAGAGATTGAAGGCTATTTCGAAGAGGAGGTCGGTTTCGGATAATTCTTTTCTCGTCATCTCCATTCTTCGTTTGTTTATGATCTATTTTCTATTCCAAAGAGTTACGGTGATCCATTTGGATCGGTGAGAAGTTTGTAAGGAGTCGGTGTATTTCTTATTCCATTAGTGGAGGCTTTTCAGGATTGGACTCTGATCGTCCCGTAGTATTTTCTATTTGAATTTTTTACGTAAAATTTTCTCTGTCTGCGATTTGTGTTTGGCGTTTTTGGTTTGTTTGCTTTTGCTCGGTTCTCTCGTAGGACTTCTTGGTTTAGGGAACGGTTTTCGCGCTTTCATTCCCAACAAAGTGGTATCAGATCCAGGTTCTTGAGTTCAGAGAGGTGTCATAAGTTGATAGTCAAATCAGGGAGTAGAGATGGACGCGAAGTCGGTGCGCATGGTAAACCTGAACGACACAACCTATTATTATTGGCGAAACAAGATGAAGGATTTGTTGTTCGTCAATAAGCTGCATCTTCCAGTATTTGCGTCCGAGAGGCCCAGTGATAAATTCGAAGAGGATTGAAAGTTCGAGTACATACAAGTGTGTGGGTACATACGACAGTTCGTTGACGAGAACGTGTACAACCACGTTGCCAATATTGAGCACATGAAGACGCTGTGAGATAAGATGGAATCTTTGTATGCGAATAAGACCCGGGTAAACAAGATGTTCCTGATCCGAACGATGATGGTTCTGCAGTACAAATATGGTGCGTCTATTACGGATCACTTGAGTGAGTTCCAGGACGTGGTTGACCAGCTATCCTCGATGGGAGTCAAGTTCGACGATGAGGTTCAAGGACTACGTCTGCTGTGTACATTGTCAGACTCGTGAAAATCTGTACGAGTGTCTATGATCGCTTCTGCTCCGGAAGGCGTGGTCAGTCTGTAGTTTGCTAAGAGCAGGGTACTGAATGAAGAGATGCGGAGACGTTATTGTCACGCCCTAATATTCCGCAAGCTCGATCGTCCCCGTTGAACGTGAATTACCATGTTGCAGCGCTCCCGCAGGACAATCGTTCTCATCGGGATGTGATGCTGTACGAGCATGTATGTTGCGCTCGCATAAGGCGATGTAGTCAAACATCAAAGTTATCATCAAAATAACCAAGTTGCAGCGAAAGTCAAGTATTGTGTATCATGCACACATCAGAGTAAACTCATCGAAGCTCTCGATAGGGTCTAAATAAAAATGCCACGAAGAAGAATGCCACAAAAGCGATACAACACTCTTGCTCTTTCTCTTGCCCACAAAGGTACTTACCGTTCTATACATCATGTCCCGTATATCCAAATATCGCCACTACACCTGCGTACCTGAAATAATATCCACAAACGTGGGTCAGTACACAGCTGTACTGGTGAGCGGGTTAACTCACTCGTTCCATACATCTTTATGTATTGTCCTAATGGTGTGGACACCTCAATGCCTTTTTGCATAAAAGCACCCAATAATTAGAAAAATGCACAAAGATAGAAATTGGATTAATTTAATTAAAATTAAAGCGCAAGGTGTTCTGGAATTAATTAGAAGTATATGGGGCTAAAATTTGGTGGGACACAAGTGTCATGGACATAGAGGGCTCAGAGTAGAATTATATCATAATTTGGGTTGCATAAAATGGGTCAAGATCGTGTCTCCAATTTCGATTGGAACGCACAAGGATACAAAGTTTGAATTTATTTAGAATTAAATATAAACGTCTGCGATGAATGTTGTGCGACAAAAATATAGCACAAGAGAGCATAATTATAAGTTACACAAAGGTCAGAATAGAAGGCGGGCATGTCTAGGACAAGGGTGTGAAGTTTTTAGGAAGGCAGTGGCTAGTATAGTGCTCCAATTATCGAAACAACGGTAATGTGCGCTAAGTGATACAAATATTGTAAAATTATTTTAAAATACCGTGTTCTATTCCCAATTGGATTCAAACTAGCCCTAGTCTCACTATATAAGCCAAGTAAGCCTAATTTTGGGTGAAGGAGTTTACAATCTACCCAACTTAGAATTTACCCATCTATCACATTAGGCTATTCATCTAAGAAAATATTCCTTAAACTATTTAATCGTGTTATTCAATCCTCAAAGTTTCTAATACACAAATATATCATATATGATATGCCCTTAATCAATTATAAAAGAGAGTCACCAAGTCATGTGATTAGCCTATGGGGTATATCTAGTACTATCAGTGTATCAACTTATACCAAGCACGAGGTTTCGTTTTTCCGAAATAAGGAAAGACGAAAAATAATGATAAAGAGTTCAAAGGGGAGGTAATAGAATAGAAGTATGGAGGTCAAGGTGTTTAAAGAATTCAAATGGGAATTGTCAAGGCAGTTGTGGATTGAAATCCTATTTGGTAGTTTTTTATTCGCATACTCGTATCAGTACAGTTATGTAACCGATACGATACGCTCAGACATGTCTAGAGGACAAGTACATTTTTCTAAGAAGCTAGGTCAATTTTATCTCAATCCACATAAGTAGTCATGCGAGGGGCGAACCAATGCACTATGGTTGATCATACCATAATACACTGATTCTGAAATATATTACTGTGTATACCTAATAATACATATATCATGATCAAACTTGATAAAAAGAGTAAGCTTGCAAAACTAGGCTATAATAGCGGCATAAGTCAAGGTAGTACAGAAAATATAAGTACGCTAGATTTATGATGAGAGAAATTACAAAATAATTCAAGTTTACAAAGAAGATAATACTCTACAGTCTCTACAGTTGTCATACTAATCCCTTGTCTAAGTTGCTAGTCGACCAAATAGGGGTATGGGCCTCTAAGTCCTACAGTTTGAATAAACATTATCTTCTTATGAAAGTCTATAGTTGGTGTCATTCAGTTATTCTTCATCAATGGGTCAAGAGGGCTATGTGATACTATGATGTGGGGCATACTACCCAACTTAAAAGAATTAACTAATATTGTACCGTCTTAAGGATAAAGTAGAAACTCCTATTAGGGTATACGAGAAAAGATATTGGTAATTATTAGGATATCCTATTATAAAACTCCATAGGTAATGGTCATCTTAGGTCTTAATCATAGTGCTCATAGAACAAAGGGGTTAATATTAAGAATGGAAGAGTTAGATGGCACGAGTTAAAAGGAAAGGAGAACATAATTAGTCGTCGCACAAATAGCGAGCGCTAAATTCTCAGGGGAACAAGATTGAATTTAAAAGAAAGACTCTAGATAATATCATGGTTTTCTAAGGGGAAGGTGGTATGCTAATCTCTGTGTTCAAGGTATGATCTAGGAAAATGTTTGATTCATTGCTCTTGGCTTCCTAAGGTATTGTCCTGCTAGTATCAAGACAAGAATCTAAATGTATAGTTCTATAATACTATCTCACCATACAAGTTAGGTTTGGTCCTAATATTCAACCCTGGATTTCTAGTGGTCCCTCAATACTAGGGTCAAACAATTATGGTTAAATTTCTAATTAACTCTAGTAGTGTCTACACTACTCTCAGGTCTACATAAATACATCAAGGGGTAATGGTAAACCAATCTATAGATAAGGAATGCTAGGGTTTCACTAGATATTCTAAACTTAGTGATGTGTCAATACTCTAGTTGTATTCTTGGTAGGATTATTACCCTAATTATTATCTTAATAACAGGGATTCCTATACTCTAGGAGAAGGCTATACTCAAGGAACTATTAAGGAAGCACATGAATCAAGCAGGATACGATAGAACGGATAGGAAGAAAGATGAGTCATAGTCAATTGTGGATGAGATCCTATACTCTTATCCTAATTGCAGGCTTGCTCGGTACAGTAATGTAACCGAGACAATATGCTCTCGACCTGCATGAGCCACCATAAAAATATGTCACGCCCCAGTCCCAAAATACGTAGGACTAGAAACACGTAAGCATGCCAATTGTATGTATATGGCAACTCCAATATATGGATACCATAATACATATGTACGTTGTAATATGAATATAAACTCACATGTGGTATATCAAATGTCACAGGTCACAGAAAATACTAATCTCATCCACACAACAAGTCACAGAAAGTAAATAATTAAACTAGAATAAAGAGTCTGAATAATCCAACAATGATAGTCGGGTGGAGACAACTCCACTACCAATGACTATATCAACTAAAATGAGAGAGAAGAGTAAAATCTCCTATATAAAATAAAGTGATGATATAAGAGTGTCAGCTAAAGTATCTATCGCTATAGATAATCAATGATGCTCAGTGGGTAAGGTCTCCTCGGCAGAAAGTAATGCGTCATGTCCGGGTCCGTACTCCTGCGGATACTCATGGTCATCTATACCTGGCAAGGGACCAGGTCCTCAGAGGGACGTAACAAGATACATAGAAGCAAGCCAATTGAATACAGTAAACATGCATAATGTTTGAAAATATATAAGTACGCTGTACAAGACAATCTATATGAATGCAAATTGAGGACAACTTTTCGACGTATGGGCAAGGGTAGGCTACTCGATCTAAATCTCACAACTCACACACCGGTCTAGAATATCAGAAATCGACATACCGCGGGGGGTAGCGACCAGCGTGACTCCAGAAATTGATATACCGCGGGGGTAGCGACCAGCGTGACACACTATCGTAGTACGAGCTAGATATTACGGTTTACCAGAGTGGTTAAAGCCCATACGCCTAATGGTTGCCCTCTCATGATACTAAGTGTCATGTGTGTGTCAACATATCTAATATATAGTAATGACTGAAATAAACCACACATGCAATGAATATACAAAAATATAAATAGCATACAAAGTACTGTAAATAATTTGATAAGATATACTTGCCTGGCAAGAGAGCTGTAAAATATAACGTCCAGATGTCAAACACCAAGAGTCAGAAACTACGGCCTCAGAATGAACGTCTCCGGATGCTGAAATAAATATCACCAACGTTCCCAGAATAAGCGAGATAGCTAGAAAATACTACCCTTTCGTTCAATTTGGACATAGGAGCAAAACGGTAATTTTGGGTCAAAGCGAACTCCACATGTGGGCCACTTTACACCGAAAAGCGTGCCAGGGATAAAGGTATCTAAATGGGACAAATTATAGGTCAAACCAATTCTAAACGTTAATACAAACTCAACGGTACTTCCAATTTTGGATTCCGATGAGCCAAACACAAATTCGCCCAAAAAATCAACCGTGGGGCCCGCAAATAGGCGGCTTGGTCAACTGTCTCAGAATCGCATGAAACTTGGATCATAGGACCAGCGCGATACCATGAGTCCAATGGCGTAAGTTTTACCGCATTCTGACGAGCGTACACAAAATGGTGCAGGGTTTTACAAAAGTTGTGACATGGGGCCTTTTCGCGGATACGGACTGATTACGACGCGCACACGCATCCGAACCAGTTTCCGTGAAAGCCTACACATCTGGGTATACCGTGCGCACCTTTAGGTGCACTTGGTAGACGACGGGGCGGTCCCGTTTGACGGGACGCGCTCCGTATCGCAAATTTTTGTTATTTTAAAAACAGGTTTTTATGAGTTTTCCTGCTAATTTAATTCTGCATACAGCATCGAATAAAATAATATAATTGACAAAAAATAATCTAGGTTAGGTGGTCTTCGCATAGCAAAAGTAATTTCCAAGTTTGGATCTCTATGGTGGAAGATACGAGCCCTTGAACATGGGTGGTTATACGTTCTAAAAGTTGTCATTTTTTGTCAACTTTGTCTCGGTTTTCGCCTAGGATTACGCGTTGTTCGAGGTAAACTAATGCACAGAGATGGAAGAGGGATAGGTCGTGAATATATCGGTGAAGACGGGGTCGAGTTTGGTCGAGCGATGGTGCGAAAAATGAGGCATGAACAGGGCTAAGTTGCAGTGATTTCTGTCGCGGCGTGCGCTTGCGCGGGTGACACGAACGGCAGTTCCAGGCGGCTGCGGGCGGCTACTCCGGCGGTGTCGTGGCTCAGGTTGGCGGCGGCGCTCGCAGGGTAGGAGGAGATGAAGATATAAGGTTAGGGTTTAGGAATAGAGTAATATATATAGATATATAGGTGGAGCGGGGGATCGAATTTACTGTGCGCGGGGGGGGGGGGGGGATTTAGTTGCTGTCGCTGATGCTGTTAATTTTTGTGATAACGGGCCGGGTAGGGGTTTAAGGGGGGAATGGTTTATGATAGTTTGGGTTTTGATTCATTTGATTTTTTTCTAATTCTTCTTCTTTCTTTCCTTTCTATTTCTTTTTCATTCTTTTCTTTTATTCTTTTCTATTTTCATTTCTATTTCTTTTATTAAACCTTATATATATACATATATATATATAGAAAATTCTAGAAATTTATATTAGAGCATAAAATTAATCTATCAACTGTCCACAGGGTCTCCTATATGAAAATAATTAGGGTAAATTTATATTTGCTCCATAAATCTCTAAATGCACAATTACCTAAAAATAAAAAAATTCCATAAATTCTATTAATTAGCTAATAATTACTATAAATTAATTAAATAATTAATATAATTTTTAAAATTAGGGGTTTTATATTGTCTCATTTAAATCTGACTCAGCGTAATGCTCCGTACGGTTGTGGGGTATTACATCCTCTACCAGTGGCCTTCTAGCGATCAACACCACAGAATTTGCACGTGTCTTCATCCTTGTCGTCTTTGTAGTACAACATACACCAGTTGAGACATGCATCAATTTTCTCGTATCACATCCAGAGCGATCTCACCATCCTCTTAGATCGGTAGAAGTCTTTAGGTAACTTAGCACCCTCCGGCAAGATCTTTATAACCAACTCCATCAGTCGATTTTAGCATTCTTGCGACATGTTAAAATTAGACTTCATGTTCAAAATCTTGTAACCACCTCCAACGGTGAATGATCCTCACAACCAGGATATAATGGAGTCCTTGCATTCTCCAGTAACTCCATGAACTTTGCAGCATCAGCATTCGATGCCTTCTCAGTTACATCATGATCATCCGGATTGAAACTAGGTTCGCCGACATCAAAACCCATGTTCACGCACCCGTCGTCGTAATCAGCGTGGTCGTGGACATCAATATACGACTCCATATAAGGCTCCGGCTCCGATGCTAAAGACACAAGTTCTCCGTGTGAGGTCCACTGATAGTAATTTGGCGTAAAACCCCTTGAGTACAAATGATATATCACATACACTTCTGAGAGATATTTTAAGTTGCGACATCTCATACACGGACACTTAATTTTGGTATCGTCTATGTACTGAGGGAACGCCTTGGCGAACTGCAGGAACTGTTCCACCCCCGGTATGAATTCATCCCACATACCGCACATGTCATCAGGATGGCGGTTGTATATCCTACGAACGATGACGCATGTAGTGTAATACCCAGTTCTGCGTCGGCATTATGTATCAAGGTGAGTGGGCAGAACTTCGTTCTCTGATTCTTGCACGCCTTAATAATGAATCTGAGTTTTTGAATGCTTATTTTCATAAGAGAATGATAGAACCTGCCTTGCATGCTAATAAGAGAACTCACCTAGCTTATCTTTGAAATGAACATGTCTGCTTAACTAAGAGAATCCTGAACGCCTGTCCAAGACTAAGTATTTGCATGAACATGTTCCACTATCGCCTATGCTCCGAGAGAACCATATCGTATGCCTGAATGTGTTCAAAGATAAGGCGGCTTGCCCCGCAACAAAGAATATAGTCTGATGGTTCGTCTCGTCTGCATACTAGAGTTTATTTGATAGTGCTTCATGCATTCGCATCGGTCGGACAATGGTTATTGTGGAAAGCAACCATGCGTCATGGCTACTACAAAGATAGTAAAAAACAACCATGTGTCACGACTGCCAATAGCATCAGATAAATGAGTTATTGGTTAGCTGGATCAACCGCTATCGATCCTGAGATACTCGGGGACCGTACTGCATATAAGATAGTTTATTGTGTTGGCTTGGATAGAGGACCACCCCTAGATATGCATTTGTGTCTAGATGTGCATTTGTCCCTAAAGTCTTTGAGTATAGCTCACGAGACACGCTGCGCACACCCTGAAACAGAACAATTGGCTTATCTTGTCTGCTTGCTTAATATTGAATATGAACTCTGTTTTCAAAGATGTTTTATAAAGAAAGTAATATGACTCTGCTATCAAACTGCATGAAACGAACATAGGTAAAACTAAAAAGATCACTAGTAATGTAATATTTTATAACATGATTACTTAGTGTTGGTTTTAGTGAATGCTTACTTCTGTTCAGTTGTTTATTCTCATCAATACTTATAAAAGTGCTGACCCACCAACAGTTTACTTGCTTGCAGGTACTGGATCGTCCGAGGGAGCGATAGGCAAGCCTCATCCCCAAGACCCGAAAATTCTGGTTTCGATTGCCTCGAGTTGCTATCATATAAAGGGGCATAATGTATGGAACGATACCTTTGTAAACAGAGAACCTAGTCCCTCGATTTGCCCCGAATACTCAGTTGGCTAAATTTATTGCGCAACAATGTCCCTCCGCTGCCTACTCGATTGGTGCTATGATAGCCAAACTTTATTGCCTTGTGCGGGCGCAACCCCAGGCTCGTACGTCATCACGTCCCGGTATCAAATGGCCATACGTGCCCCGTCGGGAGCGCCGAGGCACGATAATTCGTGTCCGGTGCGCCAAGGCACGGTAATTCGCGTCCGGTCCACCGCAGGGGAAACGGTGGTCGGGAGGCCCTCGGGGCCGGGGCGTGACAGGTAGTAATTCAGATCTATTTCTAGATAATTCTGCAAAGATGAATAGACATCGTTCAAGTATATTATCTAAATGGATGCAAAGATGGATACACATGTTCATCAAAGTAACAACTCTGATTGATGCGTGAGTATTCGAGTTATGATGCATGATTATCCATATCGTGATTCATGAGTAGACATCAAAGTAATAACTATGTTCATCAAATAGACATATCATTTATACCTACTTCTATAATTGTATATTTCTATACCATGGTACACAATATCACATTGATACTCTCTTGTATCTGGACACTAGGATACAGTTCAAATACCCATGACATTAACTAAACTTGACACTTAGTATCTTGGTACCAATATACACTCTAGGCCTGTAAACCCCCTAAATTTTCAAAAAAATATTAAACTTGGATTTTTCACAATTTTCTGGAATTTTCTGGGATTTTTTCTGTAATTAAAATCAGGGTTTTAATTATTAAATAATTTTTAATTATTAATAAATAATATTAAAATATTATGAAAATAATATTTTTGGGTGTAAAATGGAAAACTGGACTTAGGGTAATTTTTCTGAAATTTATTGGGCCCCGGACCTATTTTAAAACACCTAAAAATCATTATATTAATTATTTATTTATAAATAATTATTTATTACTTTTCTTTAAATACTAAATCTAAACCCAGCCCGGCCCACTGGGCCCAGCCCCGAACCCGCGGCCCAGCCCATCGGGCTAACGGGTCGGGCTGGACCCGACCCGCCGCCTGCCCGACCCGGGGGACCGCCTCTCCCCACGACCGCGTCCCCCGTGCATTTTTCCGGCGAGCCCCGGCCACGTCGCCTCCGCTCCGCCCGTCCCGGCCCACTCCCCGCGTCCTCCGCGACCGGCCACGCCGCCACGATCCCGTCTTCCCTCCGCCTTGGCCGGCCTCCCCTCTCCCTTTCCCTTCCTATATAAACCCTAACCCCTCCCTTTCACTTCCTCCTCCGACCACCACCTAGCACTGCCCCCTCGCCGAGACAGCGCCGCCCGTCCACCGCCTCGCCTCGCCCCCGGCCCTCTCCTCCAGCACCCGCCTCCGGCCTCCCCGACTCCAGCACAGCGAGCCGCAACCGCCGTCCCCCGGCGCCACCCCGCTCCGCCGTGCCTCCGCCCGGCTCGCCTCGGCTTCCCGGCCGCCTCCGGCCAGCACAGCGCCGCCCCAGCCCTCCTCCGGCCGGCCCCCGTCGCAGCAGACCCTAACCCTAGCCCTAATTCTTTCCCTGTGTCGGCGTGTCGGACACGACACGGACACAGTAAATTTCGAGTTTTTGGACCCTGTTCAGGTACGTGTAATTTTCTCCTCGCTGCCCCCATTTTCAATTCCGTAAATTGCGTTGCGAAGCCTGTATGACCCTCTCGGTGCCCGAATAAACCGCTCGGGACATCGCGTCCTGTGGTGATCGCACACCGCGATCCAAAAACAGGAAAAACAACGACCCGATTCACCCCAGAACTGGGTACGCCCCGCCAAACGGGACGACTTGGTCGCGCGCGGTCTTCACAGATACGTGCACGTCGTTGATACGGACGTGTGGGATTTTGCGAAAGTCGATTCGGGTGTGCGTGCACACCGGGATCAACGCGTATCCGCGGACACCGCCCCGTATCTGCCTTTCCTGAATCAAGCCCTAACTTCCTGTACACACGTCGGATCGAAATAAAACTTGCGCCATCGGACTCGTAGCGATAAGCTGGTCCTGTGACCCAAGTTTGGTTCGGTTCTGAGAACGTTGACAAAATCGCGTGTTGTGGGCCCCACAGGCCCCACTCGACGGGCAATTTCGTGATCGGCTCATCGGAATCCAATTCTGGAAGTTCCGTTGGGTTCGTATCATCGTTCCTGACCTGTTGACACTAAGTTTGGTGAATTTGGAGATCTTTGACTCTGACACCTTTTTCGGTGCAAAGCGGGCCCACATGCGGATCCCGTTTTGACCCGAAATTATCGTTTTTGCCCTTGTCTCCAAATTGGACTCAAGGACAGGCGTTTCTAGCTATTTGATATCTTCTGAGTATGATGGTAATGTTTATTTCAGCATCTGGACACATTTCTGGAATTTTTCCTCGAGAACATAACCGTAGTGGGATCCAAACATCAGGCAAGTACCTGCACTTCAAGTTTATTCTTTATATTGTGATAATTAGTTCCTTGCTCTACTAGTACCATTGGATGATTACATGTAGTGTTAGAATATTGGATTTTATGTCTTGCTTTTCGTGTCGGGTGGGAGAATACTAGGAGGCATGTAGTTTACCCTTCCCCCTGTCCTGACTGCTAGCTGTTGGTACGCGACTGTACCATCAGCCTGATACTCGATTATTCCTGACTGATAGCCGTCTATGACGGCCTGATTAGCCTTATAAACTCCTACATGCCAACTACGTATTCTAAATAACACAAGTTCACACACATAGTTCTTGTCTTGTTGCAGTTCCTGTAGTCTTGTTGTAGTTTCCATTCTCCTGTCTCATTTATTCCTGTTTTACTCATATCCCTGTTTTACAGCATTTAACTCTTAGTTTTTGTTATCACTTATTTATGCATATTCTCAACATGATACTTAGTTAGTTCTTTTCTACTTGTCATAAATATTTAGTTTAATCTTGTTGTGCATTGTGTACTTTGCTCCTTTCCTGACTGGATCCGTTGATATTAGGCGATGATGAGGATTATGCCCCCACCTATTATGGCCCCTATGAGGGAGCAGATGACACATTTGAGGAGCCGGTTCCCACCCACGAGACTACTTCTGCGGAGTAGTTATTTATTTTTCCCTTTCATCTTAGTAATCGGGTTTGTCCCAGATTTAATTTCTGGTTCTGTAATAAACCATGGATCTGTTTGTCATATTTGTTTTATTTATGAAATCTTAGCATTCCTTTCCTGTTATTATCTTTGCCTACTTATAATATTGTGAATGAACTAGATTTTATTTAACTGTGGATATGACCTAGACAGCGTACTACCGCCGACACTGCGGCGTAGGCTGGACGTACCCACGTACTCGTGCCCGAATACCCGGGTGTGGGTCGTGACACATTTTTATGGTGGCCCATGCAGGTCTAGTATCCTTAAATAGTATAATATCCTAGGACAAGGTATGGAATAAGATTGAGGATTTTAGGAAAAAGCTCATTCACAGAATAGGATCTTTTATTTCAAATCTTGATATCATTCCTAGTCAATTTTCCTATCGTCCTTGATTTCCAAGTAATCTATTCTAATCTATCCCTTAAATCTTTCAGAATGGTTCAGACAAGGAATACCGTAGGAGGCACATTCGAACCCGCCGAGCAGACTGTGCCTGAAACTCTTGCGCTCCCTCCGCCTCCAACTACTCCGACAGTTACTATGGATGGGGCACAGCTACTCGGAGTGTTCCAGGGACTCATAGAATCCCAGAAGGAACAGACTACCCTGCTACGCACTAGCCTTTCGGATGCTCTTCGCTCCCAGGAGGCACCACACAAGAGGCCAGGAAGTGCCAGGAAGTGCCAAGGAGGCACCACACAAGCACCACATTACCTGATTCATGACTTCACGCATTGTACGATACTGATGAACGGCTACGTGCGAATGGATGGCAAGGCGTAGACCACCTTCAAACCTTCTAGCTCGACTCGCTGCATCAGGTAAATAGGCCCTAGCGAATTTGGAGAGTCGGTTGAATTCGGCGGAGTACTCCTTAACTGTCATGCTGCCTTGCCGCAGCTGCACGAACTCGTTTTCCATTTGACGTTGTACTGGAGGGGGTACAAACTCCTCTTCGAACGCGGCACGAAAGGTCGTCCACGAGATCGCCTCCTCTCCGTGATCAAATTGGAGAGATCGTCGATGCACGTCCCACCAATCGTGTGCGTTGAGACGGAGCTGTAGTTGCGCGCAGGCGACGCGCTTCTCTTCGGGGACCTCTAGCAGAGCGAAGTGATCTTCAAGTTCGGCCAACCAATCTAGAGCTACGACTGGGTCCTCAGTCCCGTTGAATGGGATGTTGCAGACTTTCTTGAAGTGGCCAAAGTCGAAGGCAGTCACATCCCTCGCCCTTGGAATTTGCGGCGTCTCTACTTCAAGCACGGACTGTTCCACCGGAGTCGCTGGCGTTGCCGCGGACTGATTGGATGCCAAAGTCTGAACGATCTGCTGCAGGGTATCTACCTGCTTCTGTTGGACTGAGAATCGTGCTTCTATATTGTCTTGAAACTTGAGCTGACTCTCTTCTGCTCGCTTCTCGGCCCGTTCATAGCGAGCCTCGTCCCTTTGTTGGTTTGCCTCCAACATCTGCAATATTCGTTGGATGGGATCGATGCTTGGCACGGTTCGCTGGCTCTTTGAACTTCCCGAAGTATCCGAACTACTTTCTTGGCCTTGCGTTTCGTCCGGGGTTTGCGCTGCAGATTGCGCTGGAGCCATTCCTTCAAAAGAAGGTAAATTACATTATGATCATAATGTATTATGGACTTATTGCATGAACGTATCTCATTTTGGCCTAGCGAGTTCAAGAGTTCGCACAGGAATTTGATCGTTAAAGGAACTTTTCCAACACGAAGTCTAAGGAACTTTGAATCTGTGCTCTGATACCACTATGTCACGACCCGATTCCGTAGAATCGTTTGAGGCGTTCCCCGAATCGTGACCGCCGTGCGGGCCTGGAGTTGCGCCCGCACAAGGCTTTAATGATTTGCATAGCAAGCACATATTCAGAGTACGCAGATAAATTGAAACACAGATTTGAAACATAGAAAAGTTCTCTTTATTGATAATGAACATCTATTACAAACTCCTGAACGAGTCAGCTAATATGCCGAACGGCTTACAAAAGAGATGACTCAAAATGAGATAGCAGTCCTGTACATTACATCTCTTTATAAACTCAAAACGATAAAGACCTCCAGGCTGGAGGATAGCTTTGTCACGGAGCTGCATTTGTGTATGAAGAGTTGCAGCTTCGGACTTCAAAAGGCTTCAAGGGCGCGGTGAAGGTGCGCCAACAGCTGGACTGGATCGGGAAGACGACTTCGGCTCCTCGCTCGGTTCGCCTTAGTGCGGAGAACCTGTTTCAACGAGGGTCAGCATATCGAAACATGCTGGTGAAGGCGAGCTAGCCGAACTATACCAATCAACACGTTGTTTTTAATGAAGTATGCATATTTGTGGGTTACTATCTTGCCTTAGTTCATTTACAGGTAAGCAGCATATAGAATTTACTGAAATGAACGTGCCACCGTTCGGTGGATTTTACCTGCCCGTCTGAATTACCTGCACAATACTTACCATGCCTTCCCTGCCACGAAGACACAAGTTAGTTTGCAACAGGTTTAAATATACACGATGATCACTGGCATGATTGCCATAGTGGACGTAGCCGGGGACAAGGATAGCATGCTACGAGAGAACACGATTGCGCTGCAAGCTATCCGGTCCCGAACACGAAGACTACACACGAGTTCCGTCCGGATCGGATCGGTGCCAGTGCCCCAGCGACCGTCCGCAGAACCAATACCTTGTGCACAAGTTGTCCATGATCGAACACGATGAACAAGTTAACAGTCATGCATTTGAGGCAACACGAGTGCAAGAACACGAGTACACGACAAGCAGTATTGCATGATTTATTTAGCATAGCCTCCCTGAATAATTTTGTATATACAAGATGTGTTCTATACTTAGCACGTTTTATAGAATATTTGCACGAACAAGCATACATAGATAACAGTTCACATGTTCGGTTGACAAGCATAATAACCAAGTCTATTCTCTTTTATCTTGGTTTCTTTTATTATTACTTGGTATCGTTTGATCGGGGCAAAGGAGATTGCAGATTATTAGATGTGAAGCTTGGAAGCAGGGCTAGCTAATCGGGTTGGTAGCCACTCACTTAGATTTTGGAAGGGAGAAGGAAAGAGGCGCTTCACGACTCCGCTCGCAAGCCGCCTACTGCTCGTTCACCTGCACACGAACAGCTCGATTAATACTTCTTCCTCTCTTTCCAATCTCGAAATAGAAGTGCAAGTCAATGAACGAAAACAATGAAGACATCGAAACCGTTCAAGAAAAACAAGCAAATCCCAAAACCAACTCAAAGCACGAAAGCAACAAGCGACATCGAAAACCGAGGCAATAAAAGATAGCAGCGGAGAGGTCCCTCCTGACTCTGCCGCTAAGCCGATCCTTGGGACGCGGTCCACTGAATATGGGAATCGATTCCGAAGAAACAAATCCATAACGAGGACGAGTTCTTAATTCAATCTATCCCGATCTAACGATACCGTCTTGTGTTTCTTAGCCGCGATCTCCGCACCGGGAGAACGGGGCGCTACAAGAGAAAGAAAGAGGGACAAAGAATTCATCTTTGTCATTAAGGGTCGTAGCAAAAATTCTCACTATTTCTTAGATTCATGGATCAAATTTGATTCAGTGGGACCTTTCACTCACTTTTTTTTTACTACCAAGAACGTTTTATGTGGAAGATCGATGCGCATAAAGAGACGTTCGCTACAAGATCCATCACGCCAAGCAATGGATTCAGGTATGCTTCCGCAATTAATTTATGTTCTTCATCTCATGAATCAACGGGCATACAATTCTAATAGGAAAGGACTGTCGGCACCACGGAACTGAAATTTTAGGGGAGTAGTAACGGAAGATTTTGTGGACTTAGGGGTGAAAAGGAGGGTCGAATGGAGAGGGAGGAGAAGGAACTGACTCCATTGAATAGCTTCAGGGAGAGAGGGGGGTTTGGATATTTGGAGGGGTTGGATTTTGTGAGATGGAAACGGGTGAGGAAATTAACCTGCAAAGAAATTTTTCTATCTACTTTGCAAGTCTGAACTCTCAAAATAGGATGTAAATTTTTTTTTCAAATAAGTTTTTTCAATTATAACCTCTACTGTAATGTGCGTAAAAAATGTTAAAAATTTTTAAATATAAAATTATTATAAATATTTTTGTTTCTAGGAATTGAACTCAAGCAACCAAGAAAAATATATTCCACATTAACCACTCAAGTTAGAATTATTTAATTGTAAATAAATAATACTATATAGTTAAATAATTAGTTATTAAAAAAATAGTTAGTGAAGTATTTACAAACGTCTTAGACGGCTCAATTTTGAGTTATTTTTAAGCCTCATCATAAGAGTAGAGATGTTTGAAAATATTTCGTATGTATATACTTACTTAATTAAAAATAAAAAAATAAAAAATTTCTAACTGACTGTTTAACTACCTAATATTATCAAAATATAGTCAAACACTTTTAATTCACGTGGTTAAGGTGTAAGACATTATTCTTAGTTGGGTGTGTTCGATCCTACGGCATAGCAGTATCTATAATAAATTCAAAATTAAATTATTTTTTAACAATTTTTATGTGCGTGTAATGCACGTGTACGTTACTAGTTTATTATAAATAACAGTCATATAAAGTGAAACACACTTAATCAAAGAGAATGTCTCTCATCTTAACCATACGAGTTAGAAGTGTTTGATTATAATATTAAAATATTAAGTAGTTAAACAATTAGTTAGAATTTATTAAAAATAATAATTTTAATTACGTGAGGATATACATACGGTTTAGACAACTCATTTTGAACTGTTTTCAAGCATCATTATAAATAGTGGAGATTACTAAGGACACCACCAAAAGTGATAGGGGCTATCACATGATAGTAAACATCACTCTTAAGTTGTAAAAGTGGTAGGAGAATTCACAATTTGTCAGGGGACAACACATCATTTCAAATATTCATTTTTTTCCCTCTCTCACAACTTCATATATCTCTCCCTCTTTCAGATACAATTATTGATGGTTTCAAATCGCATTATAATGATTTAGAAGATTTAAGGGTCTGTTTGGATTGAGGAAAAAAAAAAAAAAGGTTTAAGTGAGGGGGGAGTAGAGTCAATACATATAACATTGCTTGAATTGGAGGAAGAGTTAAGTGGGGTGTGTTTAATAACTCTTGTTTGGATTGGAGATTTTAGTGAGAAGGATTAATAAAAATACAATAGTTACAAAAATATTCTTATTACATATGTCATAAAATTAAATTTTATTGGAGTTTTAATTAGAACTTGTAAAAATATCTTCACAAATGAGAAAGTTACGGAGCAGCACGTTGAAAGCAAAAAAAAAAAAAAAAAATCATGATATGTTATAGGACAAAATATGAATATTTACGATTTTTTAAACAAAATCCCTCGATCCCTTTCATTAATTTTTGTTTTTGGAGGTTAAAAAAATAGACAATAAAGGATTAAACAAACCATCACTAATCTTCTATAACTTTTTTTTCTAAACTCTCAGCTTCAAACAAAATATAATTTTATTTTCTTACTTAACTCTCTTAACCTTCAATCAATCGATAGCAGAACCTAAAAATCATGGCAGTAGGTACGACGAATAACTGCCATGGCCTGATGGCCGATACAATTTATACGGAGAACTGATACCATTATCGTGGTTTCGAATTAGAACAATGTTTTCATCGTATTAAACACGGGACCGATACAATTTATACCAAATTGACAATAAACTAAAACAAGACACATGTTGCCACTACAGAGTCGACAACAAATATGTGATAAATTAGTTATGGAATAGCTATAACTTAAACTAATGGTTGTGACTATTGTCACAGCCAAAATGGTTTATTATCAAATCAGTGTCTCAATTATTGGTCTCACAACATGTTAAATACCTCACTTTCAGTTGATGCTCCTACAGTTAAGAAAATTACTAACAAAATTTTATAATCAAGCGTACAATACATCGAACTCGAATGACTCTTATGGTTACCGAAAAGAAATATAAGATCCTGACTGAGTGACAGAATGTCAGTAGACCGAACCACGGAAACGTATTATTTCTTCCATTTATAAATAATAAAAGTTGAAAGACAGTGGACCCAAAAACATGCAATGTAGGGTACACAAAAGTTAGGATAATAATCATAAAATGTTTGATCATTGATGTACCGTTGAAATAATATTTTAGGATAATATATTGGGCAGGGAAGGTAACAAGTCAACCGAACAGGGCCCACATATTAGGAGAGTTAAAAAAAAAAAAAACTTTATCCCAATCCATTTTATTTTGAATTTTTGACATAATGTTCGGGACTTTGTTCATACTGCATTGTATGTCTTTGAGTCCACTGTCCCCAAACTTCCACCATTTTATAAATAAAATGGTGGGAATAATATATACATTTATGTGGCTCGATCCACTGATCTTCTGCCACTCAGCCAGGATCTTATACCCCTCTTTGGTAACCACAAGAGCCACTCAAGTTTGGTTATCCCAATCCATTAGTTAATCAAGTTTAAGCTAATATACATGTTGTATTTTTCAAAACTAGTTTAATAATCAATGTTATAGCTTTATGTTGTTTGCTGACCATTAATTCTAGATAATTGGATCTATTATATTCTTTGCATGTCATAATTTTTTTTTTTTTTAAGAAACTAACAAGCATTTGAAGGAACCAACATGCTCTTATTTTAACACTCCAAAGTGTATTTACCAGCAACCATTTTGACATGCATACACAGCTAAGTTGTGCGCCATTGTGTTCCCTTCTCTACGAGTGAAGCTAAAGGTGATAGCAGTGGTAGAAGGCATTTCTCCATATTTTCTTTAATTTTATGGTAAAACAAAACATATAATATTAAACTAAAGCAAAGCATATAATCCTTGAAGACATGTTTTAATTTAATGTCATGGACCTTTAAATATTTAGACCGGACCCAATATTAGGATAGTAGTTTATCATATACTTTTATCATTTTAATTATTAAAGAAATATTTGATATATTTAAAATAGAAATTTTTATAGGATAGTAGAACAACAGTCATTTAAGAGGTAGTTTAGTCATAATAAATCATATTTATTAGCATGTATTATTAATCAAAAGTATTCCGTCCAAAACTAACTAGTAATGTGTACGTGCATTTAAAGTATGTAAAAAAAAATTTAGTATAAATTTATTATAAATATTATCATTCATAGAAATTGAACTCAAACAACGAAAGAAAATATCTTTTATCTTAATTTGAATTTGAATTGTTTAACTATAAATAAATTATACTAAATAGTTAAATAATTAAAATTTTTTTAAAAATAATTAATAAAATATTTATAAATAGTTTAGACGAATTTGAACAGTTTTCAAGATATATAATTTTACCCATAAATGATGATAACAACCACAAGCTCACCTACCGAACTCGAGTTGCTCTTGTGGTTATCGCAGTGAGGTATAAGATCCTGGCTGGATGGTAGAAGATAAGTAAATCGAGTCACGAAGATGCATTGTTTCTTCCATTTATATATAATAGAAATTGAAGAACAGTGAGTCCAAAAATATGCAATATAGTATGCACAAAGTGTCTAACGTTACGTCGGAAAATAAAAATAAAAAAATTCACTAGTTCACCTCGGAGCTGCAAAACCAAGCAACGGAACTCACCTCCATCCCACTTGCAGCAGCACATGTACCCCCACTTCCGAAGTAACAAGCGACAGAAACTCGCCACAGCCACTTAAAAAGCAAGGACCGCACCGAGAAGCAGCAGCAACAGAAGCAAAGCAAAAAATGAAGCGACTTCTTCTCCCACTCTTCTTCCTCCTCCTCTCCCACTTCCCATTCTCCGCCCCTTCCCTCTCCAGAACACCTTACTCCCTCGCCTCCTTCTCCTCCAAGCCGGACCGGCCCCTTGCCCGGTCCGGTTCGGTTTACGAGACCCGCTACTTCCGGCAGGGCCTCGATCACTTCGGCTTCGACCCCTCCCTTCCGAGCTTCGAACAGAGGTATCTGGTGGGCCCCGCCGGCGGGTGGGCCCCTGGCGGGCCCATCTTCTTCTACTGCGGCAACGAGGGGGACATCGAGTGGTTCGCCGAGAACACCGGCTTCGTCTGGGAGGTCGCGCCCAGGTTCTCCGCGCTCGTCGTCTTTGCGGAGGTATATATAATAATATTATTTTATATATCGGTACCGTGTCCGTATCGAGTCGTGTCGGATACGGACGGGCACGCCAGAGTATGTGCCGAGTCCTTGTCGCCATATCCGTAAAGCAACTTGTTCTAGTGAAATTTATCGCGTTTGTGGTTTCTTTCGGTGGCCAAAGTTTGAAAAGAAGGAACTTTATTATTTATTCTATGGACTTGCTAAAGTTGTTAAATTTAAGTGTCCCAGAAGAAATTTAGCGCTATAATTTCAAAGTTTCAGTGACTTAGAAGAGAAAGCCAGTTGTTTTCATAATTGAAATATATAGGTATGTAGCTTGTTATATGGCAAGAACTAGCACATGCTTTTGTTGTATTTTAGCAGCATCTCTATGCCTTAGTATATCAATAATATTCCAAGATTTGAGCCCTGAATTGATACACACGTTCTTATTTTCTCTATCGTTCACAGCATCGTTACTACGGAGAGTCCATGCCCTATGGAAGCAAAGAGAAGGCGTACAAGAATGCGAAGTCAATGGCCCACCTTACAACTGAGCAAGCACTTGCAGACTTCGCGATACTGCTGACTGACCTGAAACAGAACCTTTCATCCAAGGGCAGTCCTGTTGTCTTATTTGGTGGTTCTTATGGTGGAAGTAAGGCCATCCTTCAACTCTATAAGATTCGCACAAAAAAAGTTTAGAAAATTGGATATATAGTCGCTTATATCAATATCACTCTATTGCCATTGTCATAGCTCCACTCAAATTCCTTCCTAGATGGCTTGTAAGTGTCATAGCGTTTTTTAGGCAATTAATCATGCATGTGTCTTCTTGCAATCACAGCTACAAGTAGCTTGAGATTTTTATCCCATGAAGAGTTTTTTCAAATTGTTGGGATGAGTTTGTTGAACTTGTCTGATTGAGGACTTTGTTTACTATCTTTAAGAATTTCATTCACAATGGCAACCTTCCAATTTGGTGTCACTATCCAATAAGAAAGGTTGTTAATTTTACTTTTGTGCAAACCAAATTGTTTCTCTTGCTTTAACCAACCTGTTTGTCTCTTCTTTCAATCATTTTCAAACATAGGTTCTTGTGACCATAGGACCATTAAGTTGTGGCTGCTTGGCTCATTCACTTATAATCTTGTTTTGTTGCTTAACCACATCCTTCCAATGACTTTGCAGACTTGGCAAACTTAACCTTTCTGCACTGTTGTGGGTTGGCAAATGAGTGAACAACTTGTTTGTAGTTTGTCAGATGAGACTGAAACTAGTCCAAGGAACAAATTGAGAAACCAAGAAAGCACTTCGTACAGTTCGAAATCGCATATAATTTCCTTGGTATCAACAACAATTTTGGCCGATGGCCACTAAAATCAACTTGATATGGAATTCAAATTGCAGAAAAGAACCTCAACATAGATCCATGTTAACACCTGAAGTTCATGATGTTCATCAGTCTTTGCTAGTAAATGAAAAGATCTATAGAACTATGACACATAAAAGAAGCAAAAGGAGATTATTTCTACATGAACATTTCGAGGATTTTTTAGCCACAAAGAGTCAATATGATCTCTCCCTTATTGATTATACTAAACACTGATTATCTTGTTAGTCCTTCACTTAAATCTCATAATATTTACTTGGATTTAAAAGTTTTTATAATTACTAGGCTAATCTTAGAAAGACTCCAGAATAATCTCAATGATATTGCTTCTACCTCTGGAATGTGTAGCTTTTAGTTTTTGCAATTTATTTTATATATCTATACTTGGAGTTTAAATGTGGCACTCACATAGCTACTGCGACAGTGTTGGCTGCATGGATGAGGCTAAAATATCCACATGTTGCCATCGGTGCACTTGCATCCTCGGCGCCCATTTTGGAATTTGAAGACATCATCCCTTTCGATACGTTCTATGACATTGTCTCCAATGATTTCAAGGTACGAGTATCCATGAGCTCCTACCTTTCTGCATTGGGTTCATGTTATCGGTTTGCGTAGGTTCATTATTGCAGTGTATGATATCCAATGGTTTCAGCGAGAAAGTATAAGCTGCTTTGAGGCAATAAAAGAGTCATGGGATGCACTAGAAGCGCATGGCAAGAAGCGTGATGGCTTGGTCAGCTTGACTGAAAAATTTCGACTGTGCCGGTAAGATGATTTCTTCATTTTACTGGGTATGTGCTTATTGCTGTGACAGATGGCCATGATGTCATCGTTTGGTTTTGTCTCGTCCCTTAATGTGTATTATTCTTTTGTTCTTATGTTGGTTATTTGGATCAATTGGTGGTAGGAAATTGAACAACACAGAACAACTTTCGGACTGGTTAAACTCTGCATATAGCTATTTGGCTATGGTGGATTACCCATATCCTTCTAGCTTTCTTATGCCTTTGCCAGCATACCCTATTAAGGAGGTTAGTTAGCACTTCTATTTTTTCTTGCAATAGACAAGATGCTCTCTGCTTTTTCAGCTGATAGTTTCATATTCATCCTGCTACTGGTTTATTTAGCTTTTGCTATGTGTCATTGGGTCTTGGTAACTATGTTTAAATATTCCATGGTTCTGAAACACATATTCCACCATTGCGGGGTGCTGTTCCAATATACAACAGGATATGTTCTTAATATATGCCCCTGTTGGTTCTTATAGTTTCACCACACATTCATGTTTTCTGCTTTTGGTCTGTTTATTGGTGTTGATTTCTTTAATTGCATGAATTTTTTTTAGCTCTCTTTATTTGATTTGTTTCTATTCTTCATTCTTTGTTGGTATGGTCATTGTATAAAATTGATAGGGAAAGTAAGGACTTGTGGCATCTTAGATGATAACTTCATTTTCTACGATGTTCCTTTTAAATTTGATGAGCTATGAGCACGACTTCTTAATCTAGCATCACAAGGGCTCCTTGGAGTAATTGATCGATCTGTTAGCACAGACTATCAATCTATGTCAACCTTTAGCGAGTTGGCCCTGAACTCCTGGTTGTGCTGTTTAAGCTCGTACACGAAGGTGCAGCACCTCCAAAGTTTTTCTAGACTAGATAAAAAGGCAGGATTTCTGATAGAGAAGCATTCTCTCTGAGTCCTTCTATTTGTCAAAAAGGAAAGTAGGAAACAGATGCAGCGCCTTACACCATTATGCAGCAAACAGAGAAATCGACCACTTGTTTCTCGAGAATTAGGGATGTAATTATAAAATTCTTTATGTTTATTAATTAATATTAAAATAGCGGAATATATCGAAAACTTAGGCTGTCACTTCTCATCTTTGGCAATAAGATGAAATTGTTTTCTAATACTGGAAATGCTTTGATGGACTAGTGCTGATTCGAATTTCCTCTGTAATCATGTATCTCAGTCCAATGTTTGAAGCTGCATGATGCAATTCATCCACATTTTGAGCTGTACGGTAAGTTTGTTCGTTCATCCAACCAACATCATTTGTAGTGCTTTTGTCTGGTTCTCCATTGGTGAAGTAGCCTGCTTATGGTGAATCAAGGTTCGACCAGGATCTTTGAAAAGCCCTTCTCTCATTTTCTTTCAAAATTGGCACAGGAGAGAACTCTCTGCAAAGAAAAGTCCATCAAATAATAACCAAACTGGAATTTATGAACACAAATCTTGCTTTATAGATTAAGAGCTAGGAGCAGAAAACTTGTATTATCAGGAAAAGTAAAACGTGCCACCTAGCAACTATACTGCTGAATGTGTATGGTTTGACCATGTTAAATTTAATAAAATGTGTGATATAACTTTTCTTATTTGGACTCAAATTGGTTATAGGTTCATTGTTATGGTATTTTATGAGTACCTGCTATCTAGTCTAAGCTAGTGCGTGATTAGCATAATCATTTGTTACACAATCAGAAAAATTGATGCTCTTTGTTGTGTGAAATCAGTGTATTTATGTTATATAATGGTTATAGTGATTAATATATTACACCACGATGATTCCTTGTTTAAAAGGGACATGCACTACCAGAATAACACATATTAGCTACGCCTAAAAACGTCGCTAATAGGTAAACTAACGTCGCTAAAATAATTTAGCGACGAAATTAGAGACGTTTTTACGGTGACGCATATTTCATGGTCGCTGACAACAAAAATGTCGCTAGTCGTCGCTGTAGTGACGTATATTTGCGATGACACGACGTCGCAGAATATACGACGATTAGCGACGTGTCGTCGTTAAATGACGACGTACTATTTAGTCACAAAACGTCGCTACATTAGCGACATTATGAGTGACGTTTTGCTACAATAATGCTGACATGACAATGTCATGTCAGCATGTTAGCGACTTTTAGCGACATACTAGCGACGTCCTTGGTATCAGGTAGCGACATTCCGATATTTTTTAGCAACGTAAATGTACGTCGCGGAACATCACAATACGTCGCAACACGTCACTAAATTGAAAAAAAAAAACAGAATGCAGTTTGTAAAATATTTTCTAACAAAACTCTACCTGCAGTTATAAAATCACAGTTTATATAAATAGATCCGGAGCAACCCTCTGTTGAATTTTCTGGGTTTGCCGACCCCTTCGGTGGAACACTCAACACCGATAAATTTTGGTGTACAATTAATATAGTTAAGTTTAGAGATAGAGATAGAGAGGAGAAGAGGAAGTAGGGGAAGAGAGAATATGAGAAAGGAGATTGCAAGGGCCTTAAACCCTAGGTTGCATCTCATGTCTATTTATATTGATATGCAATACACCCACAATTACTATTATACCCTCATATGATAAATAACAAAATAAAATAACTCTAACACCCTCCCTCAAGCAGGAGCATATAGATCAGACATGCCCAGCTTGCTACATAAATCAGAAAATGGACCGCGAGCAAGTGGTTTGGTGAGGATATCACCTAATTGATCCTCTGACCGAACATAAGGAGTGACAATCTGTTTCTTCAGCAACAAATCACGAACAAAATGACAATCCACCTCGATATGCTTCGTGCGCTCATGAAACACCGGATTACTTGCGATAAACATTGCCGACTGATTATCACAATACATCTCCATCGGAATAGGAATCATAATTCCCATTTCATGAAGAAGAGACTGCACCCACATCATCTCAGAAGCTGTATGAGCCATCGCACGGTACTCGGCCTCTGCACTAGAACGAGCAACAACATTCTGCTTCTTACTACGCCACGTGACAAGATTGCCACCCACAAACATACAATAGCCAGAAGTAGACCTCCTATCACTGCGACTGCCTGCCCAATCAGCATCACTGAACCCAGTCACCGTAAGCAACTGGGAAGGTTTGTACAACAAACCCTTTCCAGGTGCACCCTTCAAGTATCGAAGAATGCGAGAGATAGCCTCCCAATGTGGTTGCCGAGGGGCATGCATAAACTGACTAACTACTCCAACTGCATATGTGATGTCTGGTCGAGTAACAGTAAGATATATAAGTTTGCCAACCAAACGTCTATAATATCCAACATCCTCAAATAACTCTCCCCTGTCAGCATCAAGCTTGTCATGATAATCCATAGGAGTCTCAACTGGCCGACACTCCAACATCCCAGTCTCGGAAAGCAAGTCTAGAACATACTTGCGTTGTGACAGATACACCCCCTTCTTAGATCGAGCAACCTCGATTCCAAGAAAATATCGAAGAAGACCCAAATCCTTAGTATGAAACTGACGACTAAGATAGGCCTTCAAGTCCGCAATTCCAGCATGATCACTCCCAGATATAATGATATCATCAACATAAACAATCAACACGATAATACCTGCTGAGGAAGAATGGCAAAACACTGAATGATCTGATGTGGTACGCCGAAAGCCATAGTGAATGAGAACTGAACTGAACTTGTCAAACCAAGCACGAGGTGACTGTTTCAGTCCATATAATGCTTTCTTCAATCGACATACGAGTCTTTTATTTCCTGCTACAACATATCCCGGTGGTTGATCCATATATACCTCCTCCTGTAAGTCACCATGCAAGAAAGCATTCTTTATGTCCAGCTGATATATAGGTCATTGGTGATTAACCGTCACAGAAATAAGAATTCGAACTGAATTCAGCAGAGCCACTGGAGAGAAAGTCTCCATATAATCCACGCCATATGTCTGAGTATACCCTTTTGCAACCAACCGTGCCTTGAGGCGCTCAACAGAACCATCAGGGTGATACTTAACAGTGTACACCCATCTACAACCCACTGTTTGTTTTTCAACAGGAAGTGATGTAAGCTCCCAAGTCTAATTTTGATGTAAAGCATACATCTCCTCATCCATTGCACTTTTCCAACCAGAAGATGACATAGCCTGTTTGTAAGTTTTGGGAATAAAAGTAGAAGACAATGAAACAGCAAATGCATGAAAAGATGATGAAGCACGGTGTAATGAAACATAGTTAGAAATGTGATGCTTATTCTTTGTGGTACAAAGGCGTTGTCTTTTTCTGAGAGCAATAGGAAGATCATCTGGATCTGTGGTGATGGGAGCAGAAACCTCAGGCACGAAAGATGATTGGTTGAAGGCTGAATTTTGCAGAACCACTGGCCTGTCCTTGGATCTCTGATAAACCTGTAAATGGAGAATGGAGACAGAAATTGATTCATGAATGACCGGAAGTGGTATGGAAGATATCAAATCTGTTGTAAAAGGAATACAACGGTCTCCTGAAGGAAAGAAAGGGGTAGACTCAAAGAATGTAACATCCGCACTGACATAATATTTGCGTGACTGTGGACTGTAACAACGATAACCTTTTTGAGTACGGGGATAACCAAGAAAGACACACTTAAGAGATCTAGGAGCCAACTTATCTCGATTAGGTTCCAAGTTATGAATAAAAGCGACACAGCCAAACACTCGAGGAGATAAGGAAAATGGTGCGACATCTGTATGTAATATAGTAAATGGAACTTTGTTATTTAATACAGATGATGGCATGCGATTAATAAGATAACATGCAATAAGAACGGCATCTGCCCAATACTGTTTGGGGACATGCATATTGAACATGAGAGTTCGAGCCACATCTAAAATGTGTCGATGTTTACGTTCGGCTATACCATTTTGTTGAGAGGTGTGGACACAACTGGTTTGATGAATCATACCACGATCAACACATAAACTGTTCACAGAAGATTGAGTATACTCCAAAGCATTATCAGAACGCAGAATTTTAATACGTTTATTAAACTGAACATAGACTTCATTATAAAAGACAGATAACATATTTGGAAACTCAGATCTTTCTTTCATTAAATAACACCAAGTCATTCTGGAATAATCATCAATAAAAATAACAAAATACTGAAATCCTTTCGGACTTTTGACTCTAGACGGACCCCAAATATCAGAATGAACAAGATCAAAAGACTCTAATTGACGACTCTCACTACGACGAGGAAAGGAACTACGGTGATGCTTGCCTAACTGACAAGCCTCACATTCAAGACTAGAAACATGACTCAAACTAGGAACAACTTGACGCAACTTAGCCAAAGACGGATGTCCCAAACGATAATGCCACTGCAACGGAGAAGTAGAAACAGAAGTGAAGGCCTTTCCAGGTAGATCCAAGTAGTACGGTCCATCTTTTTCATGCCCCGAACCAATCGTCTTCTTCGTCCTGAGGTCCTGAAAAACACACGAATTGGGAGAAAATGTCACAGAACATTGAAGAGATTTGGTTAACTGGCTCACATATAACAAATTAAATGGAAAATTAGGCACATATAATGAATCAAATAATGATAGTGATTGAGTAGGGTGAATGACACATTTCCCAAGCACAGGACGAGTAGACCCATCAGCCAAGATAATATTATGTTTCATGGAACTACGATTATGAAAGATAGATGTTATACCAGACATGTGAGAGCTTGCTCCTGAGTCGATGACCCAAGAGGTGGATGGTGACTGGGTTGCCACAAAAGCAGGATTACCTATATGTGCCATGGTTGCAGTAGGTTGGGAGGTGGTACTAGCAAGCGCGTTCAACTTTTGGAGGATCTGTTGAAATGGAGATGAGGTATCGGACGTTGAAGTCTGATTGAAACCCGAAGTATCATCTCTGGGAGCAGAAGTGGTGTCCTGGGACTGCATATTTTCATCATGCACTTGATGTGCATATTCTGGTTTGCCCCATTTGTCCCAACAATAGTCTTCTACATGACCGAGCATTCCACAATAGTTACACTTTCGTGGTTGACCACGGCCACCACCACCACCACCGCGGCCACCACCACCACCGCGACCACCACCACGACCATTGTCTCTACCACCACGGCCTCCTCCTCGACCAAAACTACGACCACCATCTCTACCGCCACGTCCAATACCACGTCCACCACCACGACCAACAGCACTAGAAACTAGGGCAGAAGAGTCAGTACTCGGCACAACAGAACTCTGTCCCAGAAAGGAACGATTGAGACAGGAGAAAGTATCTGCCACCGTAGGTAACTGCTCTCCAGCAAGGATTTGAGCTTTATAAGGTTCGAGCGCAGGATCCAAGCCGGCTAGGATGAGTGAAACATGAAACTCTTCCTTCTGTCTCTGAGCTTCCTTCAAATCAGTAGTAACAGGATGATATTGAAGCAGTTCCTCCCACAAAGCTTTCTTTGAAGCCAGATATTCATTCACAGGCTTCCCATTTTGCTTTGTATTGAACAATAACTCGTACAACTCATAGATACGGGCAACGTTTCGCTTCTGCGAATAAGATTCTTCCAGAGATGCCCAAATCTGTTTGCTTGATTCACACCACTGAACATTAGCCGCGATATGTGGTTCCATACTATGCCACAACCACGACATAACGTATGCATCTACACTCATCCAATCTTCATACTCAGCGGACGTTTCAGGCAGGGGTTCTTCGGTCAAAAACTTTAACTTCTTCTTCGCCCTTAACACCACTTTGATAGACTTGGACCAGGCAAGATAGTTCGCACCATTGAGTTTCACCGCTGTAATCGACTTTCCCAATTCATCATTATGAATAACAGTAAAAGGAGAACCACCTCCGCTACTGTCACGACCCGTACCTGGTGTAAGAATACTAGCCGGAAACAACGCCCAGCCTACGCCGCAGAATCGGCGGTAGAACGCTGTCTAGATAGTCTATCTAAAGTAATGAACCACCAATAATGATAGAATACTCAATCACAGAACTAAGATAGAATGAACACGAATCAGATAAGAATAGAATAGTCATCGTACAACTCATGAGTTTAAAATAATACATCAATGAGTCTGAAGAGTAACAAATAAGCTGGAGACAAATCCAGTACAAAAGAATACTATCATACTACAAAGCTACACTCCAGGGTCAACTGTCTCAGTTGGGATAAGTCCCTCTTGAGCCAGGGTCTCCGAATCTAAACCCACAACATCCTGGGGTCCATAATAGGTAGGGTACTCCTCAGTGTCATCTGGAAAAATATATCCAGTCAGGAAAGGAGCAGAGTACATCTCTAACAGCAGTTCTAATCCATGATAAAAACTATGTAACAGTAAATAGCTGTGGATAAACAAGATGCACAAAATAGATACAAGAGATATATAGACAATAAGTAAATACTGGAAAGAAATACAATAATGAACAATATGTCAATGAAACAATAATACTAATGACTAAGTGTGTGAGTACTAGCTTAACATGTGATCGGCTTGGGCAAGATACAATGCGGCCTGGCTAATCATACGTGCGGTGCATGATCAACACTATTCGCTTACCAATACTTTATTCAATAGGGATTTGATTACATATCTATACTAATACTCCCCACCCCCAACTAGTATAATAGATCCAACCACGGTATGCTATGGCACTAGATTCCCCAAGAAGAGAGCGACTCCTCCCGAAAATCGGTGTCTGTACATGTACAAGATAACCAATGAAACAATACTTGCACCATATACACCATATACCAAGTAATAACATCTCATGACGAGATCCGGATATACCAATCCGTGTAACCATAGTGTCAAGAGAAACATGTATATCTACACTAGATACAACGAACATAGAGGATATCATAAATGAGAAACTATCAGAGAATGTACTCGCCTGAAGTTCAAAGAACAGTCTCACAGATGTCTGACTCGGTACCTCGAAGACCTAGATATAGAATACCACATTAATACAAGGTCCCGGAAAGAGAACAAGTCAAACTAGTCAACTTCTAGGTCAATAAATCAATTCTAAGTCAAAAGTCGACTATGGTCAACTCTAAAGTCAACTAAAGTCAAACATGGTCAAACCAAGGTCAACCTCACAAGAAATCTATATAAATAATATACAACAATTTAGGAATCAAATTAGATCCCAATTGGTACCCACACAAAGTATACTAATAATACAATTAATGCACACTCTAAATAATGTATATACAAACCAATATTTATACAAATAAAATAATATATTATTATTAGTATTATACCTCACAAAAACACCTATATATATACATATATAAAACAATTTAATAAATATATATACTTATATATATATACACATAAACTTTACACAATCAAATACTAATAGTTACAAAACACATTGCACATATTAATGTACATATTTTACATGGCTAGAAGCACACATAAAAATACATTCATTAATATACAAATAATTATATAATAATTATAAATAATATAATTACACATTTAAACACATAAATATATTTTATAAAACATTTATGTATAATTTATGTTATTAACATAAGTACATATATAATTGCATGCAAGAAAGCTACATACATATATATATATTTATACACCACATTAGAACACATAGAAATATCTATAGATCTATGCTACAATAAATACCATAATAAATACACTAAAATAATATATAATATCTATATATATTTACTAATTATAAATGAAGAATTTAAAGCATAAATAATTAGATCTACACATAAACACACCAAATTGGAGAGTATCACACCGTATCCCACTAGATCTAGGATACGCATGTGACACGAGTCCAACACACAACCAATTGCACCCCGAAGGACACAAACAAGTCACAAATAATATTTATGGACAAATCAAAGTGTCAAAAGTAGATCTATGTGTCCGTGTCAAAATACGACATGTTCAAGGCCCCGTGTCGGAGGAAAACCCCCAAAATGACACGTATCACCAAATAGTTGGGATACGAACCACATGTACCCAAATATGGACACGACACAAGCCCCAAACACATAAGCACATGCCCAATTGATCTATAGGATCAATTGACACACACAACAAAATGTAAATTCGGAATTCCAACAAAATTGACACAAAAAGCACCATAACTTTCTCCATGGGTCTCCTATGAACATAAAACAAAGTCCTATGGGTAGTACATACATATGGGTTGATTTTACATGATTAAATCTCAGATTTAGAAGCTATTTTAATGGGAAAAACTAAATTATACCTATTGGGAGATGGATTCCCAATGAAACCTCCAATTGAGATGAAATTACTTCCAAATTGTAGATCCTTGCTTCTCTTTGTAGATCCTTGCTTCCTCCTTCTAGATCCTTGCTTCTCAACTTTCTAATGGTGAATTGGGAAGAATTTGGAATGAATTTGGTGGGAAATTAGAATGGGAATGGAAAGAATTTGGGAGTGGGGAATTCTAGATCTAGATTTGGAATGAGAATGAGAGGAGAGAGAAATTTCTCCCTCTTTTAATAGGCCGGCCTTGCCCCTCTCCCAAGCAATTGTAAAATGTCCAATGTACCCCTTGGGGCCTCTCATGAAGAAATAATTAAGGAAGGAAGCTTCTAGTCTAATCACTTAATTAATTTAATCCATCTCCTTAACTATGGGCTTTCTAAATGGGCCAAATCTAACTATTTAATTCATGTTGGTCCATGGGTCCAAACTACACTAGTTGGGTCCACTAAAATAAGTCCAAAATAATTAAATAACATCCAACAACAATTAAATAATACAACAAAAATTATTTACCATGCACAATATTTATTTAAATAGGAAATTACTAAAATACCCTTTTTCCTAAAATGTGGTAGTGACAGCTACCACCACCACTATTAACCTCGCTAGAAGATTCGGTCCCCACCATACTTGCAGATGCAACAGAAAGACGAGATCTGTGAAACCCTAGATCTCACAACGAACCTCAACCGACGACGAATAACCAACGGAGATCTGTAGAAACCCTAGATCTCATAAACGAACCACGAACGACCACGAACAACGAACGACGAACGGCGAATCATGAAAGTAGACGAACGGGGATGGGATGTACAGTACTTACAAGTATATGCTCTGATACCAAGTTAAGTTTAGAGATAGAGAGGAGAAGAGGAAGTAGGGGAAGAGAGAATATGAGAAAGGAGATTGCAAGGGCCTTAAACCCTAGGTTGCATCTCATGTCTATTTATATTGATATGCAATACACCCACAATTACTATTATACCCTCATATGATAAATAACAAAATAAAATAACTCTAACAAATATGAATAATAAACTAAACCCACATAGGAAGAAATCTACAAAGTTATATTACACTAAATATGTCCCAAGAAGTAGATAAATGAATTTAAAATAAGTGTCACATGTGTCTCAGAATGTAATGAAAAGTATGAAATAAATACATCAAAGACCCAAGAATGGGCCAATATACGCAAACACACTAAAACCTGTCCAAACAAGGACTACTACTGATCAGGAGGAGAACTGTCGCACATCTGGGATAAAAGGAACTCATACTGCTCATGTGAAAGCGTCACCGATACCGATGGAGGAGGCAGTGACGGAGGCCGTGTCGATGCCGGCAGACCAGGAGGACGTATCTGCTCCAATGCTAGCAGTCGAGCATTGTTTGAATCCATGGCAGATACCACCCTCGAAGTGTTCTCCGCCACCGACCGGCTCAACAAATCCTGTGCCATATGGATCCTCGCAAGTGAGTCGCTCATGGCTGTATGCGACCCCTCCAGCTCCGTCTGTCTGCGCTGCGTAGACGTGGCCAGAGTTGCCAAGCTGCGCTCTGTCGTCTGGCCCATAGTCCTGAGCTCCATAAGGCTGTGCTATGTCGTATGGCTCAGAGTTCTGAGCTCCATAAGGCTATGCTCGAGCGAATCAAAACGTGCGGTGATCGTCGCATCGTCCGTCTGCGGCGCAGACTGTGGCAGCTCCGTAATCCTCCGTAGCAACTCGTCACGCAGGTCAGCAATCTGACGGTCAACGCTCTCCTGGGCTCGTGTCGACGCCTGCGAAGGCTGCAAGGAATGCGCATGACAGAGGGGGCCCTGGATGACTGCGTCGCAACATAGGCGTCGTAGGATCCCGTACCATAATATGTACCCCTATGAAGACCACTAACGGCGGTCATCCAGAGCTCGTCCGCCGATGGAGCTGTGGAGGGCTGCGAGGAAGTACCAGCCCCTCCCTCTGCAGGTGCACTAGTAGTCTTCCTTCACGTAGTTTAAGATACTCGTCCTAGAAAAGTGGTTGCTAACGTCTAAGTTTCTTATTACTAACTATATAGATATATATATATTTACATATTTACATATTTTAAAGTTATATTAAAATTAACACAGGGTAGTAAAACGTATATAGGTCTACGCCGCCTTCTCATCGATGAGCTTTTCGTCCTTCCGATGGGTGGCCAGGAAGACTATCACCATGTTGGCGTCCTCACCCCTCTGTACTTGTTAAAAATTATATTGTTTGTTATTAAAATTAAATATCTTATCCTACTTGCATTAAAATAATATATTCAATAGAATACATACCAGACGACGAAAATGTTTCGTCATGGGAATCGAGCCACCACACCACTTTTCTGCCTTCAATCTAGCCGCCTTTGCCTTCTCCGACCGTTCCTTGTACTTGGGTTCGTCGAATCTCGCCTTCATCGCAGTCCACTACTTAGGCGTGATCCAACCGTGGATCGATTCTCCGTCGCGATCACGGACCTGGTCGTTGATCGCATCACGGATCAGCTTGGCGGCGACGGCAGAAAACTGCCCCTCGATCTTCTCAGCCCGGTGTGGTGGATAGAAATAGATTTTCTACAAGAAGTAAAATAGAGTTACATAATATGCATAATGATTATTGATATTAAAAGTAAATATATTTTTACCTTGAAGTGGGCAAACCAAAATGTCTTCCTATCTTCAGGAGGCTCTGAGTAGTTGATCCAAGGCCCACCATAGTTCTGCCTCAGAAAATGTTCCAGTGCTCTCTATACAGTCGATGGACGATATCTATACAACGATAATTAAATTCATGAATATATAGATATAATCATTTGAAAAATGTTAACTATTTAACTTACTTGCTATGTCCGTCCCACCAAATTTTCATCCTAGTCTCGCCCGGAGGCGCGCATGGAGGATCGCTCTGATCATGCGCAGACGGGGTCGGCTCGACCTCCTTCATCTGCTCTTTTGTCTTCATGGTGCCGTCAGCAGGAGGAAGGCTGGACGGGGGAGTAGTCTCAGGCATAGAACTGCTGGTCCCAGGAGTACTACCACGTACCGTCGACGGAGTCGGAGATATGACTGGTCGGTATACTGGAGTACTCCGCGACAAGAATCCGGAACCAGTAGCCGGTACCGGAGGAGCACTCCGTCTAGAGGATCTACCTTCGTATGATCCTCGTCGTCCTGTCATACCTGATAATAACATGCGATGATAAAACAAATACACTGGAGCTAGACAAACCCGGAGCAACCCTCCATTGAATTTTCTGGGTACGAAATATCACAAAAGTATATGAAATATCACAGTCACACAATAAAAACAAAATAAAAGTATCACAGTCACACAATAAGCACAATATAAAAGTGTCACAGTCACACAATAAGCACAATAAAAGTATCACAGTCACCCCTCTGCAACTGTGGCGTTAAACGCAAGTAGTGCATCGAATCGGTCGGCTTTCTTGCACCGACAGACATTCATGTACCAGTTGTCTTGTAGCGATCAGCTCTTGTATCGATCAACACTATAAAATATGCACATATCTTCATCCTTATCGTCTTTGTAGTACATCATGCACCCGTTGCGACATACATCGATTTTTTCATATCCCATCTAGAGCGATCTCACTATCGTCTTAGACCGGTAGAAGTCTTTAGGTAACTTAGCACCCGCCGACAAGATCTCTATAATCAACTTCATCAGTCGGTTGTAGCATTCTCGCGACATGTTAAAATCGGACTTGATGTTCAACAGTCTTGTAACCACCTCCAACGGTGAATGATCCTCACAACCAGGATATAATGGAGTTCTTGCATTCTCCAGTAACTCCATGAACTTTGCAGCATCGGCATTCGGTGCCTCCTCAGCTGCATTATGATTGTCCGGATCGAAACTAGGCCCGACAGCGTCGAAAATTATGATGTTAAAGACACAAGTTCTCTGTGTGAAGTCCACTGATAGTAATTCGGCATGAAATTCCTCGAGTATAAATGATGTCATATCCACTTCTGAGTGATATTTCAAGTTGCGACATCTCACACACGGACATGACACTTAATTTTGGTATTGTCCATGTACTGAGGGAACGCCTTGGGGAACTGCAGGAACTGTTCCACCTCCTATATGAATTCATCATGCACACCGAACATGTCATCAGGATGATGGTTGTATATCCACGAACGATGACGCAGGTAGTAATTCAGATCCATTTTTATATACTTCTGAAAAGATAAATAGACATCGTTCAAGTATATTATCCAAATGGATGCAACAATGAATACACATGTTCATCAAAGTAACAATTCCTATTGATTCGTGAGTATTCGAGTTGTGATGCGTATCCATATCGTGGTTCATGAGTATCCGTTTTATAATTAGTGACTATCCAAAAACTAGTAGATATGTGAACACTTGACTTCGGAGTGTCGAATATAGACATAGGTCTTGATAACACTCTAGGTATTTGTGTATATGTGGATATCACATACCATAATACACAATCTCACATTGATACTCTCTTGTATCTTGATACTTTGATACAATTTCAAATACCCATGACACTAACTATACTTGACACTTGTATCTTGGTACCAACATACACTCTAGGCCACTTACTCTTGACACTCAACACATATTTATACCTACTTCTATAACTGTATATTTTTATACCCTTATATATGTATCTATCTATATAGATTACTAATCCTCACTAGCTCACTCATCCCTCACTCAAACATATACACTTACACACCTCTCACTTGGACACTCTCATACACTTGACACACACACAAGGTACTATCCATACCCAAACACAATATCTTGACTAAAACACATACCCAAATTTATATCAAACAATCTATATTATAGTTAGAGTCCATGTGTCATGTGTGTGTGTGCATGTGTTCGGGTC